>CAFUXE010000880.1:17806-35305 GCA_903364295.1 Serranus cabrilla | reverse complement strand
CCTCCGCCCCCGCGCCCACCCACCCTGATCATATCTCTCCTTCTCACGCCACAACTCCCCAACTTGACGAGATGGCAGCAGAGATTGGGGCTAAGCTCAGAGATTACACTTCTCGCCCTGTTTGTTCTCCTCCATTCCTTCTCCCGTCCAGTCTCCCGTCTTCATCGGACATTCCAGTTGGGAGCGATAGTGGCGTGGGATGGAGGAGTGTGACGAGATAAGGAGGTGATGTGCGCCACACTCGCGGCTGGTAACGATCTATCGGACGGAGCAGATAACCCTGGCGGAACATCTGATTAAGGCCCGCTGCTCTCATTTATCACCTCTGGGTGCAGGCATGGAGGAATTTGCTCTGTTTGTTCTGCCGTGCTTCATGCAGGACGCAGCAGATCTGTGCTGTCCTCTCACACATCTGTCTGTCTTTACACATCTCTTATTCTCCCTGTCTTTGTCCTGCCTCAAATTATTGCTGTAAACCTCAGAGGAATCTTGACCACATGCTGTGAAACAAGGAGCAGCTGATCAGAAACAGGCTGATATGATGATCTCCTCCAGGAGCTTAGACAGCACATGATACACCGGCTCTGTGTTGAACAGATTGATTATAGTGTTGATTTTTGGGCTGGGCAGTGTATCTATCACTACCCCAATTCCAAAAAAGTTGGAACACTGTGTTAAACAAAGAAAAACAATGCATCACATTCAGAATGAGCGTATATTTTTACAAAAAAATATTAGTTTGAACAGAAAATATCTTGTTTTTGTACTCTATTTAATTAAATATAAGTCAAGGATTTGCAAATCATTACATTCTTTTTTTATTCAGTTTTTCATTGCGTCCCAACTTCTTCAATGTTGTGATATAAGACTAGATATTGTCATAGATTTTGGATATTATAATATGGCAAAAATGTTGTCTTTTGCTGGTTGTATTATCAAAAAATCTCATTTGGGAAATATTTTGTGCAGCACAGTATTGAGGTATATTGCAGTTTTTTTTATGACTTTTCCTAGACGTGCATATAAAGTGGTTACAATTACTAAACGGCTTTCTGAGTGTGTGGATATGTGTTTAAAATGAGGAAAGACAAAGAGAGAGCGCGTGTTTACTCTCGCATCAGTCTTTTCTGTTAAAAGCACCGTAAAGCTGTCAGCCTTTGTCTTGTGTTTAGCTGTCTATGAGGAGGCCACGCAGAGGAGATCATTAACCTGGAATTAGTTGTGTGAGTCTGTGTTTGTATATACGAAGTTTGTATATGAGCAAGAGGTAGACAAAGAAGGAAACAGGGAGGCAAAGATGCAAACAAATGCGTTTCTTTGTTTTGATTCATGCATTTCCCCGAAATCTCAGCGTAACCGAGACCACAAAACAGATCCTGTAAGTTAAAAACACCTGCTGCCTGCCTGTGTTTAGGTTTAAATGCATGTGATGATCATTCATTGTTTAAATCTGTATGATGATGCAGTACAGGACATGAGCTTTTTAATACACTCGGTTTGTCTTTGGAATTCCAGGTCTGCTCCGGTATTAAACAAGGTTGTGAACCTGTGAACCTGTGAACTCCGAATCGGCATGTCCTTGTGTGCCCAGTAAACTCCATCCATTATCATAATGACCCCGTCGTTTGCTCTGCCGGAGTGGCTCGTTCTGGTAATGGAGATGACTGCGGCCGTCAGGAATGGCGTAAATGTCACGCTAAACATTCCTGCTGTCACATTCTTCTGTGAAGCCACCGGGTAGCCCGAGGGGATTTATCTCTAGTAAATAAAAAAGCAGAGGAAGAGAGAGAAAGGAGGGAAGGAGGGAGAAAAGGCACACCCAGAGGATGCTTGAGGGGTGAGAACTCTGGGACAGATGAAAGGTGATTTAAAGCCTTTGGTGGCCTTGAGGGAGCAGAGGAAGGAGGGTGTGAGTGTGTGTTTGTTCTGGGAGCCACATATACACGTTTATGGGAACACAAATGTCTTTGTGAAGATATTTTACAGTCAGAGCAAGTAGAACTAGAATAGCACTCAAAGAGCACAAACCTACGACGAGGCCAACGATGGATAATTCAATTTTAGAGCTGGGAAGTCGGTCTAATGACTTTTGTATGTTCTTGAGCATGACAACGATGAACAAATGAAACGGATCAGGTGTTTGCTGACTTGAGGGGGCTTGAATTCTGGAAAAACTAACTAGTATTTTAACACCACATAAATGTAGCAAAAATGCAAATCTAATTTAACCAAAAATGGAGGCAAAGAGTTGGAGCTCGGGTGAGCCCAGACGTGATAAAGCAGTGGCAGCCACCTGTCACTCAAAGCGGCCATGTCCTTAATTATGCAGAACTTTGAGCCTTTATTGAAATAAAAGAGGTGAGTTGAAGAGCTGGTAAGAAAAGGAGGGCAAGAGTATTTTCTTATTTCTTGTGGCTACACTGCATTCTCAACCAGTGTTGTTTTTTTGTTGTGCAGTCTGAATATTTCAAACTATGCTGCACCTGTCCTGGAAATAAATAGTTTATGGCCAGATGTTCTTAAAGGTAGAAAAATACACCACCATAGAAAAACAAAAGACCAAGAAAAGCTGTTGATTTGACAGTGACAAGTGTGTTAGGGTGGAGTTTTCCCTCAAAGGTCAGGGTCAAGGGTCAGGGAATGAATGCAGTCACTCACTCTCACAAAGTCCTTACAAGTACACAAATACAGACATGTGTGACCTGGCCAGTGTGTGTGTCTGCACCGATAATTGAAGTGTATTTGAATATACTTGTTGGACAACAAGAACTCCCACCTCGTTATACAAGAAGTCTTCATCAAATACTGGTGTCGCAGAGAAAGCTGCACCCCTCGGCCCCTCGCATGTTCCCAGGCTGGTCGTCTCTCTAAAGAGGACGTGCCTGAAACAACAACCGTGGGTCCGCAGTGAGAAAAAGGCCCCATGCGCGCACAGATGCTCCTGACCCTCCCGAGCAAGTAGCCTCCCTTTCAACCGCGCTGCCGCTGACAAATTTACGAGCCCTAGGCTGACCCGCGGGCTGACTTTCCAAACATGATACTGACAGGAAAACAGTCGGAGACGGGAGGGATGGAGGGAGGCAGGGTGGAGGAGACAGATGAGATAAAGCACGGAGGAGGAAGAGTGGCAGGACGTGTTGTGTTTTTATCAGCAAAAAATAAGTATAATTTTTAAATTAGGTAAAAGATGTTTAGCTAACAAATCATCAAATATACAATTTATTTTCTGCCTTTCAAATCCAGCATATCACTCTTGAGGCCTTTCACCAAAGGCATCATCAGAGAAAGAGGAATAGAGTGACAGAAGAAAGGACAATGAAAGAGCTTTGAGAGATGATGAAACTGCAAATAAAGAGAAGAAAAATAAAAAATTAAGTGAAGTGAAAATGAAGTAGGATGAAGAGCGATTGTGTAATTCCTATTTCAGCGCACTAATACATCTAGGTTCGGGGTTTGACTCCCAAAGAGGCCACCCATAACAAAAATGTATCCACTCCCAGTGCCGCGAGGCTTTCTGGATTAAAGGATCTTATCACTAAGGATGTGCAGGGGAAACTCTGCCCAGTCCTTCCTCCTGTACGGACACTTTCCTCACCTCCTGGATACTTTATCTGACTGTCCAGTATGAATCCTTCTCACATGTCTAACTATGTGCATCTACTGTATGTATGAGTACTGTTCTCTATGCTCAGTGTGTTGGTCTCACACATGCTGTATATGCTGTCGGAGATCATCTAATGATGAAGAAAACTTGATTCTCTTAATAACTTCCCGTTATATTATAGACAGAATATCCAAATATCCCATGACCATATTTGAGTGATAATGCAGATCTGCTCTGGTTATTGTTTTAGTCTATTGCTGTTTATCTGATACCAAGAAATAATCGAAGTTATACCTCACAGTGCCTTCTGATGAATCATGATTTAGGATCGACAATATGGCCGAAATCTCCTATCCCAATATAAGTAATTTCATATCTTAATAATGAAAAAATATTACTCTATTATTTCTTTTTCAGTTGTTTTTTTTTTAAACGTGCCCTCTGGGGCCTCCCATACTGAAATAAAACAACATTTTGAAAGGTAGTTTGATGTGCATTTCTGGCTTTCATCGAAAACTCAAATAACAAGAAGGAAGCCAAAGTTCTCTCCACTTTCATCTCACCAATATTGTGTTGACATGGTGGACAGATGTATTATTAGAAACATTGATTATTTTTCTCCTGATTTTCCTCAGGGCCCACCTGCTTTTTGAATATCCACGTATCTGGTTACCGTCGCTGTTTTTGGAGCTGTGCCTGTGTGTAAAACAAGCAGTAGGTCTTACATGTAAGTCAGCCCAGGGGGGAGATTGAAGCCGGCCCAGACTGATTTATCAGTGGATCATATGCTCTGCCTTTAAGCCGTTGAAATGCACTGTGGTCACCGCAGACTTTCCAAAGGGAATCGCGCTGAGGCTCGGCTGTCTTCATGACAGAGAGAGCGGAGGGGAAAGAAAGGCAGACACAGAGGTGAGGATAGGGAGGAATAATGGTAGGGAGGAAAAGATGTGCAGAGCGGCAAGAGAAAATAAGGTGTTCACAGTGAGAGGGAGGGGAAACAGAGTACCAATCAGCATCACAGAGCGAGCTGGCCTTCTACCTTGTGGCTGTGGAATGCAAAGCCACCAATATTTTGACTTCTCCTTTGGAAACAGCTGCGTTTCCCTTTTTCAAAGATATTTTTTCCTTATTTATCGGATCCCTCAGGAGAGATCCATCTCCTGGCCCTGACACCGGCTTCCTCCTCTAAATCTGGGACCAGACCGGCCGAGCACAGACACACACGTATACACACACACATGCACACCTGCTGCCCAAAAGCAGACACTAACCACAGATCACTATAGCAGGCCTCTTTACTGCCTGCAGTGCTGCACGTTGATGGAGGCACATGGACACTTAAGACACAAAAATACGAGCCATCAGATAGATAAAGGAACACACAAACAGGCACTTACTGCCAATAAAGCACAAGAAAATAATGAGTAAGCAGCCCACTAAGACCACCACACACACAGATGCCTGCCTGTGTGATCCGCCGTCAGATGGTTTCCCACAAAGCCGGACGGGCCAGTAAAAGGGGATTCTTGACGACCATCATCCCTGTATTTACACACCGTAAATAAAATGAGGCCTGGCAAAAATGTAAAACCAGCAGAAATGTTTTGTTTTGCCCAAAATGGACTCCCATCACGAGTACATCTCTGTTTGCGGAATATTTACCAGTGGCGAATCTCTAAAGCAGCCGAGGGAGCCGTTTCTGAGAGGGTCCGTGGTCACGACCCAAGAGGAAAGCCGTAAGTTACCCTCATCAGTCATATAAATCGCAGAGGAAATGGAGCCGAACATCAAGGACAGAATATCGCAGGAAGAAGGAACAAGATCAGAGGTTTCTTTTCAAACGATCAGACCCCCTGGTCACTGATTTCAACAATAAATACTGACTTTAATAGCATCTTAGCAAACTGCAATGGGTCCACCTGTTATCCTGTATTGGGGATTTCATTTTGTGACCAAACAACAGTCAAGTTCCCGCTGATAGATTTGCTGCAACTAGCAGAGAATTGTAGACCCAGACAAACCCTCCTCCGCTGGCCACCCAAATGTTTTCCCCTGTATCCTCTGGCAACCAAAGGACAGCAAATCCTGACAATCTGACCAACTCTAAACAATGTATCTTTTAGTGTGCAGTGCATTGCAAGATTAATGATCCTGGTTTAGGATTGTTGTTGTTAGTCACATACGTTAGACAGCAAAGTGTTTGGTGTCACTGGTTTTGTTTATGACTGTGGTGTTTGGTTGCGTTTATTTTCTTGTTCGTGTCTAAATGAAACAGCCAGTGGTGTTTCTGCCAAATCGGCCCCCAAAGAGAACAAGATGTTGGAGAAGGAACAAAATTGACTCATGCACCAAAGGCCGGCATAAATCTTGTGCTTTTTATCCAAATAGCACTACAAGCAGCACGAGTCCAGACAGTTTTCTTATTTTAAAATTCACAGTGCACCTATCATTCGATCTTATTTTTGCCCGTCGCTGAAGGATTGTAAAGACTAGAAATAACTAATTACATTTACTCCTCTCACAGTAATTCTGTGGCTTTTTACTCAACTTGGATTTGTGCTGTGCTCTTTCCACTAGCGAGGATTTGGGAAGTCATCCGGCTCTTCCGTCCACAAGCCCACAAGTCTTGTGTGAAGACCGCCGATCTAAGTTGAAGCGAAGTGTAGGCCACCATTAGTCTGACCAGAGGCTGTTGTGACAGCTGCTCTACTGTGGAATTACATTTTTATTAACATCCCATAAAGTGGAAAAAAAATGCTGCGTTGTTTATTTTCCAGCTCATTTCTTTCCTGATTTCATGGAATTTACTTACAAATGTGAAAAAGATGTTGCATAGTGTTTTGGTGACAGCTCACTGGCTCAAACTGGTGTCCAATGAAATGAACACTTGTTTTTACAGGGGCTTTTGGGAAATTGCAATTGGCCATTAATGTCAATGAGTGTTTCTCTGTGGCCATAAAGACTTGTAAGTGTTCAAACAGACACAAATGGTGTATAAAGATTGATTATAGACACGGGTGTTAAGGTTGAATATGCACATGCACTCACACAGCTCCTCCCTTACACACACACACACACACACGTTTGTCTAGTTAATCCTGTACAGTCCCTCATACTTATCTCCAAGCTTGGCTCTCAACATATTTAAAAAATGCAGGCAGCAATGGTAAGAAAGATAGACCTAGATTAATAAATCAGTGTGTCATTTTCTGCCACTTTGGTACTCTCAACGATAACAAAAGTGAGAGGAACGCTGGCATTGCTGTCAGCTCCTCTCATTTAACATTCCTTCACTGTACGTCATTCAAATGTTTTTTAGTCTGAGCCGAATTACTCGCAGAAGTCTCCTCTTCTGAAAAACAAATGGATTTAAAGCGGTAAAAACACCAAATAAAGCAGTTTGTCCGATGACTTAAATCCTTCTTCCGGCTAAAATAAAGTTAAAAACAACCAAGATCTCAAAAGTGTATCATATAAATGTGGCTCGAAACTGAACACAAGTCAATATATGACAACTTTTAGCAGACAACTACAATGCTAGGAATAAGTTGCCATTGACAGGAAATCAATAAAACTACATATTTTTCTGAGTTTGAACATTGCTTGAACATTTACAGTAATGTACAAAACTCAACAAAATCTATAATATAGATCTAGATGTTTGTAGACATTTTAATGCATCAATGTTACACATTATACTTTTGCAAGATAACCGATAACAGTGCATAAAAAGTTTCTGTGTTTTTGTTATTAGCTCACTGTGCTTGTTAAGAACATTGTTTGTATAATCTTGTTTAAGTCTTATTTAATATTTTCCTTGTACCGCTTACTTAGTGGTGCATCATTGATTCTGCTAGTTCCATTACATGACCTTAGCGTATGTGATGCCTTGCCCTTATATTACCTATGTTACCTTTACCCTGTCTTACCTTATGGCGCGGTACATTATTGTAGTGGAAAAGCAAAGTAAAACACACTGACATACCCTCATGTTTAAATGCCCCCTGCAGCTGAATGAGCCGGTCCACGTCTTAATCCTAAGTAATAGCGCTTGAAGAGATGGAATAAAATCTCTTACTGACACACAGGTATGACACATCCAGCTACCTGGAGGCCAAACTGGAGACTCAGCAGAGAGCTGATGACTGCTACACTCAGCTGTCAGTCCATTTCTGGAAAAAAAATCTGATACTACACAGTCCAACAGCCATACCTTGGATATCTATCTGTTAGCAAAGCCCCAGCAGAGGAGCAATTACAGCAAATTATCCGCCTACCCTCAGGGTTAGACACACACATGCACAAACCCACACACATTGCGCACTAGCTAACAATCTCAAAACGACAAAAGATAGATGTGTGTCCAGACTTCATTTTATCATCTTGCATGGAATGCAGCACAGTGGTGATAGAGCTCGGGGTGGTGGGAACAGAAATCAGATTCTCTTTCTCCGTGGTTGTGTGCGAGTTCGTGTGTTTGTGTGTGTCCTGGGACAGTACGCCTGACATTATGTGTCATGGTTTTGGATGGGTCTTTAGAAAAACCCAAATGGTTTTTCAAGGATTATATGGAGGAAGATGACTGCAGAAAAATGCGATTACATGGTTCAAATGGGGCTTTTGTTCCTGGGGATGCCTGTCCAGTGAGGTCATTATGTACTGTAACCTGTGGGAGGTAATGGAAGAAGAGCAGGCTGGATATCCAGGTCATTGGATAAATGTGTGTGTGAAAAAAAGAGAAAATGCAGCTTAAATTGTCAGGTTTTCAGGAAGTGCTGTATTAGTAGCTGCCTGCATATACTCTGTTTTAGTGGTACTCCACTTGAAAACTCCCGTGATCCAGCTGTCAAATCCATAATTTCTAATTGAAAAATGCTCCCAAGTGGGAAACATGATGGATTTCAGGGGGGATGGAAACATTTATTTTTCTTTTATCAGATAAAAAGTTACTTTGACAGAAGTGTAATTGGGTGCAAATGTCAATTACCATGTCTAGAAATGGGCATTTATGTATCGACATTATATTGAAAAAAAAACTTAAAGAACACGTGCAGCCAATGAGGTAATGTTAACACTGCAAACATCACAACACAATTTGATGTAATGCTGGGATTTGCTTTAGTAGGTCATTGACATTTTGCTTTTTAATTTTTGTAAATATCCAGCCTGAACAGATCACAGAAACACCACAGCCAACATCTCAGGCAGAAGTAAACAAATGAAATAAAGAGTACTTTACATAATGGCACATTTTCTTATCTGTGCAATAAACTGCTTTTTTTTGTAAAAAGAAACACTCTTGGAAACTAAGTGATGATCTTAACTACTGTATCAGGATCTTGTTCATTTCCAACAACCTGCTTGAATCACTTCCTGTGTACCACAGGAATTTTCCTTTGTACATCATTGAACAGACTGTGAGTTGGTTCACAGCTTTTGTTGCAAAAAAGATATTATTCATATACAATTGTTGCAAATAGTTAAATAGTATTGGCTTCACAAGTGGCTGGCCTGTTGAGCATCAAGCAGCTTTCTTGGCTGTCAGGAATTACAGTAATTAGTAATGTGCTAAAATCCCTCTACTGATTTCTGCTGGACACTGAGAGCAAAGCTGTTCTGTGTTTGTTAATGGGGCTTGACAGTCTGCAAAAGGGCTGGTCTCACTGCCTCATATCCTCGCTATGGACTGATGCTCCTGCTTGGCCCTGAGTTCTCACACCACTGACCTCTGGGACTGTGTGTGCATCGCAAAGTGTGTGTGGGAATGTGACTGCAAGCTCCTCCGTCCTCTTTTTCTCACGTGTGTGGGATCCTGCAACATATAGTTTAATTATTCGCTCTACATCTGTACCTATGCATGTGTCGGTGCACAAATGCATGTAAGTACCTTGCATGCATGTGTGTAAGCCCTTTCATGAAATGTCTAGAGGTGTGTGTATTTGCATGCCTACATGAATCGGACATAAACTCTCGCTCCTGCCAGTGGCCCTTGGCTGGTCCTGTGGCGCTCAGCGTGTCGGCTTTGATGCCGGGTCAGGGGAGAAGATCAGAGCACAGGATGAGTCTCCAAAGACACAACCACACACACCCTTGCTCAAAGTTAATGACGACTCCCAGCAGACCCCAGTCTTATGGTTCGTACCTCGACCCCGGGGGCTGCCCTGCCAGCTGCCTGACTACAAAAAGCCAAAACACTCAGCAGAAGGTGGAAGGTGGCAGCCAAGCGTAGTAGCGACACAGGCAGCTCACACCACTGCAGCGCTTGTGTGTGTGTTATAAGCTGCCAGTATTTGTCTGCTTTTGCAAAACTCAATAGCTGACTCTGTTTTATCTTTCCACACTGCATTGATGCCAAATGTTAAAGAGTTTGAAGCATAAAATCTGGCTTTAGCCTCTTCAGAAAGACTGGTGTTTACAGCTTAAAGATTTCCACTTAATGAGATGTTTTTCTTATTGAATGAAATAGTGGCAGTCGGCGAGGAGTTGTGATTGTATCGGCTGCAAAAGTTTCCCCATGAAAGCCAATCTGACAGGCCAAACCTTTAATTAGACAGGACTTTGGAGGAATTAACGATAAATGGAAGACAAGGACATAACTGACCTATCATCAGAAACCATCAAGTCTGAGAGAAAAACCAGACAGTAATTACATAAACACAGATGGCTTCTTCTCATGCCTTGGACATCCAGAATATTTTTTTTATCGGTTGAGCCATCCGCAAAGTCTTTAACAACGTTGACAGGTTCTTGGTTTGCAAAAAATTTAATTGAAGGGTGAAAATGTCTGCTTTTTTATTCTACACTCATTTTGTCTACTTCTCATTGCCTCTCCTTCAGTGTGGTGCATTATGGGTCATAGGAAATAGTAAATTACAGATTTAATTAGAATGCAGGGATTTTTATGAGGAACCAGTTTTGGCATGGTCTGTGCATAAAACCCCCACAAAGCTTGGTTATTGAGAAGATACTGGAGTCTGTTCTGTACTGAGAATACTCGGCTTGTTTTACAGCTACACTGGCTTCTTGTTCCCCTGTTAGTTCAACAAGGTCAGCGGTTCCGACTGCAATCATCCTATTTCTTCCAGGAGACACTGAGTGGAAAGCTTAAAACCAAACATCGCCTGCTACAAGGACAGTTAGCCAGAGCATGGGAGATGTCTTTTAAATCGTGCTTAAACTGTACCGTCGTACAAAGTAATGTTAACATCCACTCTTTCCTGTTGGGAGGACGCAGCAAACCCTGGGTTGTGCGGTGCATTGTGGGTAAGCACTGAGAGAAATAAAGATTGATGAGAGTGTGGTTTGCAGGTTTTAATCTTGGCTTGAAAAGTCAGTCCAGTATGCTTGGAATTCCATACTGCACGTTATTTACATTGAATGCTGATCTTCAGCACATGAGGTGGTGTGTTCATCTGGAAAAATAAGGATGTTGAGGTTATGGCTCTGACTTTCGGGCAGGAGATTGAAGTTCACCTCCTGTCTCAAACCTGGAATTAATGTTGAAGTTTTTATTAAGCAGAGCCATAATCTTTCCCTGATTTTAACCATACCGTAGTTGCCACAAAATTGTTGAGAGTGAGTGTTTTAGAAATGTTGGCATTGAACGTAATCCTCAGTTTTGCAGAATCATTTAATACCAATTTTCTTCTCTGGTGATAGGGCTGAAAGAAATGCGGAGTAGTACATATGTTCTTTAATGTGGCCCAGGACACATTTGCATAAAAACTGCTTAAAGAATGTGTCCATATGGGGCCCAGACATAGACTGTATGTAAATAATGGACGTAGTCACAGTGACGTCACCCAGTGGATTGTGGACTCCCTGTTTGAAGCATCAAGTTCGGCATTACTGCTGTCGCCATCTTGCTTTACGTCCATCGTCATCTTTGTTTTTTTAATCTCACCGTCTGTCATCAAAATGGTACCTAGCAAAATCTCACTGATAATCTACTAAGAGCTCCCATGAGACTATTATCTGGGTCCCAGGTGCTCTGCTCTCTGTAATCTACATTGCAGCACTGATGCTACAGTTAATTCTACAACAGTGACACTAGAAAAGTATTTTAGTATGAAGATATCTGATAGGAAGATGCACTCTTTGTGTAAAACTGCGGACCAAAGCTGTCGCATGCTTATTCCTCAGTGTCAGAAAAGTTAATTACTCATCTAGCTTTGAGGCTAAAAGCTTTCAATAATCCCCTGACGACATAATTGCCTTCCATAACTTTCCCTTTAGTTAATTTTACCGCCTGAGTGTTGATGAAGGGCGAAAAAGTATTTCGGTGAGAGAAGGTGGTTGCTGGTTGTTTTGCTCTGTGGTTGTGGGACGTGTGAGAGAAAGCAGGAGGGATTCGTTGCAGGCGGCTGTTCGCCAGCTGTCCCTCCGAGGGATTGGCTGTACGGCATTAGGAGTGCGAGCAAACTCACTGACCACTGACCACAGACAAGTCGGCCTGTCAGCCACCCCAGGGCCTCTCCGGCAGTCTTCTTTTTCTGCTCCACATTGAAGAACACTGCTATTCTCCTCCTCCTCTAAACTACTTCTCTAGTTTATTTCCTGTTTATCTTTTAAATGTGTCTGTCTTCCTTCCTTCTTCTACTTATAGACTTCATCCCACTCTCTGCTCTCCCTTTCAGCTGCGACCAGCAGCTCTATAGCTCACTCTGTAGGTCGCTCGGTCGCTCCACAAAAATTTCCCCACCCTATGGTGGCCACAGGTTTTGCCCGAGGAGGCTAAAAAATTGGCAAGGAGGTCAAGTGTTTGTGGGTGTATGTGTCTGAATGATGAACACGTGGGTGCGTGCACGTACCTGGTCGCAGCGATTGCAAATTCATGCTCGTTCTGGTACTTTTCCATCATACCTACCAAACTGGTGATTGCATCCTCACAAACTCTGTCCGATTCATTTTCCTCTCTTCCTCCATCACAGCCACCCGCCTCTGCCTGCATCGACAGTATCCTGGCTCCAACTTTCACTCACTTGTCTTTCTTTCAGCACCTTTTCCCTCTTTCCTTCTTAGCTTCTTAAAGGGGTATGCGTCTCACTTCATAAAAGCTAACCTGTCACACAGAAGTTCCAGTCTGTGTGATGTCAGCTCTTCAAGCTGCTTTGTAAAGAATTTAGATTTATTTATTTTTTTTATTTAGTTGGTATTACACTAATTCAGATGCATAGGTGATTGATATATTGATGTATAGTACAGACTAAGATATTACCTTATCATATAAAAGAGGATCACTGATGTGACATGAGAGGGTCGGAATGTTCTAAACAAGGTTATAAGGCTTTTTTTTTTTTTTTTTACCATCAATAAGGACACATGCTAATAATCTCTATACACAGATATTTGTATATAAAAGCAGCATCTGTAGGCGAGGGGAGTGGTCCATTCATAGTCCGAGTTGTATTGACCAATCACGGTTAAGCAGGGTTTGGTTATATGCAAGGAAACTGTTTGTGTGGAGCGCAAATGAGCCAGAACGCTTTTGTCGACGTGCAATCTTTGAACCCATCGGCTATTATCTTACCACTGTCTAGCTTTTTAAAAATAAATTGTATCTGCATTCATCTGCATCTGGTTATGTAGATTAGCTGAAATGTTGCCAGGAACTAAAATACCAACGATAATGGCCAATGGCCTCTAAGATTGTTCATTTGCAAACTGTGAATATACAATAAGGACCATATGAATACATTTGATAGGAAAACAATCCCGGGGTCAGTCGGTGTGTGTGTGTGTGTGTGTGTGTGTGGGTTGCCATAGTACCTTCAGCAGCAGGGACAGGACAGCAGTGCCAGATGTTGCGCAGGTGGAAACGAGAATCGAGGCGTCCCAAGTGAATCTTCAAATCGTCCATCTCACTCTCTTATTGTCACTAACTGTCTCCATCTCTCATCCTCTCTCTCTCTCTCTTTGCCTTTATTCCAACGTTTTGGTCCCTTTGGTTTCTCTCTATCTTCCTGTCTGTGACAACTGACTTTGTCTTTCTTGGTCTGGTCTTGTCATCTTCTCCACTTCTCCCACGGTCATTTTCTTCTCATGTGTTATTTTAATGGACACAGGTTTTTTTTATTGACATGCAATTTAGCCTTTTTTTCTGTATTCGGTTCCATTCAGGTTAGCCAACTTGATGTTATTCACAAAAAACTTTTTTCTCTCCCCCCAAAATATTTATCCATTACCCTGTTTTTTTGTTTTAATTCTTCCTCTTCCCATTTGTCTTGATCTCTTTTGTCTGTCTACAATTATTTAATTCATGTGTCTCCTCTCCTCTCCTCTTCCTGTCTCAGATTGAATCACCCGCTGTGTTTAGGTGAATCATCAGAAAAATTCCCACTATTGTCATGTTTTGTGGTCAACCTCGGCTTTTTCTGTGTGTGAAGTGAGAATGAAAGAGAAACATAGACTTTGTTATGTTTGTTTGGGTGTGTTTTCCTACGAGCTGGTGACCAATGATGGTGGTGAAGTGATAAGATAAATCTATAAAACACACCCACAGATTAGTATTCACACACGGCACGTAAACACTGCACTTTCCATCAAGGACTATTTGCACCAAATCACTAATATAATCACTCTTTCCCCATCTTTAGAATCACTCTGAATGAATTCCTCCCTGAATCATCCAAATCTAAATCCCTTTTCCCTTCTGTGTGTTCCTGTCTCAAAGCTCGCGTCATGGTAGATTAGCACAGGGGTTACGCTCCCTGTACGCGCCGTGTGAAGACTCCGCTTTGATTTTAAATGCGAAACCTCGGTGGATTTCAATCGAATTTCAAGCTGAGAAGGTGGAGAAGCAGCTGGATTGCTACTTAGCGGCTAACGCTACGGCTCCCAGGCCACCTCGCAGAGGACTGCAGTGATAAAGTGTACGATAATGCAGGACTGGGGCTGTCTTCATATTTCATATTTTTAATTGTTTGTCTTCATCTGGATGCTGCTAAAAACCACTTAGAAGATTGATTTGAACGCGGACAGCCTGGTGAGTTGTTGAATGAGCTCAGGAGTGCCTGGAGATTATGTGCGGATGTGGGGAAAATAAATGTTTAAAAGAAATGTGTCCTGTGAATTTCATTAAAGCCTAATGAAATCAGTGGATACATTTTTCACCTCCCTGAAAACAGTTTGCTGCTTGGCCAGAATCTGTTTCACCTTTGTGGCATTTTTGCAGGAAATACAGGAAACAAGGCTGTTAACACTATTGGGCTGCTTGCTTACTGGAAGGCAGTGTGGAGGTGGGTGGGGGGGGGGCTATCATGACACTGGGGAAATGTCGCCATCTATAGATCCGTTCTAACATTGTCATGGGAGGTTGTTCTATTCTACTACTACTATTACTTCCACTACTGTTGCGGAAATTCAATTCCAGGACCTATCAGATATGGTCTGACCACAGGTTTTTATTTATTTCTCTGTATTCATGCACAACGAAACCCCAGCTCCATTCTCACGTCTCACGTTGCTAATCATCGTAAAAGAAGAAGAGGAGCTTTGGCCTGGATGTCCTTTATCGGGATATCCGCTAGACTTGAGGCTAAATCGTCATCAGACTGAGCCAGTGGGTTCAGATGGATCGGACCCTCCTTTACAAATAACATATCTGACAGAGATTTATGATGTTTTGATCAGCAGTCAGGTTCCTCATATTTGTACATTCAACACACATTGCATTGTGCATTGCAGCAGATGTAATAAATATTTGATACATGTGAAACTCCTCCTGACCTTCTCACCACCTACAGTCAGTTTATCAAAGAGTTTTTGTGCCAGAGAGTCAGTAGATTCTTAAACAGGGAATATACAATTTCAAGCTGCTGGTCTTTAATCCCAGGGCTGTTAAAGAGAGTGTTGTAAAGTCATTTAGAGTACCATGACCTCTCCTCTAAGCCTCCACACACAGACACACAAGCTCAGATGATCTATCCACCCTTCAACACAAGACCAGGACAGTTATCACAAACAGTTACTGCGACATTTGTGTGTGTGTGTGTGGGTGGGCAGCTAGTGGATTATGATGAAGAAATGGTTACTGTCACATCTGATAGAAGTCACAGTGGCGCTGATGGGAATAACATCTCATTCTCCATAGGTGGTTTCCTTTGCTTCGATGGAAAGTGTTTGAAGTACAGAGAGCACAACTGGCTCAGACGTAAACTGAGAGGCTTCAATTATTGTTATGTGTATGTCTCAGGATCGGACTGATTTTCCTCAGAAATGCAATGACGCTAGAAAGACACACCTCCCCTCCCTGCCTTTTCTGCTCAGTTTCTCACTTGGGTTCAGCATTTATGTAACTTGGAAACGTCTGGGGATGAGGGGAGCTTTGACCTTCCTGGGTGTGGGTACAAGGTGGGGCTGGCACTTTTGGGAGAGTTTGATTGGTTCCAGTGTTCTCACATCAACACAATTTTCTCTTCGGCTATGACTCTGGGAACAAAATGTGTCATTGGTCCATTTTGGGTGGGTCCCACCTCATAAAATTACCAGAAAGTTTTAACAAGCCTGGCTCTGGTACAAAACCAAATTCTTCTTACCAAAGCCTTGAACTATAAAGTATCCAAATGAATCTTCAAAATAAAAGGAAATATTTGTGTCAATAGAGTATATAAGTATGTATAAATATTGCCCCTTTACTTCCTCAGATAAGTCTTAAATATGTCTAAAACTGCAGAATGTATAATTATCAAATGTTAAATCCGGAAGTATCTTCATATTTTTCACTTTAAAGTAATAATTTTGGACAGTGTCCAACGATTGATTTTACTAAACCATAGACTGCATATAAAGATGGACAGTGTGTTTCCAGAAATGAAGCCAGAATATCCTGGACACTGACACTGTGATCTTACTTTGGTGACGTAATTTAAGATTAAGATTCCCCTTTTATTAGATTAGTCCAACAACAGGGTTGGTTTTTTGGGTGTTTTGCACATATTTGAGGCTCAGCATTTACTGTTTCTGTCTGCAGGGGTATTTCTGTACACGACCTTCTAATTGCACTCAACCTGCCCCGTTTTATTCATTTCCCTCTTCTCACTCCGTGTGTCCGTCGACTAACTGACTGCAGGCTCTCTGCTGTGGGAGGAAAACCTCCAGCTGAGACAGGAACCAAATCCCCAGAGAGCACATTATCATTATGGCGCATTTTGCACTTAAAAGCATAGGAGGGAGCACATTTGTTGGTTTTTGTCATTTCACGCCGTCAGAAGTGGTCGCACAACGTCTCTAAGTTTGCTGCCGCTGAGAAAAAAACCCATGGGCTTTTGCTTCGGACTGATGATAACAGGGGTTTATTTCAGGAAACTGGAAGCCACGAAACCTATTAGACCTAAAGAATAAATCACATGTGATCGTTTTAAAGGCTTCTCTGGTCGACCTCAGCACAGTGTCTGTGAGAAGGATATCCGCTTATCACTCACTACTGTATATTTACACTGAAGGCCTGTTTGTAAATATGCAATTTGATCCTATTTGTAGAAAATGCATAATTAATGTGAGACAAGCCACTGAAAAGACATTAAAGGTCAAAAAAGGCATAATGATGGGGAAAAGGAACAACAGCAGAAAACTTGTGTGCCATAATGTTTTCCTCGCTTGTCTCTCTGTATTATCCTTCATGTCTCTTTCTCTTTGTGCATGATGTTATAATCCTATGTGTGTGTGTGTGTGTGTCCATCCCACAGTGGAGTACGACAGGGAGCTCTCTCCGCAGCGGCGTCACCACAAGGAGTTTAAGTTCAACCTCTCACAGATCCCAGAGGGCGAGGCCGTCACCGCGGCAGAGTTTCGCCTCTACAAGGAGTGTGTGAGCCGCGCCTTCCGCAACGACACCTTCCTACTAAAAGTCTACCAGGTGGTCAAGGAGCACCCTGACAGGTAACACACACACACAC
>CAFUXE010000880.1:1273-17780 GCA_903364295.1 Serranus cabrilla | reverse complement strand
CACACACACACACACACACACAATCATACGCTTTTGTTAGGAAGATATGAATGGTAATGGTAATTGCGTTTTAAACATTCTCTAATGTCAAACCTGGATATTATCAGTGACGTGTGCAATTTAAAGTGAAGTTCTATGGGTTTGAACAGAGCTACATGTGTATGCATTAGGTTTGGGGTCAACAAGAGAGAATGTTACTGAGAACAGCAAGCATGCTCAGTTGACTTTTCCTGTAAAAAGGTGAAAAATAATCTGCCTCTACCTGCGTGTTTCTCTACCATTCTCCCTGTGTGTTACACAGACTTTGGGCCCTTGCCATGTTTATATTGTAAAACCAAGCAAAACCACGTCCTACAGAAATAGCACAGCTTCAAAATCCTCCCGTCCCCCAAATGAGGGCAGCTAATACATGCCAAACATTTACATTACGTCTGCAGGGGCAGATAAACATCCAGTAAGATTTCTGAATGATATTTATGTTTTATGAAGCCCGCCCAGCAAGAACCAGCTCCGACATGAAGAGAATTCCTGATATACATATTTAGGTTAACATCTTATATCACCCTGTATGTTTTGTTTCTCAGTGAATCCACATCAAAGCTTTCTCCTTTAAAGCTTGTAACGGAGAGCTATTACGCTTGATTAATATATTATTTTGTGTTGAATATCATCTAGAAACTAAACACCTTAAGGTGGGGTCTCTGACACCGAATGTTCTGTCCTAGGCCGAAGCTGATCCACTCTGACGTCCACAGATTGAAAAAGTAACTATAGATGTTGGCAAAGTATATTTTCCTGTCCGTCAAAAGGTTTCTATGGGTATCAAGAGCTACTTATTTGCTGCATTCCTTTATCCCTACAATGGGCAGTTTGTGCTCTCCAGCCTGGAGGTAAAGCCTTTTATTTTTGGAGATATTGGGAGATTAAAGGGCCCATATATCTCCAATTTCTGTATTATTGTAGGACAGGTTTTTTACCTTGAAGAAAATTACAGCCTGGACGGTGTGCTATCAGGTGGAGAACATTTGCTCGTGCTGTGTTTGTGCTTTGTAGGAGTGAATTCAAGGTGCGACATGCATCTGCTGACATAATCAGTAACGTCTATACAACGTTAACCCTCTGCTGCAGCATACTCGTGGTCTGGAAGTTACTGAGTTTTATTAAAAATAAACTTAAACACTGATTGGCTTTAGAAGGCAGGGCATTTTTTTTTAGCTAGTTCTGTATTTCTATGAGGTCACATGACAATTACATCATGAAACAAAAAATCCAGCATTGAAGTACAGGACTGTTGAGCTGCTAGAATCCTCCATCAGACAGGAATGGGACAACATTCCACTCCCAAAACTCCAGCAACTGGTCTCCTCACTTCCCAGACGTTTACAGACAGTTGTTAAAGAAGAGGGGATGCTACACAATGGTAAACATGGCCCTGTCCCAACTTAGTGAGATGTGTTGCTGCCATCAAATTCAAAATGAGACGATATTTCCCATGAAATGTTAAAATGTCTCAGTTTCAACATCTGATATGTTGTTTATGTTCTATTGGGAATAAAATTTGTGTTTATGAGATTTGCAAATCATTGCTTTCATCTGTAGAAGTTGTGTGATGTTATATGAATTTCATATTACATTTCATATGAAATTCAAATATATTCTTCTGGTTTTATACAAATAACCCCACTAAAGCACATTTAAATTATATAGGTAATAAGTTATAAGTTCTTTTTAAATGATAAAAAACACTTTTTTCTCATGATAGTGCAATAACGTTTGCAACAGAGGGTTAAAGTTGTTAACTGTCATCATTTTATATTCTTTCTTTTTCCTCGGTGCTGAACATAATGTCCGAGGTTTGTACGGTTTATATGGTGTTTAGTCATTGCTGTTGTTGTTTTTCCCCATTTTCCGCCTTTGCACAACTCTACCTTTTGTAATCGCCCAATCAGTGGGGAGCCTATTAACTTTCCCGTGCCCCTCCTTCCCGTAAAAACCTGACTCCTGTTTTGACTCTAAGCCGTAATGATAGAGCGCTTAATTAGCCTGACACCCTTTGTACTTTTCATTTGATTGGGGCGGTGTCGCTAACAGCGGGCGAGGAATGTGAGGGATTACAATTCCAGAAATGTGGCAGGCCTAACATTGTATTGAGAATGGGCAGGTTGCAGCGAAGGCGAAGGTTTTACTGACCAAAACCCACTCCATGACACCTCACCAGCTATTATACGGTACCTAACCAGATGATTTCATGCTCTCTTTTTTTTTGTTGTTTTTTTTTACTTTATTCTGATTCTTAAAATGTTGCTTTCGCATGTAGATCCAAAGTTATCTCTCCTTCTTGCTCTGAAAACCTCTGCATCCTCTCCATCCAGATGTCCATCTTACATATTGCTTTTACAATCTTACAAATATGCCTTTTCAGCAGTTTCAAAGATGAAAGCACATGAAATAACCCGGCCAGCTGTGAGCTGCACTCTCCCACCTTGCGTTACATTTTTAACAACATTCACTGACAAGACTTATAAAGGAGATTTATTGTAGTAAAAAAACACAAGTGTCACCTTTGACCTTATTATTCCAGTTCATTTAAGCAGTCAGTCAATAAGAAGTTTTACAGTAGGCCCTCAGTAGCCTTCGCCCTGCAGGCGGATCTCTGATGGACCCCCTGCCGGCCTTCGACGGCCAAACTGTGGCTGTGACGATGAGGCGGAAACATGGATACACCGGCCCACGCTGTGACAAACGTGTGAACTGAGCAGTGGGGTGGAGTGTGTGTGTGAAGGGAAAAAGGGAATAGAGGCTCATAGGGAAACTGTCAGAAACACTCTCATTAATGACCAATAAAGAGGGGCTGCTGATGCATGACTGCAGGGGCATTCTCCGAACACCTGGATGATTGCGAGGCTTTGATGTCGGCTCAGGAGGAGGGTCCGACAGACCCGACGCTGTGTTATTACTACTGTAATGGGACAGTGGGAGGACAGGCCCTCTTATCACTCACACTCTGTCTTGTCTTTACAGCTCCTGCGCTCTCTTTTCATTAATTTGTCCACAGTTCTATCACGTGGGTCTTTTTTCTTCCCCTGCGTGACACATTCTTCCACTTTGTAGTCTGATTTCCTTCACACAAAATATTGTAAATGATATAAACATACCTGTAGCCTGATACCAAGGATTTAATACCTTCCTTTTCCCCGTCCCTCTGAGACGTAGACTGTATGGTCAAACCTACAGTGGAGTACGCTACAGTGTATCCCAGCGTTTTCTGTTAAGTACGGCTATCCATCTTTCTGTCATTTTGTTATGATACTGTTACCTTGATACAAACCAACAGCTCCTGTGTTTCGCTGGTTTCTTAAAGAGGTAGTACCTCTCTCTGTGTTTCAGGGACTGGTCCTATATCTTTTGGACTTTTTTTTGACAGCACTGCTGGAATGAAACTAAGTACATTCACTCAGGTACTATATTTAAGTACAATTTTGAAGGTACTTGTATTTTGCTTGTGTATTTCCATTTTATGTAACTTTATACTTCTACTCCACTACATCTTAGAGGCAAATATTGTACCTTTTACTCCACTACATTTAGCTGCCTGCTTTAGTTATTTTCCAGGTCAAGATTTAACCTAAAAATAAATGAGGGTGATTAGACATTTTAATAATAATAAGTGTACCAATAATAATAATCCAATAATATATTGGGAATATATATATAACTGTCTGGGTGGGACCATTCTGCATAACGAGAACTTTTACTTTTGATACTTTGAGTACACTTTGATGCTGATACTTCTGTAGTGAATTGATTTCATATTGTGGTATTAGTACTTTTACTTAAGTAAGGGATCTGAATAATTTACTTAAAATAAGTTAAAGTAAGTTATTCCTTTCCCAGTTTAACTAAATCCTCTTTTGATGACTACATCATAGTTTGGTAGTTGCCTGCAGCTGTAAATTAAAGGACTGTTATGTTCCTAAAACCCCCCAAGACTCCAAAATCTGGTCAGTAAAAGTCATCATGGGTACTAACTTGCTTGGCTGCTCTGAACCTTAAATGGTAGCTTGGATAACCAGATAAACAACAACTAGACTACAAGTCTGTAGTGTGAAAACCACAATGACTTCAAGATCCCTGAATATAAGACGACAATACGTGTAACGTGAACAGTACAGTGACCGTGTGGTTTAAAAATAAGCATTAGTACTGAGTTGATTGGCCTTTTTCTTACCTACACATCATCTTTTTCATTAGATGACCATTGTCTGTTCTAATTCTATGCTACTTTTTCTTTTGTCGTCTTCATGTTTTCCCAGAGAGGCAGACCTCTTCCTGCTGGAGACTCGCAGGCTGTGGGCGGCTGAGGAGGGCTGGCTGGAGTTTGACATCACCGCTACCAGTAACCTGTGGGTGATGAGCCCGGGGCACAATCTGGGCCTGCAGGTCAGCGTGGAGACCAGCAGTGGTGAGAGATTTATCAAGTATACATTTAGTTTTACTGTAAAAACACAGTGTAATGAGGGCAACTGCAAATTAAAACCGCACGAAACAACCAAATCAGCACTTTCCTTTTTAGTTTTCAATCCCTGTGTCTCCTCAAACAGGGCAGAGCATCAGCTCCAAGGAGGCGGGGCTTGTAGGGCGTGACGGCGCTCTGGAGAAGCAGCCGTTCATGGTGGCGTTCTTCAAAGTCAGCGAAGTGCACATCCGCACCGCCCGCTCCACTGGCGGGAAACGTCGCCAGCAGAACCGCAACCGATCCACGCAGCCACAGGAGGGGTCCAGAGGGCTCGGCCCTGCAGGTCAGTCTGACGTCCGCCTCACAAACACTGAACCTAAACTCACCTCATCAAGCAGCACAACCGTGAACACAAAGAGACACAAAACTGACCTCAACTCAACCTCACTGCACCCATAACCGATGTCTAACCTGCTGAGATCAGTGGATGTGCAGCATGTGTTTGAAGTATTTCTCTTTGAGACACTTGATGAATTGGACCTGACTTCATCCGGATCTCTCTCTAATCAGCCCCCATCAGATGAAAATCCTTGCCCAGGGATGATACACAAAATCTGTTTTTACTGAAGTTTCTCTGTTTGGATGAAGGGTAGTGAAGTGTATACTGAAACCTGCATATTGAGCAGAGAACATCATGTTTTTCTGAGCAATATAAATATATATAATGTTTTATTTATGAAGGGGATTTCTGTTTGGCACAAAAGACCAAAAAGAGCAAAAGCTGGAGTGTGTTATACTGTAGAATAATTTGAGTTCTCGCTCGAGATTTTTTGGACAAAACAGCGAAATGGCAGAGACACAAAATAGCGGTCTGGTGAATATTCAGTGATTTAGGACTCAGACAGTGAATCCATCCTGACAGGTGACCTCATCCTCTGAACCTCCTCATTAGTCCTGCCTGCCTCTCTTCCTACTCAGCAGTATGATGTAATGAGCAGGTATAAGCCTGATGTTATGAACTCCGCAAGCTTTTCAAATTAAATCAAACCCTAATCCGCCCACCTTTCACCTGCTGTGTAATTCTGGCCAGACTTTAGAGCGCTTAGAGCTAAGCTGCTGCTGTAAGGCTTCATTGTGCGACGGGTGCAGAACATAAAGCTAGCGCTCAGTGAGCCTGCTCTTAATATCGGTCTGATCCTTGGCTAATTTGACAGATGAAGCATTATGTTAATATTAATCCTTCACGGCTCAAAGCTTTGACTCTGCTGTGCATCAGAGAGGAGCCCTGTATGCAGCTGTAAATAACATGTATGCAGCCAGCAGACAACCACTTCTATGTTTTTTTAAGTATTGGTGGTATTCCAAACTTTGGTTAAATAAAGTGCGGTTGAAGTGTGTTTAAGGTGAGGTGACTAAAACAGTTGGTCAGCTTGCTGCTTCCTGCACTGATCATTGTACTGTACATGAAGTGCATAACATTATACAACTTAAATCACTTAAATAAGTCAGAAAATACTTAAACACACAGTGTGTCATTTCTGCTGCAGGGGTCTCTCAATCAAAACAACAACAAAAGACAGTTGTTGCTCTTATAATTAAGCAATCACCACTACCAATGAAAGTGTATCTGACAAGAAATATTGTTAACGTTTTGTTTCTACATGATTATTCATGTCTTTAATTATATTTTGTTGAAATATTGCAGATTACTTAAGATGAGTGAATTACCCCGACAGCTACTTCAGCTATGAAGCATATTGAAATATCATATCATTAAATGATGTCTCTTTTGGATTAATGTGCTGCAAAATGGCAGCAATTTGCGAAAGAATGATGCTGTGTGACAGCAACTAGAGGGGTTAAAGGTTATACAACCGAATGAAAAAAGTTCAAATTAAAATGACAGATTCCTCTGTTTCAGAGTTTTTGAGACACATTTAGGATGATGTAACTACACAATTCAACAAAATATATAACGTAGGTTTCGTCATTTTTACTACCCAACAGATATATGGGTTAACAGATATCACCGGCCGATATTGGCCTATTTACACAATTCATAATGCAGAAAATGTTTAAAAATGATTTTAGCTACTGACACTGAACAGTAAGGATGTTTATTTAGCTATTCATGTATTCCTATTTATTCTTTATTTTCTCAGTAATCTTTTATAGAATAACAAAATAATAAAATAATAAATTATTCATATACTGTTTACCAAGGTAAAATATTGAAAAATCAGTGCACAAAAACATTTTTTAAAATATGCCTATTTTCATTCCAGCTCAAAAAATGACTTTATTGGCATTTTAATGCGGAAGGCTTCATATTATACCTTTAACTAGTACATTCTACCCTCAGGTAGACCTCATTCCACAAATGGAGAGATTTGTAAAACTGAATGTTTAAACAAATCATAGGAACACATAGTAATTATAATAATGATAATGACATAATAGTATTGCTGGGTTTAAATATCTCAAAGGCCTGTGTATCTGCTGAGCTTCAGGTAGCCAAATTGTTTGGCCCAACAGGAACCCTGAGCTCTGCACACCTGCTTGCTGGTCTCATGTGAGTCTTGTGATAAATGACGTGCAAGAATCAGCCCAAGTACACTTGAGCTGATTCCAGGGGCTGAGACTCCCCCAAAATAAGCCGCTAACTGGGGCTCATTCTCAGCCCAAAAAGGCTCAGGTCTGCACCCTAAAAACCTGGCTAAATCTGGACCAGAGCCAGCTCACATTCGGTTCTTCCCGGTGCCAAAACTCAGCTCGGAGACACAGCTGCAAACGGCCCCACTTGGCCGGCTA
The DNA here is from genome assembly GCA_903364295.1 of Serranus cabrilla. Lineage (NCBI taxonomy): Eukaryota > Metazoa > Chordata > Actinopteri > Perciformes > Serranidae > Serranus > Serranus cabrilla. The sequence goes on along the minus strand of CAFUXE010000880.1, from coordinate 10,513 downwards.
CCTGGGAAGCGATTTACCTTTGCTTTGCTTCTTCTGCTGCCCCGTTTAATGGCTCCACCAGCTGCGTGGTATACAGAAGTATTTGTGGGACAAGTTGTGTTTGTTCTCACTGCTACTCTGAAAAACCCTCACCAAGATTTTTTTGGCTCTATTTCCTGTTTGTTCAGTGCATCTCCTTCACTTTCTCAGTAGGTCGCTGTGTGCTGCTGTTAACACAACAGGTTGTAAGTGAAATTCCTGCAGGGCTTTTTCTCAGTAATTGCATTAGATGAAAGCTTTGGCTGACATAACAGAGAACAAAGACTCATCATTTGTTATGCTACAGGACAGTTAGAGTGTACCACATGTTCACTTTTGGCTCCAGACCTGTACTCTTCTTCTACCCAGCTGTCTTTGGCTCGACATGTCTTCAGACTTTAAGTCAAGATGTCTTGTGGATGCTACTGATACTGGGGTGCGCTAGTGAGTCAGGGGGCTAAGGTGCATAACATGTGCTCACAATGTGCTTTTCGGTAACGACTGTCATCTCTGCTCTCTTACAGTATATGAAGGAATATATTTGTCATATTAATACATTAATAATTAAAGAAATAGTTAAAGGTAGCTTCGCTGTAGTCTGCTTTTGTCTCCCAGATTAGATCAGGGTGAGAAAACTTTCTCTGAAGTGAATCTGCTCTAAAATCTGCTCTAACAAGGACAAACTGTTAAATATGTGTCCTGGAGGATTGGACTTTACATAACCCAAAACATCAAGACCTCTCCGCCTCGCCACTCGGGACGGCGGGGAGTGTAAATATTTAGATCCTACACAGGAAGCGGGGAGGCCCCCCTCGCGACAGCCGAGTGTCCGCGGCCAGCAGAGGACTGCTGGGATTGGACGGGATGGGGAGGATCCGCGAGGAATTCAGGAGGGCATATGGTTTCAATACCGCATCACTCACTCCAGAGACAGGGAGGAGGACAGGATGGATGGGGAGAGCATCCGTCTTGTGGAGCGCTCATGGGGAGAAACAAAATGTGGACGTTGTCCCCCAGTTTCTGTTTGGCACAGAGCTACAGTACATCAGTTCAGGCCACCGCAGCTCCAACTAAAAGGAGTATTTCACCGATAATTCACCCTGATCGTTTTTTTTCCTGCAAAAACACAAGATCTAAGGCCGGAAGGCAGCAATGTGTTTGTTTTTAATTGCTCTAGTGTGCACTAACATCCACATAGAGGTTTTTAAAACAACTTTTTCCAGCATGAGTTGCTTTGCTGTGTGTGTTTTCTAAAAATAGTTTCCATCCTCTGCAGATCGCACACGCCTGACCTGTGTGCTTAACAACTGCACTGATTTTACTGCATCTTTTGTATCAGTTTGGCACCATTTTATCCTCATTTTAAGCATAATTGACACCTTATGAACATTCTTTGTCAATTTTCATTTAGATTTTAAACATTTGTCTGCACTACTTTTCCTTGTCATAAATCACTAAAATGCATGCCTCAGTCTACTCAGCATTTAAAACTACCTTTTAACTATGAAACTTTATTTCCCCAACTGAACTCCCTGTGAGGCCACAGGCCTTGTTATTTCCTCATTTTCACAATTTTAGCTGGATTTAAAATGACATGTGATATTAAATGTCTTCCAGATGACAAAATAGCACAAATTCAGCCAAATACATATCTGCAGCATTAGTTTTGGGATAAAAGTGTGATTAAATGTGTAATAAATCATCTTTGTTTTTCACATTTCAGTCACATAAGCAGATAGTTTGGAGATTAGGCACACTAATTTCTTGTTTTGTTATTTCTTGAGCATATTGGTTTACATTTTTTTAAAAATTGAGAGTTCTGTTTTGGATGCATGAATAGTTTTCTCAGCATGATGCTTCCGCCCCCTCTGGGTGTGCCTGATGTGTCCACAGTGGAAAATGCTGCTGTGTACCTTGCCAAAAGAACAATACAACACCTTTAAAGGTAATTTGGGGTTTTGTGGGCGATGAAGGCCGGGGAGGTAATGGGAGTCGGGTTGGGCTTTGGCTGTGGGGGAAGTTAACAACCATCCGGGGAAGGAATATCACGTCCCGGCACAGCACAGGCGGCCTGTAATTAGGCCTAGCCAGTCATTAGCTGCACAGCTAAAAGACTGACCACGCTAACAGTATCGCTTAAAGAATTATAATAACACGGCACTTGGCCAGCAGTGTTTTTCATCTGTCTCTCCTCTCCTCCCTCCACCTCCTCATTCTTCACGCTCCCTCCCCGCCCGACCTCCTTTTGTTTACCGTTGGAGTAATTAGACATGGCGGAGCTCCCTCGCAGGGTTTAATAAGCTCTGTGATGAAAGACAGGAAGAAAGATAAACTTCAGTAGTAGTGGTTGGTGGGAGGGAAAAGAGAGGAGAAACGTCAGGGATAGCAGTGACATTCTCCTTTCATGTCGCTGCTCATGGCCTCTCTCCTTTCAGGAAGGAATGAGGCCATCGGGACTCTCTCCTTCCTTCTTCCGGGTTAAGGAGCCAGATTTTATCTTGAACATTGCGCCGATATAAGTTTTCTGTCACCACCACCTCTTTGGGACTTCATGTAATTGATACTGTAAGCTGCAATTTTTTCTCGCTCATGATTTGGGAAATTGTTGGAGCAAACTATAGAATTACAGTGAGGCAGTTTTAGAGATTGTGGTCTGCCAGGGTTGAAATCAGTGGTGTGCACAGGGGGGGCAGGGGGGGCAGTCGCCCCCCTTCAAGACCCAATTGTTGAAAAACGCACTCTGAAGTGCCCTCTTGGGAGGCAAAATGCACCTAGTGTCCTCCTGGGAGGCAAAATGGGAGGACTATTTAGGGAGGCAAAATGCGCCTAAACTGCCCTCTTTAGTGGCGAGAACGTGCCTTTTCTTTTCACCCCTGCCTTTTAAAAAGTGTGTGCACGCCACTGGTTGAAATGACTTTTTAAAGTCAAAAGTCACACACACAGACGCACACACTTCTTTCACCAAACACCCTGGCTATAAAGTCTGAATTGGTGCCTTTTAATTCTTGTATTTTTGGAACAACATGTGATAAATATAACTTATAGCTTTTTCCTGGTGAAAGGGGTTTAAGGGCTTAATGAATGGTAGGTAGTGTAGTGAGGGGTTAATATCAGCCTGGTACAGTGCATCGAAGGTCTCAGTGTTAAAGAGCTACAGTGCTTATGAGCATAAGGAGCAGTGTTTCCCCTGCTATTGAATAGACAGGGTGGGGAACCGGCAGCCGCTGCCCCACCTCAATGAATTCAATGTGAATTGGCTTTAGTCGAGAGTTTTAGTGTCACATGGTCAAATGGATGCTTGTCTACTCTCAGAGAGACATTTCCAGGTTAAACACAGTTAGGTAAGCTGCTGTAATATGGGAGTAGAGCTCAGCACCATCGGGCCCGTTCACATTACAGTGTCCATAAAGGAAATCCTGCTTCCCTTTGGTATTCAAATATTTGATCCTGGCAGCAGTGCGAAACTAGAAAACATGGTTGCCATATGAAGCCAAAATGGCTTGGTATTTAATTTGTCATATAACACTTCTTATGCCATAGAAATGTGATAGAAATTTTATGACCTTTTCATGGGAAAAAATTGACATACTTTTTTGTCAAATTTTTGACATCTCACAGTATGGTGTGTTTTTGTCATTTTTGGACAAACTAAACTGCTAAACCTACAAACTATAGTATAATCAGACCATTTTAAGAATTTTTAAGCATTTTAAAATTTAGCAATTTTTGACAAAAATCGACATACTTCGACTTACTTTCAGATTTTGGAAAGCTCATAAAATGGTGTTTTCTGTCCCTTTTTCAAAGATTATACCATAACACATCAAACTAATTGTCATAAGACCCTTAAAATTATGTTATCATATAACTTTATTAGGCATTCCTACTCCAAACTAAAATCTACTTGAATTCTTACAAACACACTCAAGCATTAAAGGCACAAGCTTTTTAATTAGTAGTAAGGAGTAGGTTACAAATTAGTATAATGAACATAATGTTTGTCCTCGCTCTCCTTCCCCCCTCTGCTCTCTGTCAAGCAAAGGAAAAAGAAATGAATGGATGCCTCATGGGAGCCGGAGCTCAGCGATAGCTGTGTGGCATTAAATTTTTACAGGCAGGAAGGGGAGATGTGGTTTATGGGCACCACAAATCTGGGCCTTTACACTCAATGAAAGCCCACAGTAAATATCAGCTTTATTCCTCTTAAAGAGCCCCACAGACTGTAAATGCTGATGGCTTTGAAGGCCAAGAGGTGCAAGGAAAATTAGTTGCATGTAGATGTAGTGTGTGTGTGTGTGTGTGTGTGTGTGTGTGTGTGTGTGTTTGTGAGAGAGAGAAAGACAGGAAAAGGGAATATGTTGCTAAATACTAAACCTGGTGCAGTACAGCACATTGCCAAGCACGATATTATTGTAAAGTGTGCTGATTTCCACACACTCAATATGAGTTTAGGAGGATTTTGACACATACAGGAATTTCTCTTACTATTCAGCTAATAGCATGACTTTATCTCAGGATATTATCAAACCATGCACGCTAACAATTATGGTACTTTTTAAAAAGTGTTGGACCCTAGTTTGCTGCACAGGTTGTTGAAGCAATGTAACATTTAATTATTCTAACAAATAGAAAAATACACTCGCCATCTGTTTGCAGCAGAGAGATTCAGATTTTGCCACCGTGCCTGCAACATTATAAACCTCGCTAGAAACTATATTAATGGCCACTGGTGTAGAAGTCTGACTAGTGCCCTGGGTTGTGATTTGACCCGAAGCTGAAAGTCATGCACCATAAAGCAGACCTGGATGAAGGAGCAGGGGGTCTATTTAAGTGTATTTATGTGTGTATGATTAGGTGTGTGCAGTTTGAGGAAGCAAATAAGCCCCAAATTATTAAAACCCCAGCAACCAATTTTCCAATACGGACACATAAATCTTTACACATTAACTGTGTGAATGCCCATCGCCCTATAATACTGTAATGTGTCAATGCCTCTTTCTATAAACATCACCTCAAGTTCATATCAGGTCAGCCAAGTCACTGAGCCAATCAGCTTAGCTCTTTCAATGGCACTTTTCCTCTGTCCTTGGGTGTTTCCTGTATAAATATATACAATGTTCACACTGCAAATGTGCCTTACAATGCAAGAAAAAAACTGAATAATTATAGGAAAAATCTGCACAATCCTACAGCAGCTGTTCGAGCACCAGCCTGTTTCCTCATCTGTGAAGGTCTCCATATAGTAAATCTGTTAAATCCAAACGCTCTCCGCTGTTGAAGAGTCTGGCAGATCAGTGAGTCCGCAGGGAGGCAGGACGAGCACATGTGACCAGCTATCCATGTGTATCATCGGCACACACACGTCACAGAGCCAAACATGCATGCCTGGATGCAAACACACACACGCACACACATATAAACTCTGCATTTCCACATTAGCAGACACCCCGTGAACTGCCCTTCCTATTGGAAAGGAAGGAACCGTAAACTGGGGAAACACCTGACTGTACTCGATGGTTACGGATGACCGTTTGACCTCCCGCTGCCGCCCGTCGTGACCAGTCTCACCTTTTATTTCCTGTCTCTTACAGAATTAACCCATTTAATCAGATGACAGATTAATGTCCTGCTATAAAAGAATAATAAGATGAAAAGAAACAGGGCGGTGTGTGAGTCTGTGTGTGCGCGTTGTCATGGCAGTATCTGGTCCTGGGACGCCTACTGTAGCCGGAGCTACGGCACAAGCAGTACTGAGTACTTTGCCATGTGTTTATATGTCTGTCTGTGGACAGATTTTGTCAACATGATAGCGTCACAACTGTATAAGATGCTTTTACAAAATTTTACAGAAGGTTGAGTTCGTAGATGGTTCTAGCAAGTAGTGTGGCAGGAAGTAGGGAAGAGGCTATTAGTCCCCCCACTTTACTTTTCTTGCAGTGGCCTCTCTGTCTCATTTCTCTTTTCCCTCATTTACTTCAAGCTGAGATGAATCCAAGTGACAAATCCAACTTGCTCTCCCTCCCTCCCTCCCTCCCTCCCTCTGTCTGTCCGTCTGCCTCTTTTTCTTACTTGAGGCGAGTCCAGCTAAAACACACAGTCACAAGCCTGGGCAGTGCGGTCAGCGCGTCTGTTCAAAATGAAATTTGATTTGATGATGAAATCTTAATGCAACTAGTGCTGGTGAATTAAAAAATTACAACTCTTGGTTTTAATGAGCGGATAAGTGGATTTGGCTGTTAAACAGATAAACATCAGGTCATTCGTGGGTGTGAGTGTGTGTATTTGTGTATGTACAGTAAGTGCCAGTGGTAATGAATGATAGACGTGGAGATGTAAGGACCCAGCATCAATGACCCTTACATAATTGAGATGTGTTTGTATATTCTGTGTGTCCCTCCTACTCCAGCTGCCTAAACAAGGCTGCTGTTGGTGAGTTGGTGAGGTGAGTGGCTGTGACTGAGTGTCAAATCCCCGTCTGCCGTCTCACTTGCTCGCTCTCTTTATTTCACACCTCTATCAGGTATATCTATTGCAATTGTTTCTTGTAAATCCTGCAACTGCAGTTAAGTGCATTTCAGATCCTCTATTGTTGCCTATGAAAAGCACTTAAATACTGAAGTGAAGTGTCTTGTGAGCCAATCTGAAAAACTACCAAATGACAGTTTTGGATGTGAAGTCAGTTGCAGATACACTCAAAGCCATAAATTGTTTTTTTTTAAGTTATTGCAGCCTGAATATCTTCAGCAGTGACTCTACGAGGCTAAACATGGAATCACAAACCAGTATTGTAACCCTAATGACAAGTGACCCAAAAAAACAACAAAAATAGACAACCACTAGATGGTTTTACGCCAAAACAGTTGGTTAACAGTTTTATAAATAACTCTGCAATGTGAGAATGTGCAGACCAACAACCAGCTACAATTAAAATCACTTGCGGGCTTAAAACTGAAGTGTTGCATCGTGGGGCCGTCGAGAAGCAAGAAGAGTTTGTGTCAGGATGGATTTTAAGGCATGACATGGGTCTTTTGAGAATACATAACTAGTCTCTCTCATTGTCTTTCCATGGGAGGTTTGTGAAGAGAAAAAAATAATCACAACAATAAAATCAATGAGGCGAGACAGAGAGCGAGCGAGCGGGAGCGTCAGTGGAAAGTCCGTGTCACCGACTTGACTTCAGCGCGGCGACCGATGCCAGCAATGACCTCCTCGACTCTGAAAGCAAACCTGTACCTGGGACTGTCTGCAGCCGTCTGCTGCAGAACGGAGCAGAGATAATTAAGGACAAACTGCAGGGCAGGAGAGTCCATAAACACAGTTGTCACTGTGTCACCACTTGAGCTCACGCCAGAGCAACATTCGAATGCTGATGAATTCAATTAGGCCTGCGTTCAGACGCATTAAACAGCAGATGAATGTGAAGCACGTACGGCGCAGTGACCGCTGTAATGAGCGCTTGTGCCTCGGCTCTGGTCTACGCCCTCACATGTCTCCACCCAGTGCATTACATGAGGCGGGTTGTGTTGTTCTTCTGTGTGTCATGAGTCACTTTCATGAGGTTTAATTGGGAATCATCATCATCGTCCCAGGGAAGGGTTTGAGCTCAGCGTGTTCTACCATGACCTTCCCATCAGTCATGAAGTGAGACATGTCGGACAACTAGAAAAACGTAGACAACAACTAAACTTACCATCCACTCGGATGTGAGCTAAGCCACTTAAAGTATGTGTGCAGGATGCATTTTTCTAATGACTTCTGTTGTGTTGCAGATTACAACAGCAGCGATCAGAAGACGGCATGCAGAAGACACGAGCTCTACGTCAGCTTCAGAGAGCTGGGCTGGCAGGTAGGAAACATTTTCTTATTCAGTACATGATCCATGATTATTAAGTGGCGACAGTATGTAAAATGTATATAAAAACAGAATGCAACCAACTACGAAAAACTAAAGTTTCAGTTTAAAGTCGGTTACAAAAGATTTACAAATCATTTCATTCTGTTTTTGTTATTTAATAAAAAAACACCACCCTCATGATGACTTTTTTGCGTCCCTGGTTGTGCGTGACCTATTAGTCTACAATGGCACTGCTGCCACTTTTTCTAGCAATATAGTAACTGATGGTAACCTCTTCAGGTGTCACTGTGTTTATTGCTTAAATGATGTAAATCAAGGATGCAAATCCGGCAGTTTTATACAGACTAACCTCTCTGTTCGGCCCTATGGTAGAATCCTCCAGTAACAAGTGTAATACTTATGCATGTATTTGAACTTCAGCTGTCAACATGAAGGCATAGTTAAAAAGCAGGTATATTACTGTCTCTTTAGCTGTAGTTTGATATTCTCATCAATGATCCCTGACAGCCCAGTGCTACAATTTAACAATTTTAGCATTTTGAATGTAAAATCTTTACATAATAGGGAGAATGTGGATCTCTTGCATAATCAAGTCTGTCTCTACATCCATACGAGTCTAGCAAGCACAAAAAGGAGTTGTAGGATTACCAAAAGGGAGCAGACTGCACAGATGTTTCAGCTATATCTTCTCCAATATGTTATATTCATTGAGTAATTTCATACCGTTACCAACAATACATATCAAAGATTTTTGAACCAGCTGGTGTATCAGTTAGCTACTATAATACATGTCCTGATAGTTGTTTACTCAAATCTCCCCTTCCTAATATTGAAGGTGCCATGTGGAGGCTTCCCGTAAACAAACAGAATGTATAATCACATTTAGTTTTGGGTATTTTAAATCCTGCGTCGTTCACATCCACATTTACTAGCTTGTAGTTTTCTTCTTCCCTGTTTTTGCTGCAGCAGCATTAGCATGATACTGTTACCTACATATCAACAGACATGTGGCATGGGCATCCTTGTGTGCATGCAGGAGATAAACAAGAGTTAAAAGGACACCATCATTTTAATCAACTCTCCAATATATAGAAGCTGTAAAAAAATCCATTCTGAAAGGTTTTTGTTCAGAACATTAGTTGCCATTATATACACCAGTGACTGACAGGCTCATATGAAAGCAGTGCTGCCGGGCAAGGGTGGTGAAAAGAGAAAAAGTCACATGAGTTTACAAGCAGACAGACTGAGGAAGAAACAGAAGGGCAGAGTTACGTACATCCTTCCAAACAAGCTGTGAGCTGTTAAACACAGCACTGACATCTAGAGGGAGACTGCCAGCTCTCTCTCTCTCTCTCTCTCTCTCTCTC
>CAFUXE010000879.1:171514-229342 GCA_903364295.1 Serranus cabrilla | reverse complement strand
AGAAGAAGTCAATGGAAAGAAAGCCCATATAGAGAGAAAGAATAAGAGGATCTATGTGCCAGTGAGCATATGATTTTGATAAGGTGGAGGTCAGACAGTGTAGTGCTCTGGCTCTCACTGGAAATACTTCATCTATGTCAGGTGAGAGTCTGGGAGGGGTACTAAGTGATTTCATTGCACAGGGAAACCCTTTTCTCATCTCCTCATCTGTTTTCTCTTTCTATTCTGCTGTACTCTCCTCCTCTATCAAACCTTTCTTCCCTCCCTTTCCTGTCTCCTCTTGTCTGTTTTTACCCTCTCATTTCCTCTCCTGTCCTCAATCTGTCTCCAAAGTGCTAACACAGGAGAACTGGTAAATCCATTAGAGGAGAGCAGGAGCACAGAACTAGTTTACCTGTGATCATCATAACCGTTGATACTGGAGACTGACTGAAGGACACCTTTATTGCTCTGTAAAGTCAAGGTAGGGGCTTACCTGAGACATATTATAAATGTAGGTCACTAGGCAGCTGTGTGTAACACCTAGTAAAATGCATCCAATACCATTTCAACATGTCATTTAAATTACAGAACCAGTGACCGAATTTACACAGACAATATGGGACATTCATTGTGAGCCATAGGTGTAGGGTGTCCTATGACTGATAGCAGATACTGGCTTTTTAACAGTGTTAAGCATGAATTTTTATGATCTTGAACACAAGGTGGCAAAGTCATTAGAGACGTGAGAGCACATGTTCAAGCTCTTGTGACACAAAGCAACCCAACTCCTGCTGGAGTAGCCCCTGTTCTGTAGTTGACTCTGACCTCTGACCTCCCTGTGATAGATGCTAGAGGAGAGGATTTCCCTCTCTGGGTCAATAAATTATTATTACTGCAGTGGTGTGTGTGGTTCAATGTACATACAAATCAAGTATATCAGCAAATATTTTTAATTTGAGTGGTGTTAGAACTAATTCTTGATCATGTAGTTTTATGTATTGTTCATGTAGTTTTACAATGATTCAAATGACGAAAGTGTGTTTGTTAAATTGGCTGCTTATAGTGACAAATCATTGGTGAATTATCACTGGACTATGAAGTTCCCTGAGATCTACCAAGGTTTTCAGTCTTCAGCTCATTGGTTTGGACAGTTGGGTGGCTGCTCATTGTTCCAACATCCCATTGGTCCGACACATGCATTTATGAGTCTAATGGCCCAACAGTCTGAAAATACATACAGTGACAGTGCAGATGCACGTCATAAAAAATCATGTTTATGGTGAAAAAATGCTGTGGTGAAGGGCATTTAGCTTAGGCACAAAATCCACTTGGTTAGGGTTAGAGAAAGATAACTTATTTGGACTATTGGCATGGACCTGTTCTGTTGTTTAGGTGTGAGGATGTGTTACAGATAATATAAAACACGGTATGCTAAATAAAATTCCCATTCACTCTGACGTCATTGGATTGGATTGGAAACAATTAATTTCATCTGAGTTGTTACCACTGTAAGCAACATTGAGCCTCACTGAGGTGTTTGTCAGATCAGGAGGTTTTACTGGTGTGAGAGAAAGAAAGAGCATCAATATCAATAGGACATCATGGCCCAGGTCAAACTTTAGGACACTTTCCTCTTGTCCTCCTGTCATAAATTGACCTCTATTGACTTCCATTCATTTAGACAGCTTGACTCAAACATTAACTCCAACAGTAACCCTAACCAATGTATGCCTAATCCTGACTTCAAGACACATTTTACCCGGTCTTTGGTCCCCATAAAGACTACTGGTCCCAACAAGGTCAGTGTTTAAACAGACAAAGGTCCTGAGAAGGTAACAAAAACACGCACATAAACACACACAGCTGCTAGGTGAATTACCCTCCCTGTGAGGAAAGAACACAGATAGAAGTGGAAACCAGAAACCCCAAACTGGCCTCTAATGACTTCAAAATATGTACAGTATGTGTTTTGTTTGGTTCTACCTGTGAATGCATTTCTTTCTGCCTGGGTCCAGACCTTTGACTCCACCAACTCCACTGAGAACTCTCAGACAACTCTCTTTCTCCCCCTCCAACCATGTCTCTAACCTCTCTGAGTTTGATAACTATCAGGCGTGTGTGTATGTGTGTGTGAGTTAATGAGTGTGGTTGTATGTAATTGGTATGTAATGCCCTCAAAGAAGCATGTTAACATTTAAACCAACATCGTGAGTGCCAAACCACCTGGCACTGTAGCAAACCACAACTGCCATTGTGAAGTGGTTATTTTCCACTCGAGTGTCTGTTGTATTGTGTTGCACTGTAACGTATCTGTTTGAGCTACCAGAGTGTGACTTTGAGTCATTAATCCCCATTGCCGACAGATGACGTGTCTGTTGTGTGTCTTCAAATACACACACAGTTTTGAACAAGATGAATGTTGGATAAAAGAGGATTTACACTCTGCTGAGTCCCCCAAGGAAAGGTGTAGCGAAGACATGCAGGATTTAATCGAGTGTTCAAACCTCTCTGATGTGTTTTATCAACCTTGAGGGCGAATACTTCGGTATAAGGAGAGCTGCTACAGTTGTCAACTTACTCACCCATGGAGGTTTTTTCACACAGATCTCTTTCTCTCTCAGTCTTATTCATCTAACATTTGTGGGTGTACCAGCTTGGGCATGTGCAAGGTGATTATTAATGTTCTGCATTTTCTGCAAGTCATTATGTTAATGTTCTCTTTCATCGTGCTAAAAACCAAAGCTGAGAGCTAGTTATTACCATTTTTAAGAACTGAAATGTCAAAAGTCAGGAGATTAAATATTATCTGAATATGTATGGGTGCATACATATACACACAATTTAAGTTTGTGCACTAAATGCTATGCGTATAGCATAAGGGCCCTGTTATCGGGATTGTTGCATAAAAAAACATTTATAAATTCTGCTGAATGTGTCAGCAAAATTAGAAGTCAGACCAGTGGGTCACTTGCTGGACCATAATAATCTTCTGTACACATGGATCAACAGCAATATCTTTACTCTGACTAATAAAGTACAAGATGCAATCTACTACAGTGGCCCTGAAATGAATCCCATCTATGTTGTGTTTATAATGTTTTGTCTTTGACATGAATCTGTACATCTTAATGACTTCATCCCCTCCTGCAGGTGTTTTAATGACGTGAGTGGTCAGACAGCCATCCAGTCATGGCGCTGTGGTGGTGCGCCCACGTCTTCTGCAGGTTGGCTGCAGCATGGTTTCCCCTGCTCTTCTCATCACTGCTATGGCAAATGGTAAGCCATTGCAAAAGCCCTCAACTTCTTTTTAGAGGCCAGTGGTTTGTTGCTTTAGTCAGTAAAGCTTGACTGATAAAAGTGTCAACGTTCAAAGCAACAGCCACTGTTTAAGTTTGCTACATTAAGTTTTGCTACAAACATTAGCTAGGTGAATAAAGTATGCATTTCTTATTACCACAGTTTTTCTCAGTATATCTTAAATTTATCTTGATGGAATTGGGCACAGGAGGGCACAATGTTAATACACCTGGTCTATTTTATATAAGCCTCCAGTCAATTTCTTTCTCTTTGTATTGATTTCTTTCCAAACTGCCAGTGCCTACACAGGTCTGAACTCATCTGTTTGCTTCTCCTTCTCTTATCTCATCTTTACTGAATTTCTGCTCACTGCTTTCATACACCTCCTTTCTCATACTTTCCTTCATTTATATTTTGTTCTCTTTCCATCATTTTATTCTTTCATTTATCTATTATCCTCTTTGTAGATCTCCCCAGTACATGCCATCCCATCCTGCCCACGGAGCTGCAGCTGTCCAGGCGTCAAAGAGGTCCACTGTACGTTCAGACACCTCACCACTATACCAAAAACCTTCCCCAAAGACACAGAAAGGCTCAACCTCGGGTAAGACTCAATCACTATGCATACACACGAATGCGGACAGAAGCACTGAGGCGTTGTCATCAATGGCAGTCCATGGGGAAGAAAACCAAACACTCTACAGGAAGTAGGGTGGAATGTGGAGTAGGTGATTTGTCAGAGAAGTGTTTTCTTTGGCTAACAAATGATCAACACTGCCTCTAATAACTCAAACCAAAATGCTGAGGTGAGTGCTTTTTGGTTGTTAAGGCTATTCTTTTGAGGCCTTTTGAATCCATGATCCAAGATAAGAGTTACTCTTTTGACTTAAAGGGTTAGGTCTTGAAAACCTACTGCTGCTTGCCATCAGTTTATCAGATGCGACCCTTCCTTAGGAACAAAAGAAGCCAGTTTTACACCAAAGAGAGCAGTCTCATCAGTGAGATAATCAGCCTATAGCCTATGGTGCATTTGATTTGACAGCATCTGCTTTGAACCCAGAAGATAAGGGCTCAGCACCAGCGTGTGGTGCCGAACTGGATAAATCTCATAATGACTTCCATGTGAAAGGAGCTTTCACTTCCCTCCAGCACAGCAGTGAAGTAGCCCAGCCGCTGTCTAATAATTGGCTCCAAACAATTCATATTTACATGGCAAACTACTTGGCAAGCAGCAGCCACAGCTACACTATTGTTCACAGGAGGCCTGCTGTTTGCATGTGGCGCGCTATTGTGGAAACAGCTATCACTGCATTTCAGGTGCTTTAGATTTGTACTTAGAGTAGCTCTCCAGATCTTAACAACTGGATATAATGCTGTGATGTGATAAAGCATTTCAGGAGGGAAACCGTCACAAAAGCTACACTGCAGTGCCAAGCTACAATCTTCAGGAGGTAAACTGTCTCCATATGCACTCCTGCACTCTGGGAAGCGTGCTGTGGGAGCTATAAGTGAATTCCAGATAACCTTGGTCTTGAAACAAAACAGAATATATATACTTTGTATTTAACAAGCACCTCTGGGACTACATTAGGAAGACATTGGCAACAGCAAGTAGTATAGAAAAATTCAATTGCACTGCCCCCTCTTTATATGTAATAAATTTTTACAACTATAGATAATTCATTGCTGTATGAATCTGATCGACATTGCAACCATTGTAAAGACCATAAAGATGGACGACAAGGTTTCCCCTTCCAAACTGAAGCAAAACTATCCCGGATACAGAATTTTTGCCTGGGACAATATCATGTATGTAAGCCATGAAGTGCATATTTCATAAAAAATAATACATATATATATATATATATATTTAAAAATGAGTCAGAGATAGGGTTTTGAATAAACTTAGGGAACTACAGTTAGAAAACACTTTTTTTCTCTTTGTGAAATGAAGGTCCCATTGTTTCAAAAAATAAAAAACTAAAACTAAAAAACACTGAGAGTTAAATCTGTCACCAGTGTGGTGTGAGAACAAACAGCTTGATCAGCATAGCAACAGTCACTAAGGGGGTTGAGAAAATTGCAAAACTGAACACACTGTTGTCAGTTTAGCACTTATGTATGCTAATGGCTCTCACTGCAGAGAACTGTTTGATGTTGCACTTCTGTCGACTCTACTTTTGATTCCCTATTGATTCCCGATGGCTGTTGTTTGTGTGGGGTAGAAGGCGGTGCCTGTTACACTGGAAATAAATGGAACTTTTCAGGGACACTTCAGCAGAGCAGACATTTGGAGGGGTACCAAACCTTTAGGGAGCTAACAGGCTCTAACTTTCTAAACATGAGACCACCCTGTTAACTGGGGTGCAGACCAGGAGGACTTAGTCTCTAATGCAAAACTGTTGGTATATGTTCACACCAGGCATGTTTGGAGTGTTTTATTTACACTTAGGAGCCTGTTTTCCTTTAGTTTGGAGCAATGTGGTTTGAATTCAAAAATAAACTGCTCTAATAAATGCAGGTGTCCGTCCTTTTTCAAAGGAACTATTGTGATGTAGAGGATGGTATGGACCACCTAAGCACATGGCAAAGTGACAATGGAGCTTAGGTGCTCTGTCACAATAGAAGGATGAATTATGAAAAACAGCATATGGAAAGGCTCCCATGATTAAAGCTGCAATCAAATTAACATCATCCTTGGATCTCTAATCCCAAGTTCTGTTGCACTGGGAGTACATGTAATATTGGTTGCATGGTCTACTTCACTTGGCTGCTGAAATCTACTATTTATATACAAAAATGCTACAAAAGACACTTGACTGAGACCAACAAAGTGACTGAACATTTGGTATGCTTCAAACTAAGTGCTTGGCCTGCTCATCAAACGGCAGATATACCCACCCTCTTTCACCACATCTGGCTTGGGGGTGCTACGTCTAAGATTTTTTGATACTTTTCGAAGAAAAAAAATAATCCAAAAACATGCCCTCATTGTGCAGTAATTGTCCAGGTGTGCAAAGGTTAGAATGTAGGATGTTGAAGCTCACTTTACTAATTTTTCCCCATCTATCCATCATTCTTTCTGTTTGCACAATGCTGTGTACAATTAATTATATAGTAAAAAGATACTGACAATTGTTGCTGAAAACTCCTTAAATGACAAAAGTAACAGTACAAAACATGGCTACATCAGCCAGCCTTTTCTTGCAATGCTGAATTTTGCCAACTTGGGTATATACTGCATGTATACCAGTTTACATCTCTCTACTATTGTTATCTAATAAAGGCTCTCAAAAAAGTAAATACTCTGGTTCTATTTGTCATAACCATTGCTGTAAACCAAGGGGAGCCCCAACTATGTTTCTGCCTGGATGATCGCAACAACATGAGCTGATGTGGAATCACGACGAAAAAACCTTTGGATCTCTTGGACTCTGCAGGTTTCGTCTAGCGAGCAACAGTAGCTCCTCTGGAGTTCTCAACTTTCTCTGACCATCCATATTTGTATAGTTAGAAAATATCGGATATATATGGACAGGCAAAAGCCATTGCATGGGACCCCTTCAAAGGGCTGTTTCAATCACCAATGAGTGACATGTGACATGTGTGAGACTAACAAACCTTGTTGATATGCAAAGCATTGATCGAAAAGCGTTAATCTTACTAGGAAAAGTAGTGTAACAAGTTGCTGGCTTAAAGAGTGACAATGCTGAAAATAATGTCTTTAATGAGATGACCATCAAGTTATTAGCTTTAGTGTGCTATGAAATATATTCTACAAATGCTTAGAATTCCTGTATCCTGACTGAATGCATCAGCTTTCGTTATGGTATAAGAGTTAAAGACTAACACTGCCAGGGTTGGAAGTTCAATTCCCAATGGGGAAACCTACACAAAAAATATGTGCATCATGGTAATGAAAGACACTCTGGATGAAAGTGACCACTCGATGATATATTGTGAGCTGGCTGTTTTATTGATGGCAGTGGAAAAACGCAGAATCTCCCATATGTGTTCAATTGGGTAGGGATAACTGCACCCAGGCAATGCTGCGTGTTTTACAGTTGAGGAACTCACTCTGTTAGACAATACTGTACTGAATCCTGTTGTTGGAAGGCCTGACTACATCTCATACACAGAAAGCTGTCAGCCCCTGCCAATAGACAACGTGCTCTGTTGCGTTCCTTTGATGAATAATGTCTTTGGCTCTGGCATATACTGCTCTATACTGTACTTGGCAATCAGTTTGACTTTGATAGATGTCTGCTGTAATGTGCTGAAACCTGAAGACTCCAAGTAAGGTTTTTCAATAGTTCCTTGATTTTGCCTGTTGATATAATTATTTACTGGCCCTGGGGCCTCTAGACCCCTTCTGTTTTAAAGTGTTAGGTGGATGTTGTTTACAAGAAAGTAAAACTAATAGAAATAGTAGTACTCAAAGAGTGCAAACATTACCAAGACCAGTGGTGCATTGAGATGCTCTTTGGATGGTCCCATTTACCAAGTTGGGAAGACTTTGGTGTGTTCATGAGTTTTTAGTTTTACTGTGAAAACAACACGGACAGTACTAAGAAGATGTGTTGTATTGGTTCCAGTGTTGGCGCGATAAAAAAAGAGCAAAGGAAACAGATCAGGTCAGCCATTTGTTGACCAAAACTTCTTACCAAGTTCTTGGTCTGACTGGGAGGATATGGAACAAATTTTTCCAATAATTGTTCGGACACAAAAGTGAATATATATTGTGTTTGTCCTGTGAATCAGATCCACTCCAGAATTGTATGGTTTCTTTTTTCAGCTCATGGTACAGCCTTTCTCCAGGTTTCATACATTTCTTAACATATGCTTGGTCAGTCTCTACTCAGTGGTTCTCTCTAAGAGGGTTGTAAACTAGATGCAGCATGGTAATTCTTGATCTGTGTGTGACGAAATAACTGTGGGTCAAAGGTTGACTGAGGTCTCTCTGTGATCCTGCTTTCCTTGTTTCCATCCATTCTTTCCAGCTATCTTCCCTGCTTCATTTAAAAGGTCACATTGCCCAGACACACATGAAAGCACCGGCTGTTAACTAATATTAGTTTCCTATCCCTTTGACCCTCTGTTATTCTTTCATCCCAGTAACTGGTTCTGTTTCTTTTCTCTCTCTAACAGTTATAACAGCCTGACGGAGGTGGAGGGGTCAGAATTCAGGTCACTACGGCAACTGGAAATGCTCATGTTGCATGGCAACGACATTAGCGCAGTCCACCCTGGAGCGTTTTACAGCCTGAGATCACTACAGGTAGAGAGAGAGAGAATGTGTGTGTGTGTGTGGACCACGGTATGAAACTTAATTCTAATAAATGCTCATAATTACAATTAAGTCCAATGACGTTTGAACATAATTCTTTGAGGACCTGTGATGTTCTATTTCTCTGTTTCTGTTTATGCCCAATCTAAAGAAGTGAGATACTAATGGTTGCTGATGTGGTGTCTTTGATTTGTGTCAAACCCTGTTGAATGTTTGCAGCTGTTACCTTCTTCATATCTGGCTCTCAATCAATACTTGTCCTCTCACCTGAAGATATCTAAATAAAAATGGGTTCTATGGGTACCCAGGTGTACCGTTTACAGACATGCCCACTTTATTATGTCACCTAAAAAATGCTAAATTCTATAAAATAAATCTAAATCTTTGTGACTAATTTTATTAACCCATAAATGTATGCAATAACTTATAAGACATAAATGGGCATTGAAGGGGCCTTCATATGTTTTGTATAATAACTGAAATACTTTACACTCTAAACTCATAATATGTGAATAGTTGCCTAACCAACAACTTGACACACATCTCACGCATCTCAAATGAATAATCTGGTTCCCAACTTTCAGATGATGTATACCACTTCTAAATTGCATCAACTGATGTATTGGTCCTCCTCTTCAGTAAATGTCAACGCACACTCTTTTCTTCCAGATCTTGAAGTTGAGTTACAACAAGCTAAAGTCAGTGACCCCTGGTCTGTTTGAGGGCCTTGTTGGTTTGATTCGTCTCCACCTGGACCACAACCTAATTGACTTTATAGAGCCATATTCCTTCTCTGGCCTGACCTCCCTAAAACTCCTGCAGCTGGAGGGGAACCTGCTTAAAGAGATCCACCCTCATACCTTTATAACCGTGTCACTGCTAGGAAGCTTTTGGACTTCTGGACTCAAGTAAGAAACAAAATAACAGTGCATAATGCTCCTATTTGATCTTATACTTTATTTGTTTAATGGTATGTAAATACATCTTATATCTATAAAATGTGAAGACTAAATTTAAAACCACAAAGACTTGCATAAGAGGACGTGTCCTTGCTTACAGGAGTCTCATTAAGATTGAATTTTTGCATGTTCTTAGTTCACACATGTTCAAAGATGCATACAAACCACATATTTCGTATAGGTTTAAAGTTGCTACACCTGTACTTCATACTGTATTGATACTATGTTTTTGTCACAGACACTTACACCTGTCAGACAATCTGTTAGAGCAACTCCCTGCTGAAGCTCTGAAGACAGCTCCCAGGCTTGAGCTCCTTTCTCTACATGGTAATCCTTGGACCTGCGACTGCCAGCTGCACTGGTTAATAGAATGGAGCTCCACACATGAGGGTAATGTTGAATCAAAACTCCAGTCCTATTTTCTCACAATAGAACCCTATTCCTTACTATTTCACAACTGTGGTGCCAAAAAGTTTCATCTCAGCCAGAGGACAAACAAATAAAATTATCTTTTGTTTTATCTCAATTTTAGTCTCCACCGACTCCTGAGTAATATATAATATTAGTTTTGTCACTTTAAGCAACACTTTTCACATTGTTTTCTCATGTCATTTGATATTTGACTGTTTTTTTCTGATTATTGTCAAGTAATTGCTAAATAAGAAAATATGAAATTTTAAATAAACGCAAGTGTATTACTCAGCTAAGCTTATGACCGACAACTCAAACTGGTTGTAACCTATTTCTAAATCATGAATATATGCACACAGACAATGATGTCTCTGGGCTTCAGACAAGTGTTTTTGACCAATAGCAGAGCATAGTGCTGGCAGAAAATTTTGCATGCCATTCAGCTTCTGCATGACATATTAAGGAAACAACTATTCTCTTAATATGACAGTATTTGATCCACATGCTGTCTACAAAAATCGATTAAACTGTTTACTTTTTCTTAATCTGCCTTGTTCATTCCATATTTTTCACGACACATGTGCTGTGTCTCATTTGTCATTGCTTTGCTATGTTTCCACGAATCACCTTTAACCAGTCCCATATGCTAGCTGTTTGGATCAGCAGACCAGTTCATAATATATCACAGTGTTTATGGCCTGCTTCATCTAAAAATAGGGGTTTTTGACTGCCAGAACATTATTAATGGATGCATGATACTTCATTGAACTCATAAAGAGATATAATTGTATCTCAATTTTTCCAAAACCCTCTAATCCTAGATTTATCTTCCATCTTTACCTTCCCCCTTACTTTCTAATCTCGCACCCTAATCCATTCCCTTTTTTGTACTTTGTGTTTGTCTTCATCTCCCTAACTGCCCCCTTAACCTTAGTCCTCCTTTTTATTTGCCTCCGAATGCTGGGATTGTTTCCATTGCTCCTTCTCTTCCTGATTTTTATCTCTTCTTCTCTTCCTCTTGCCCTCTTTCTCCCAGATGTAATAAAGTGCAAGAAAGAGCGTGGCTCCAGTGAGGTTTGTCCCCAGTGCTCCTCTCCTCAATCCCTGAATGGGAGCCAGTTGCTGGGACTGACCAAAGACAAGCTCACCTGTGAACGACCAGCTCTTCGCTCCACCCTCAAACAATGGGACAATCCTCTGTGGGCTGAATCTGAAGCAGAGCCTGACTTACCATACACCCGTGACTTTGAAAAACCATTGGGCCATTTGACGATTGTTCTCTCCGACAGCCATGGAAACAGTGCCCATGTGGCATGCGACGTACGACAACCTGGAGAAAGTTCACCCATGACTTGGACAACAAACCCAAATTTACCTGGGGAGTTGTCTGTCAACGTGTCATTGGCAACCATCCTTGAGTGTGATATTGATCGGGAGAAGCTTCAAAATCTCTGGCAATTGGTTGCATATTACTATGAAAGTCCTGCTATCTTGGAAAGAGGTCAGCAGAGAGGAAATGATAGCAGAGTAACCTACCAATATGTCCAAGCTGTAAATGAAAATTCCCCATATTTCACAGAATTAAAAGGGTATTTAGTAGCAGAACCCTCGTGGTTGCTTCAACCCAGAGTCACTTTGAGGCTCAACAGACAGC
This sequence comes from Serranus cabrilla, assembly GCA_903364295.1. Lineage (NCBI taxonomy): Eukaryota > Metazoa > Chordata > Actinopteri > Perciformes > Serranidae > Serranus > Serranus cabrilla. Next base: position 217,752 of record CAFUXE010000879.1, on the reverse strand, counting down.
AGACAACAACCAAGAAACTTGCAATGGATTTCACAACTATCATTACCAAGAACTTCAACAGCCATAGGGGATTGGAAGATGACAATGACCTCACCATGTCCTGGGCTCTTATTCGCAGAGGGACAACAGGGCGGGTTCAGACTGCTCTTCAGGGTTCAAAGGTTAATTTGGAGTGCATTGTTGTTACCTCGGATCCAGAGGTGAAAGTGGAGTGGATGCTCCCAGATTTGTCCATTGTGGAAGATGCAACTGATAAAATTGACATTTCTGAACGTGGAGAGCTTGTGATTTTAAATGCCACACTGTCTGACTCAGGCCTTTATCACTGTATGGTCAGAACCAAAGCCGGTGCGGACTTGATGCCTCTGAGACTCACCATCAAAGAACTCTCACTTGGCCCCACTGCTTTCAATGGTCAGAAAATTGTAGCTGAGAAAGGACAATCTTTATCCCTCCCATGTGAAGTGACCTCAGTCCAGCCCAGTCAAATGATGTGGTACTTACCCAAAAACCAAATTCTTCTCCCTACACAACAGACAAAACGGACAGAAGTGATGGAAAATGGTACATTGATAGTAAAGAGGTTGACACCAGAAGATGCAGGGGAATACACCTGCTTGGCCTCAAATCTGTATGGAGTTGACATGCTATCACACTTGGTGGAAGTCACAGGAGACAAAGCCTCTGATAAGTCCAAAGTAAAGACCGCAAAAGAGCAGCCAATCTTGCCAGTTAGTGAAGAGGAAGAAGAGGGTTCAGGGGGAGATTACCAGGAAATTATACGCCCTTTTGCAACACAGTTCCCAAAAAACGTTGGAACACAGCAAAGGAATCCGAATGGATTCTCAAAGCGGATTAGAATGAAAGATTCAAAGAGAAAACCCAATAAATCTGTTAAGGAATTAGATCCAAATCGTTGGGCAGAGATATTGGCTAAAGCTAATGCTAAACCAAGTGTTACACTACCCACAGAGCAGTCACTACCAGAGCTCAGCACAGAACCTGTCCAAACAAGTATGTCCAAATCTACCACTACAACTGCTACTGCTGTTTACAACTTACCCCCTACTACTAGCCCCCCTGATATAAGGATAAAGACAACAAACCTCCCCATCAACACAAAAGCCAAGAATGAAGTCTATTTAGAGAAGGAAAGGGGTAACTCTGAAACAACGGAAAATCTGCCAGAGGTTTTACAGCCTCCGCCTCCCAGAAGTACAGAACCAACCCTATACAATGTTGGTGGGATCACAGAAAAAAAAGAAGCTGTCACAAACCCCCCTGCAGTTGAAACTCCTCTGCCAGTAGATCAGTCAGAAAATAAGCACTCTGGAGAGGGGAGAAGGAACAACAATTTTGTTCCTGGTCAGCCAAACAGGAGAAGGCCACCTTACAGACGTAGAAAACCACCAATGAGGAGAATCCGCCCAAATGGGCATCCGTTCTACCATTCATTAAACAAGCCCCAAACTACTGTTCCAACAACAACTACCACACCGACAACAACGATGCCCACAACTACAACAACTACTACTACGACGACCACTACTACTACTACAACGACAACAACAACACCTGTTCCAACCACAGTGGAAAACCAGGATACCTTATCTGCTGAGTATCAAACAGAGGAAGATGAAGGTGAATATTATGAAGAATACAATTACAAGGATAGTGGTATTTTGGACACAAAAGGAGATCTTAACACTGAAACCCCTCATACCACTCAAGATCTTGAGGGCAGCCTTACCACACCAGCTCTAGAAAAAGATGTAGGTAGCTCCCTAGCCAATCCAAAGACAATTGTCACTCCAAAACTTGATAGTACCCCTCATCCAACTGTTGAAAGGAAAGATGACACTATAAACCTTAAGGAATCTGAGATCAGAACACCAACTGAAGAAAAAGGCTTTGCAGGAGAGAATGAGAAAGAGATACTTACCGTGATGGAAGGTCAAGAAACACAGAAAATAGACCCAGAAGGCAGTGAGAAAGACACAGAAAAATCTAAAAAGGAATGGCTGGATCACATCCCGTTAACAACTCAAAACAGACCAAGACCTAACACTCGACCAGAACAACATACACCAACCCAATCAAGAACTTCATCTTCAAAGGTCATTACCTCACATTCAACAAGAGGCAGAACAAGAGACGACGTCATACAGAAAGAGGATAAAAGTGTAGACAAGCCAAAAGTAAAGCCTGAGATCAACAGCTTTCCAGTAATGGAGCCGGTTCACCCCTGGCTCCATCAGAACAAACAAACAGTCGGACAAACTACTACTGCCAGGACAACACACACAAACCAGGACAGAAATAGAGGAAGACAAGGCGAAGTGAATCCAGGCAGGCATTCCCAGCCTCCCAGAGTGCCCCCGACCTCCCGCTGGCCCTCACACCATCATAACCATCAACACTACCCCTATTACCCTTCCTGGCCTGGTCAAAGGTTATTTTCTCATCCAAGGCAAGGTAATCACAGCCACTGTGTAATTATTTCTTTATTAAATACGTCTTTTTATTATTGCTAGACAGTGTAAGAGATGAAGGTTAAAGAGACAATTATATTAAATTGACTTGCCAATATATTCAAAGAAGGCAATATTATGTTGGTTTTATGCTATGAAATGTAACTCTAAATGTGGTTGGAATGCATAGATATGTATTTGATCAAAGGTTTATTCCTAGGGTCACACCCTGTTCCCACACACCGACCCTGGCCTCTTCCCCACCCCTGGGCTAAAAGCCCGATGGTCACCAACCGACCAGAGATCACAGCTGAAACAATGAAGCCCACACCTCCAGCTTCTGGAACAACAGGACACTCCAGATTTACACTCTCTAATCCCCATGCGCCACAACATCATCATAATCAAAATCATCATGTGGATGGAAGAACGCAAACCAGAGACCAACTGTTTCTATCAAGGTTGAGGAACAGATACAGACAGGTATGATGACGGCTGCTTCTGCATCCGGGTGAAGTCAAGTTACAGAAATCATAGATCTAGACATCCTGGAAACGTTATGTCCATTGTAATGTATGGAGGATCTAAAGTGTTAAAATTTGTGTTTATTTGTTCTTCATAGCTCTCTCTTGCAATTTTGTTTGGATGATGTTGATTGATTCAAACAAAGTGGATCCCAGTTTTAACTTTCTGAGATTGAAAACAGTTAACGTAAGTTGAATCAGTAACAGAAGGGAAAGGAATTGATTTGTGGTTCACTTTTTAAATGACATACTGTTTAATTAATCTTTGAGCTTGGACTTGGGGGAATGTATCAAGTATTTTCACATCAAAAGGCTCAAGTCCAAGTAAAGTCACAAATCATTGGTGTTAAATTTCAAATGGAAGTTATAAAGTCCAAGTTATGTGACTCAATTCCACACTTCTGCGAATTCTATGTATGTTGTAATGTTCAGTGCTTAAAAAACACAAAGTAACTGGGAAACGTTTGGCTTTGTTAGCAACACAACCACAATGATGGTTAATTTGTTAAATCAGCTCTTAGAGATCGTATTTCATTCCGTGTAATACTGTGATAACTCAACATCTTTTATTCAAACCTTTCCAGGCACAGCTGGATCGCCTAGCTCAGCTTGGGAGGATGGTGACACCAAAACCTCGCACTAGCTACCACAATCCTCCATCCCTCATCACACCTAAACCTAATCCTCCGTCTCCACATAGACCCTACACCCCTAAACCACCAGCACCCACTGCTTCTTACAGTTACACTCAGCAGCCTCTGAAACCTGCTAAACCTTCATCATCATCATTCTCTGGTTTCTTTCCAACCCCTCGTCCATACCACCCCACCACCCCTGCAGTACCAAGTGGAGGTTGGTGGCCTGTTGGAGGTAGGTGCGCTATCGAAAGGGTGTATTTGTAATGGAAAAGGAACAGGATTTCAGAATATATTTTAATCAGTGATAATGATATTATTTTTGGTGTTTCAATGTGCCTTTGGAGCAGGACGAATCAGCTCTCGGCGGCCCACAGCTGCACCCCCCTTCCCATGGGTGTGGGGAGCTGGAAGTGGTGGGCTGAAACCCCGTATTAACACGGTTAACACAGCTAGTGTGTCAGTACTAGCGGAGAGTGATGTGTTCCTGCCCTGCAAAGCAACAGGGAACCCTGAGCCCAATATCGCATGGACCAAAGTTTCCACAGGTGAGACAGAAGAAAAGAAACAGACTATACAGAATAAATAGGACCAAAAACACATTATAGAATGTATGAAATTCCAGGGAAAATGTCTCGTTGGGTCTTTATCCTGTTTGTTCTCCTTTCAGGTGCCACCATCGCAGCAAACACCAGGCATGGTCCCCGTTTTGAAGTCTTCAAAAATGGAACTTTTGTTATCAAAAACATCCAGCTTCAGGATAGAGGTCAGTACCTCTGCACGGCCCAGAACAGCTTTGGATCAGATCGCATGGTCATAACCTTAGCTGTCCAGACTGAGGCACCCAAGATCCAGCCACCCAAGTCCACAGAGATAGCAGTCTACCTTGGGAAAAGTGCAACTCTTGACTGCCTTGCGTCAGGAAAACCACCGGCCCAAATTTCCTGGATTCTCCCAAACAGGATGTTTCTGCGTGAAGTTGGGACTGTTCAAACTCCCCTTTCTCCGATTTCTCTGCTTCAAAATGGAACACTTCACATTCACTCTCTCAATTTCTCCAGCAAAGGGGATTATAAATGTATTGCGAGCAATGCAGCAGGTGCTGATACAGTCACTTATCAACTCCATGTGGCAGCTCTGCCTCCAAGCATCAGCGAAGCAGCAATGGATACTGTGCTCGTTCAGCCAGGTATAGTACAGAATTTTAACAATCTAAAATGTCTCATAACAGAATTTTTACACAAGAAATGGCTGATTAAAGACAATACAACGTTTGCAATGTAACAATGAGTAATCTAAACTAATAAAATCACATTTAACCAGGCAGGAGTGTGTATGTCCACTGCTCTGTGAAGGGCGAACCAGTGCCTGTTTTGAAATGGATGCTCCCAGCAGGCGTCCATGTTAAGCCTTCACAGTATCTTGGACGCAGGCTGTTTGTCTTCCCCAATGGGACGCTGTATGTGAAAAATGCTTCGCCAGCTGATGCTGGGAGGTATGATATGTGTATTCCTTTTAAACTATTTTTATGATTCAATCTTTCGGTCTAATGTCTGGTTGAATGTGTGCTCAGTTACTATTACTTGTTAAAAAAAAAATCACCTACTGATCTACAGAAATATAAATATACTTTATAACTTTAATTAAATGTTATCAGGTAATTTAAAATATTTTTTTTCTGACTGATCTGAGCTCTTAAGCTGTGACTTACAAAAATATCTACAATTAATCCTTCCATAGGTATGAGTGTTTGGCCACTAATGCTGTGGGCATTGCCAAAAGAACTGTCCAGCTGGAGGTGAGGGCAGATTCCACCTCTTTCTTCTATCAGCCTCCTCCTCCTCTTCCCATCCCTCCAACCCAACGCCACAGTGTGCCATCGCGACAGCACTCTGTCTCAGCCATGTACGGTTCTGCTGTCTACCTCCACTGTCCAGAGTCTACTGGATCAACAAGAGGGACCATCTGGCAGCTTCCTTCCAAGACTATCATTGAACATCGTTACAGGTAACCTACATCTGTAAATTAAGGAACTACAATAATGACCATACTATATGTACACACACTAAAAAGGTTTTCATTTCCATATTATAAATGCATTTAAAGGTTTTAGTTTCCATTAAACATCACCGACTACTTTAATTTCTGCTTCATCTATCTCCCCCATCTGCCTTCAGTCCGGAGAGACCAATTAAAGTTTTCCGTAATGGGACTCTGAGGATCCTTCAGCTAACAGAGCTAGATGGTGGAAATTATCTGTGTGTCTTTCAGCGGCCCAATGGGGAGGACATGGAGCTCTTCCAGGTATGAACAGGACAGAAAATGACTTTAGACAAGTTCATTAGTCTGCCAACTCTTTTCTATTAGACTGCCTTTCATTTCTGTCTAAGAACACTGTTGGTTCAGTAAGTATCCTTGATACTTACTTGATCATCCTTGATGAGTATCAGAGTCACTGTAAAGACATTGTAACATGTCTTTTCTCCAATACTTGACTGTCTCTGTATTTTTCAAGCTTTCACATATACTTTATTTCACATGAAAAGTATTTGCTCCCATGTCTTTTTGCATTTCCTTTATCAGTTGGAGGTGTTGATGACCCCTCCGAGGATTGAGCATGTGAGAACTGCACAGACTAGAGTCACCTTCGGAGAGAATTTCCAGGTAGGTTTACATTAACATATAATATTTTTTAACATACTAACACAGTATATTGTAGAGTGTATATAGCAAAGGTATTAGTAAACAGATCCACCTATGAATATAATATAAGTTCAATATTCACTCTACTTTTAGCAATGTTTTGGTCTCAATCAGATTTTCAATTACCTTGCCTGCTCCAGATGGGCAGGTAGTATACAGTATGTTTATGAGATTTCTTTCACTGAAAATACCTGCCAGCTGTGTTTGGAAACAAGGTGTTTTAGACAATTGTAGGCTGTATTACCAAAACAAAGAGCTGAAAGATGCAAAAAATTCCCTTTTGGTCATAACAATGCAGGGGTTAGTCACCAAGAGCGACCACTTTAAAATTACACAAAGCTGGTTGACCAATTGTTAAAATGAAAATATGATTTTGTGAAGTTGTAATTCAAATAAATACACAGTATAGAAGTATAGGACATATGACTAGATTATGTCATTTACTTTTATTATTTTTCTACCTCAATCCAGTCATTCTCCTTCCTTTGGTGAATTTTTTTAGGTAGACTGTGTTGCAACAGGCCTCCCTGATCCAGAAGTTACCTGGAGTCTCCCAGATGGAACATTAATCAACAACGCCCTTCAATCGGATGACAGTGGACTTCGCAACCGCCGTTATGTTATCTTTGGCAATGGAACTTTACTTCTCCAGCAAATGGGCAAAAGAGATGAAGGCGACTACACTTGTTATGCAAAGAACAAACTGGGAAAGGACGAACGAAAAGTGAGCGTCAAAGTGGGACCAAATGCTCCAAAAATAAGATTAAAATCCCAATCACTGGTTACAGTAAAGTTAGGAGAATCAGCTAAATTGAATTGTCAGGCCACAGGTGAACCTACACCAAAAATCATGTGGATTTCACCAAGAAATGATGTGATATCGATGACATCACACAAATTTCAGATCATGGACGATGGGATGTTGGTGGTAAAAAAGGTAACACTGGCAGACGAAGGGAAATATGCATGTGTGGCACGGAATTCTGCTGGTGATGATGTTAAAAACATGAAGGTTGATGTTGAACCCCAGGAACCCACTATCAGTGGCATAAAAGGAAGGCGCACCACAAAGGTTGTGGGTGTGTCCTACCAAACAGCCCTTCTGGATTGCAAAGTGGAAGGTAAACCTGAACCAAGAGTCTGGTGGGTTACTCCTTATGGCCACTCGCTCCCTACACCCTACCTGGGAGGTCGCTTTCAGGTCCACCGGAATGGGAGCTTGGAGCTGAGAGGTGTGAGGAAAGCAGATGAAGGAAGGTACATGTGTCTGGCTAAAAACAATCTGGGTGAAGCCTCACTTTTGGTTGAATTAGACGTGGCGTCACTGGCTGAAAAACCAATTTTCGCTGTTCCCAATATTGAAATCTTACCAATAAAGCAAGATGGTGGGACACTGAGCCTGGAGTGCCCCGCTCGTGGCAAGCCGAACCCAGAGTTTGCATGGATTCTACCCAACGGGACGATGCTAATGCCTGGTGTTAGACTCCAACGCTTCACTCATCATCTAGGCAATGGAACTCTACAGATCTTTCAACCTGTTGCAAGTGATAAGGGTGTATACCGGTGCCTAGCAAAAAATGTGGCAGGACAAGCTGAGAAACGTTATTCACTGGAGGCAGGCAGAAAGCCAGTGATCAGAGGATCTACAGGTATGTTTCCTCATCTCTTATATTCTCTAGTCTATAACAGCGTATTGGTTGGTTAGCTTTGGAAAGTGTTTTCCCCTTAGTTTGGTCTCCTCTCAAAAAATCTATAAAAATCATGTGAAAGCATTAACTCCACTTACGTTATTGGTCTTGGTTGGGAGTAGAAAGGTCCTGAAAAAGGTCCAATTTCCCAAATATTAAGAGGAACTGCTCCAAAATTGTTTTGCGACCGGACCAAGACCACTTCTGAATTTCTGTTCAGATTTGCCCAATCAAATTGTACCAGGGTTAAAAACAAAGCAGACTTGACAACGCAGGTTTGATAACACGGCCATATTGCCTCACTTAATGTTGTAATTTTTCTTCTTCAGGTGGGATGAGGATCACTTACGGCCTCAGTCTCAGCCTACCCTGCACAGTGGATGGATGGCCACAGGCTTCCATCACATGGACCCTACCTAATGGTCTTGTTTTGGACAAACCTCAAACCATTGGCCGGGTATCTTTTCTTACCAATGGGACCCTTCAACTCAGGCATGTTGCCACCTTTGACAAAGGAACATATATTTGTAAAGCTTCCAACTCTTTTGGCTTGTCAACACTATCTTACCCAGTTGCAGTGATGGTTTTCCCACCACAAATCACCAATACGCTGACCTCAATTACAAGAGTCAACCGGGGATCGCCAGTGAAGTTAAATTGTGTTGCAACTGGAATTCCCAAGCCGGATATTTCATGGACGTTGCCTGGACGCACGACGCTGGTTCCACATAACCGGTTCACAGCGCAGGGAGGGATTCACATGACGGAAGAGGGCAGTCTGATCATACAGAACCCTATGCTGATGAACTCAGGCATTTACAAATGCAATGCTAAAAACGCACTTGGAACAGACTTCAAATCTACCTACCTACAAGTGATCTGAGTGACAGTTATAATTATTCTTTTGAGATGGTGACACAGCAGAATTAAGACTGGATAAGGATTTTTCCATCAGGGTTTGAATATTCTGCATAATAAAGACTCTGGAGAGAGACTTAAAACTGCTTGATTGGCAGCTTGGCTTGAGACACCCTACAAAGCAGTTTCCCTGAACAATGGCGTTTAAAATTCACCTTTAGTACATTTTTACCTTCAGTGTTTTGTTTCATGGTGCTAATGTTGCCAAAATTCTTCCATTCCCCACATAACATTATCATCTGTGAACTTTTACTTCACAGTACTTTTACATGAAAATGCTTGTTCTGCACCTGAAATAAGAGTCTTATATCTTGGGATTGATATATCTAAATGTAATGTGTACCCCTTATATTGTTATTATTGTCTATGTGCTGTTAAAGTTACAATTCTACAGTGATTTCAGCTGTACATGACAAATATTCAATTGCTCACATCACAACATAGACACTTACACCTACAAGACCTTTCACTGTGAACTTGACAAAAAAAAAGCTTTTGCAAAACTTTACAACCTTACATTTCACCAACAAGCAGTATGAGTAGTGGAGTGTCTGCCTAAATGTGGGTATATCACCAACTCTTCTACTCATATGCTTATAACTCATGTTTCCAGAACTTTAAGTGAGCAGTGGCTCTTTTCTATGAGGATACAAATACCTCCTATTGCTGTTCTGCACTATGTATCAGCAAATAAATTACTGTATGTATCAATGTCATTTATTCATGTGCATAATGGTGGGAGAGTAATAGCTCATAATATCTACATTATGAGCTTACATTAGCTTTTACAGGGACTGCTATACAAAACGAAGGTGCACATAAAAATCATGTAATTATATAATTTATAAGTAAAAAATAAAACATTCAGGTATGTGTTGTTGTTTTTTATCAGTCAGTTGCTTCATTTTAGATTTGCTGAATGGAGATTCCATTATTCTTTTGTTTTTTGAGGTTTTAATATCATTCTGTAGTTTCCTGGTATTATTTATATATTCAAATTAACACTCACCTTTAGGTCAAAGTTTGTATGTGTAGCATTGGCACCTATTATAAATCATTTGATGAGTTGGAAGTCTTTTTTTGTCAGCTGCTATCAAATCAACAAAGGAGAACCCAAATGACATCCTTTGCTTGGATGTAGCACATTTTTGCAGCACCAAAAATATATACAAGATTGTGAAACCACAACATTTGTTTTGGAGCTTACACATTCATCCAAATGTGTGTATGTACAGTATGTAAATGCATGCTATATTTCACTGCTGGTTTGTGTTCCCCAGAATGTGAATGTCCCACTGAGCCTTGCTTCCAGACAAACAGGTCTTTGAGTGAGGAAGAAGGGAGCTTTGTCAGACACAAGCGTTGGGACTGTTCGACACAGCGCAAGTGTGTGGATGTGTGTGTTGTGTGTGTGTATGTGTGTGAGAGAGAGATTATGTGTGTCTCTTTGAGAGACAGTGTTTATGTCTGTGAGGAAGAGATTGTGTCGGTGTGTGAGGGATTGTTCCACACAGTAAGTGGCGTGCCTGTGTATGTGTGTGTGTAAGAGAGACATTGACTTAGAGGCGAAAACAGGACAAGTGTTTGGTATTTCTGTCTGCATTTCAGTCTGATATCAACAGACAGGGAGTGTGTGTGTGTACACGTGCATTCTGTATGTGTGCATTTTGGGTTGTTTTTGCTGTTGTTGGTAGGCACAATGAAAGCAAAGCAGCTATTTCGCAAAGCTACATTTCATACGGTGAGTAACCCTGATTTTCTTTTCTTTCTTGCATTTTGTTTTAGCTTTTAAACATTGCTGCTGCCTGAATGAACATAGAGTGCTTTAGATATCTCCCATTATCAGATATTGATGGTGCAAATAATGGAATCTGCATCACTGAAAGAGTGGAAGCTAATTGTAAGCATATCGTTAGATACTGATCACAGAGAAAGAGATGATAATGGTGAGATTTGGAAGAAAGCTCCTACGAAAGGAAGCAGTCAAATGCCACAACTGTAATTTTATTTTTAGCCTTCCTGGCAGTCTGGCTCTTGGGATGAAAATTTCAGTCAGTTTCCCAACAGCTTTGGTCCAGACTGAAATATCACAACATCTATTGGATAGATTGCAACAAAATGTTCATTTCAGTGGTACCCAAAAGATTAATTCTAATGAATCCTCTCATCTTTCCTCTAGTCAGGATCATGAGGTATATTTATATATATTTTTTGACTACTGGGTGGATTGCAGTGACATTTTGTGCAGACATTCATCCCCTGATAATTAAGCGCCATCATCAGATAAGAAATTATTGTGTTTTGATGTGGTTCAATGTTCTCACCAGCTAAAGCTGTGCTTTGTGTTTGGTGCTTTTCAGCAAACGTCAGTGCACTAATAATACTCATCTAAAATGGTGAACCTGGTGAACATACCTGCAAAAATGTAATTGTGAGCTTGTTACATTTGGTTTCATTTGGGACACAAACACATGTCTCCAGGGCCGGCCCGTGCATATCTGCCGCTCTAGGCGAAAAACAATAATGCCGCCCCTAAGCCTACATTTGCAACGTACTGGTCCATACCAGCAACAACACACAAACTGCAATGTGTCATAAACAAAGCAAAAACCAACAACAACACACAAACGCCAATACGTTATACACATAACACAAAAAGTCAAGTGCAACGCTAGTGTGTTCAAAGTGTCAACAATAAAATATGTATGACGCCATATGCGGGCATTTTGCGGATCCATATACAAATAACGCACTTCAAATACCTTCATTGTTAATTGGTGGGATTAATATAATGGATAACAAATGCACAAATAAACATGTCAGAAAAATCTTACAGAAGCAAAATAAGATTTCACCAAGAGGAAAATTTGTTTGGGATTCACAGTTGAGTGGAATAAACTGGCGTAAGACGTGGTTCTGTTCCTTCCAATACTGTCTCTCAAATAAGACCAGAGAGGTTCATTTTAAAATTTTACACAATATATACCCTTGTAATAAGTCAATTTCCAAGTTTGCTGATGTGGATGAAATGTGCACTTTTTGTAAAAATGAGCCTGAGACAATACTACATTTGTTGTATGTTTGCCCATTGTCTTCTGCATTTTGGGGGGAAGTGGAAAAACTCATCCTTGATAAAAACTGGACAGCCCATAAAATTAGGGCCCAGAGATATTATCTCAAAATTTGAACACAAAGACAAAACATTATACTTTATAATAAATCTTATGATCCTAATGGATAAGTTTCACATCCACAAGATGAAGTTCTCCAAATCCCTACCAAACTTTAATGTTTTTGTTGTAGAATTAAACTTTTATATTGACAGTTTAGAACCAATGACAAATAAGAAATGTGAACGGACACTTCTGCATTTAAAAAAATATATATTTTCTGTAACCTCAAAATAATATGAAAACAAACCTTATACCTATGTGCCTTATTTATTTTATTATTTTCAATTTATCCTTATTGCAACTATTATTAATCCTTGTATACTTTGTTATATCCTGACTGTCTGTATTTCTTTTGATACCAAATAACAGTGCAAATCTCTCCAACACACCACGTTCTCATATGCATCAAACACAGACACATAGCAACCACATATAATCAGCAACTTAAAAGGCTAAAGAGTAGCTAAATAACCTTACCTTTCAGAAGTGTAGGTGGTGGGCCTTCATTGCAGCAAAGTTCTTGATTGCATCCAGGATCATTCGAAATATCCTGACCTTCTCGGTGGCTTGGCGGTCGATTTGAAGCCAGGCTGCGGGCTGCTGCCGTCTGCTGTTGTGGCGATGATGCTAACATTTGCACCGGTGAAAGTTGTGCTAACGTTAGCGGTCGGTGATGCACCTGGAGGCTCGATGTCATCCTTACTAGAACTCCCGGGATCAATGTATTTTAAAAAAAAGAATCCCTCTGTTTTTGGAGAGCTTACTCCTTCAATGTCCTCTTCTTTTTGTATTCCGAACCAGATAATTTTGGTCGTTTCGACAACATTACCGTCCCTCCTCACACTGCAGTTTTTTCAGAAATACCGGTAGAATCAAAATTGTTGGCGGCCGCTACGATTGGCTCGTAAGAGCTGGGGGCGGGATTTATGTGAGTGAGGCGGCCACAGGTCTAGCATGATTGACACATGTCTCAGCAAATCATACATAACGCGTAGTGTCGTGAGCTTGCAGTTAGTTCATTTTGCTCATGAGTTGGCCCCGGTTGGCCCACATTTCGCCGCCCTCGACAAAGTGCCGCTCTAGGCAATCGCCTAGTTCGCCTATATGCACGAGCCGGTCCTGCATGTCTCATGGGTGAAATCTCTGTCTTTATATGACCCATCCACCCGACCTCCCGAAGTGGACCTTGCCAATCTTTATATTCTGTATCCTCATTTCTGCATATTACAGCCACTAGAGGGCGCAGCCTAACAATAAACTTAAACATTGGTCATAAAAACTGCTGTACAAACAACATATAGGGCCTGATTTTGGGGGAGGACAGCTAGCATGCTGACGCTAGAATTTAACTGTTACAAGTAGACTATAAAGCGCAACAGAACAGCTGGTAAAACTTGTGTTTATATATGTTTGAGTTGGAGTTAATGAATTTATAATTTATGAGCAAACGGTCAACAATCTCTGACAAAATCTAGAGAGTGAAAGATGTTGCATTGTAGTTCAGATGTGGTTGTCCTCCTGCTGTACCTGCTCAGCACAACCTAACATAGGATGTTGTAAAAGTCTGTGTTAGCCCTATGCTGTTTGACCTGCAGTCTTGTTAGCTTTTACCCAGCAGGCTTCTCAGTAGTCAGGCAAGCGAGCTGGTACTGATTCTGCACCACAGCACCTGCTGGGTCTGTGAAGCTGTGTGAGAAACTACTCAGCTGTGACTGAAAACCAGCATTATGCATCTTCCATTGACCTTTAAAATCAGTATTGTCTTGAAAAACATTTAATTTTAAGCAAGTTAATACATTCTTTTGTATTAATGCTGATTTGAATTGTTATTCCTGCTATTGTTCTTTTTTGTCAGGCCTGCTGGTGACAAGGCAATCCCCTTGCATTACGGCCATGTTGGTTTATGGAATGTGATAATATGACCAGCTGATCAGATCACATGACTAGATGACTAGTGTGAGAAAATCTGTTTCACTTTCTCTCTCTGTGAAAACCCCCACTGATAGCTACACTCACATTGTTTTCACTATCAGTATTTCAGCTGCATTACTTTTAGAACTACAGTCTTTTACTATATTATCTGGAGTGAGAGTCTTCTATCAGCAGGTGATTTTAAAGGTTTGACCAAGAACCAAATATATAGTATATGGAGAAAATACAGGTCTACTTATAAAATGACTTTGTGAAACATACATTGTTGTAGTGAAGAAGAAATGCACTCACTTAGGCCTGGACTTAATTAGGCCTGGATTTCATAGTCTGCATTACAAATAAAAGTCCTTCTTTTGTATAATTGCTACCTAAATAAGACTTAAATGATTGTTCCACAGTAAAGTACCCCAGTATTTATATATTATTATTCATGACATCAGATGTTAATACTAATTTTTCAGTGTAAGAAGTATTTTACTGTTGCAGCTGGATGAGAAAATTTTTTTTGTTGCCCCACAAATTTGCACTCATTTTGTGGACTTTTTTTATTTTATTTTTTTTATTTGATTGTTTATAGGAAGAAAAATCATTCTTTGGTCCAACTCATTGACATCAAATGTGACAAGGGGCCCCAACCAGACACTGCTTGTATAATAACGGGAAATTCAGGAAATTATCAAAAAGAATACTGGTTTAACCTTCAACAATGTGAACTGAATGTGAAGACTTGTAAAGATAGCTGTCAGATTAATATAATGAGTGCATTCTATCACTCTGAAATGCAGTGGAATAAAGATGATAAAGTAGCATAAACAAGCAAAATGTCTAAATAGGCACTCAAGAGTGAGAGCACTCTCCACCACTGTTAGAGTAATCTTATTGCACTTAATGGGTATTTATGGTAAAGTATAAAATTGCTCCGTATATTTCTATAGAGATTTATATATCTGTGTGAGTTTATAATGATCTTAATGCATTTAATATAACATTTACTCCTCCATTCTATCACCGTAATATTTGATTTGATTTCTATGATCTGTTTACTGTTCCTGATATTATAATTTTTCTCCTGCTGTTGACAAAATAACTATCGTGATTAGTTGTTTTTCATTTATTCAGCATCCTACTACATTGGAAAAATCTAACTTATTCTCTATAAACTGATTTTCCTCTTTCCTCACAATGCTTCTCCCTTTAAGGCCACACTCAGCTGCTGAAGGAAAGCATCGTTGGTATTGTTGCATCTGGTCTCCTCCTCCTTTCCCCTCCCTTCACTCATCCATCCATCCGTCCACCCCCTCTCCTCTCCACACACGCACACCGATTTGCGCATCACCTCCTCCGGCACAATGACCAACGATTCCCCGGAGGAGGAGACCCGAGTTCCGGGCAGCGGCGGAGGAGGAGGTGGGAAAGGAGTCACACGGAGAAACCGAGCGGACGACAATGTCACCATCCTGACATCCTCCATGGATTACCACAGAGCCAGCCGGAGCCGAGCCAGCAGCAGCAACGATGCCGCCCCGAGCATCACGTCCTCCGTGGATCTGAGCACCTCCTCCCTGGAGCTGAGCATCCAGACGCGGATCTTTAAGATCATCGTAATCGGGGACTCGAACGTGGGGAAGACCTGCCTCACCTTCCGCTTCACCGGAGGAAGCTTCCCCGACAAGACTGAGGCCACCATCGGCGTGGATTTCAGGGAGAAGGCGGTGGAGATTGAAGGGGAGACTATCAAGGTAAAAGCACCAGAAGGTCTGGATGCTGATCAGTGGTGTTTCCTCACTCCCTCCCTCTCCCTCCCCCTCTTTTCTTTTTGTTGATCAGCTGCAGCTCAAAGTCTGCCCGTGGATCACACAGGGCCTATTCTTTCATTTGACCCTCAGAAAACAACATTTAACAACACTTCTCTTTAGGCACGTTTTCAAATCAATCATGGAATTTTACATGATATAGAAATGTAACACGTCTGTAACAGAGTCTTTGTGTGTCCTTGTAGTCTAAAGGAAGAAGACAAAAACAATGAATGTTATTTTTTTACAGCAGACATATTTCTATAGAGAAATTAATCTATGTTTTCAGGTACACGTTTTAGGTTTCTGTGTTTCCATTATTTAAATGAAACCTCAGCTGATAGTGGCAAACCTTTCAACCTGAGTTTATTTAGTTGTTGCTTGAAATACATTTAAATCAATGAGAAATGGGTGGCTCTGAAACTGAAAATATCCATACAGATCAATATAATCATATAGTCTGTTGACAGCAGAACGTCAATCTGCAGCTATTTTGATATTTTGTTCATTTTTTCTACGTATGTTTTCATGCAAAATCTAGAAAATTACAGAGTATTCATATTGAGAATTTGATACATTTCTTTGTGTCAAAGCCTATGTTAGACATCTATCCTCATCTTTATCCTGTTCATTAGACAACAGAAGCAACTGAAAGACTTCTCGCTGGTCTCTTGAGGAATGACAACAATTTTCACAGTTCTGTGACTTAATATCCACATACTGTCTTTCGTATCATTTTCTGGCAAACAACTTCTTATTACCAACATTTATGTTTGTTGTTAGGTTGTGATCTCTAGTGGCCATAGTAATTATGACAGGAAACGAAACACAAAGTAGTATAAAGAGTGACAAAGTCCAAGTGGATACCAGCCTTTCACCCTGCTGTTCATGACCCTTGGAAAACCAGATTCAAGGTTTATAAATGTCAATGAATTTAACTAACATTCATAATGTTATTAGGCAACTAAATCATGCACTACATCACTGATGTCACTACGTTACGTAACAACCACTTGCAACTTGTCACATACAGATTAAGGACAGGACTGCATTTTTAATGCACATGGTACCCTTTTAGTGCCATTTTGAGGTATAAAGAGTCCATGTGATTAAACATGCGACCATGAGACCATGGTGTTAAATAGAATGGCCAAACGCCGTTTTAGATTAGCCATACATGCTGTTTTGGGCAGCAAATATGACCTGACCTGTCCTTTGATTTGGAGGATGGAAGGATGTGTCAAATAATGAAGTAATAAAAAAGGATCAAGCAGCCGAATGAAGAATTAAAATGATTGATAGTGGCAACAATGATTCCAGGTATCTTATAGGGCCTGTGTCCAGCTTTAGCATTTCTGAATTATGAATTTTTAGAATCAAAACCAACTGGTCTAGCTCTGAACCGCAAGGTTACAAAGTAGTTATATACAATTGTCTTTCATTTCCAAGCTTTATTGGAATGTACTCTATTAAATATATCAGTCACAACAAATTGTACACAAGTATAACAAACAGCATAAGAAACGTAGGCCATAGTACTGTAATGCTATCCCGCTAATTGCTGAATAAAAATTTCATGATGAAACATACTTAGTAGTAAAGTCTATTGGCAGCAAAATCGATTGAAGTGCAACAGTAAAATAACAGGCTATTTGAAGTATTCTGACAAATAAGATCAGTCGAGGTTTTAGTGTTCATATATTGAATATTTAGTCTCATCTTTATTTATTCATATGAATAAACTGTGAATAAATATCACGCTTGTTATTGAAATATATTACTCTGCATTGTAATGTACATACTCTGCTTACAGCCTCTTCATCGCATATACGCGTGCAGGTGTTTGTTCCCCCCTTTCAGTCTCAGTAGAACACTCTGTATGCAACCTCCAGATGCCCCCTAATGCTGACTCACAACCACTATACACTACAACTATTAGGTCAGCATGTCTGAATCATGGAAATTTCCTTTCAGAACACATAAAGGTGCAGTATGACAAGCATTGTGAAAAAGTCATGAGTTTTTTTTCTGATTTCAGGCTTTAGAAAATATAGCCTGTGATGGGAGACTTTCACAGATCATTTCAGGGAGAGGGTGATGTTATTGACCGTTCTGAAAATGAAGGTGCACGTCCCTTTAGATGGTGAAATCCTGATTCAAAGACACAAATGCTGCAGAGCGCTGGCAACAGCTGCCTACAGTGCAAAGCAACTCAAACAAAAGGAAGTTCTCAAAAAGAGAGTCTGAAACAGAGTCTGACAAGAAATGTATTAAAACGTGTGTCAGTAATGGTGAAGCATTTCAATGGTGGGCAGAAAATGATGCTCATAGTTTTGCCTCTTGCTGAACATGACAATGGCTGAACCCAATCCAATTTCATTTTAATGTAGGCTCTGGAAGCAATGGGTACATTTTCCAATTTTCGTACTGGCCAAATGGTGGAATTACAATTTCCAGGTCTGTTGCATGATGCCATCTGGCCCAAAAAGACTTTTTAATTTTGCTGTGGATATTTATGGTCCCGAGGGGATGATTCCTTATGTTTTGGTGACCTCCTGACCTTTTATTCCAACACACAATTGCGCCTTCACAGAAGAATTGTTCAGAATGGGCACTGTCAATACCAATTGTCACATTTAGTCCCACCAGGGAATATGCTTGATTAAAAAAGTAAAGCACCATACTCAGACAAATGGAACACTTGTAGCCCACATTAGCAGGGCTCTTAGGAGCAGAAAAGTTGACATTGTGTTATTTATTCTGTTCCAAACGTTGGTGTTGTAGGACGTTCACTGACAGCAAGGATTAGCACTGCATGTAATTAGTGTTAGGACACTTTTCTCGTGTCAAATAATTTGTGTCTGCAGTGGTGGTTGTATTGTGAGAACTGAAGGTGACCAAGCAGGCAGGTGTTTTAGATCCAGCAGACTCAAGGATCAATTATTGCCAGAGCTGAGACAGGAAGCTAAAATCTGAGTGGTCTAGATGGTGACATCATGGCCTCTACAGTGGATTCTTTATTTTACATTGATGGCATAAAAAGTACTTCGCTGGTGCAGCAGAGCTTTCAAAATCTTATAAAACATCGAGCCAAAATTTTGCTCACTACATCAAACTAGATTTAGCTGGGTGACTCTTTTTCCTCTCCTGTCCTCCAGGTGAATAAAGAAGAAACTGCAGAGCACTAAAAATAGCAGAGCACTAAGTATAGATTACAGAGTCGGGTGTCAAAATAATGATTCACACGTTTGACATTCATAGCTATTGACAGGCAGGATCCGGTCAATATGTGGAGTTTTTAAAAAAGGGCTTTGTAAAAAATTTGACAGCATTTTGCAACATTTCATTTAATTGCTTAAAAAAGACATTTACACTGTCAAGAGGTATAAGAAGAATACAGAAAGTCTAATTCTTGTGAGATCTATTTTGTGCATTATCAATTTTCTGGTGTTAATTATGGGCTACACAGTGTTCAACAAGAACTAAGCTTTGATGTTATGAGCTGCATGAAACGCAGCATTCAACACCTGATGCTAAATAGCCAGGCTTGTTCTTTGAAATGGTAATAGCAGATAATTCACTGGTTTTCATAAGGAGGCGTCCATGTAGATGTACAAAGTGCTACTTATTATACAGAGATACTTAGCGAACTGACAATTTGAGCACAATATATGTCCCAGTATATATGTGATCAAACATAAGCCATAAATAATATTTACCCTGTCTGCGTTGTGACATGGTTGAATTTTATTTTTAGGTGAAATCAATATCTGTATTTCTCCTGTGCAGAGGGGGGAGTAAAGCTCACTTCCTCTTTGTCCATCTGGTTAAATCTGGACCATCAAATACTGTAATTAAAATTACACGGCCATAGAGTAGCAGCACATGCTGCACATGTGGTCTGGCTGAGGAAAAAGGGCTGAATCTGATCAGCTAAAGAATACAGTTCTGAGAGCAAAACCAGTATATTCAGCTTGATGAATCAGCTTGTGAGACATTTGGGCATCTGACTTAAAAATTCTTCTTAAAATTATAAAGAAAACATAGAACAGGGAGTGAAAAACAACGTAGAATATGCTTAGTGTTGACCAGGTTGTGAATACTTTTTTTTTTTGGCTTATTATCAAAATAACAAAATAGAAAATGTGTGCTTGGCTTGGTATAGCAATAAAAAGCTACCTTAGTTATTTTTTCCTACCCTCAAATACGACCCACAGGAGCGTTTGCGAAATTAGCGCCCCTGCCGCATGTAGATCAACTCATCCTCATACCTAAAATAACAGTCGCCATTTTAAACACATTGTTAATGTTGTGAAACTGCTGATAAGTTAAGGCAACAAAGCTAGTTGCTTATGTTAAGAGCGAGAAGTACATGGTTAGGTGTTGCAAAAGATGGTTAAAAAAGTAAAATAAATAGATGCAGCTACTTAACTGAGGCAGTTATTAAAGTGTAGTTAATGACTTATGGTTTCACATGGGACACAAAACATTGGCCTCCTGGCTCAAAGACCTGCATTGGTTGGCTCCATCCAGCATGACTCCCAACCATCCTAAATCGACCGTGTCATTCATTGTAGTCCCTCTTCTGGCCTTTGCTTCTACGCTCAGATTTTTTGGGGGGAGGACAGTCATGAATGATGACGTACATGAAACATGTCACTTTAACATCCCCTGAAGCTTCTGCTCCGATAAGAGACCAAAATTAGTAGCAGAGTAAAACAGTCTTCTTATTGCTACACACAGATCTGATGATACCTTTCTGACTTGCCACATGAAACATACAAAAATGCCATATTTACATCAACTTTTCGACATTGTTAACCCAGTTGTTGGTTCATCTGTGATCTTTTATTTATGTCACCTTGTTGTGCCCTTCTTGTGTAATGGTGTAATGGTATAATGGTTCACCCACTGGAGAATTGGCACCACCTACTGCTTGTCTTGATGCACCAACTCCAAATAAGTGCATGATGGGAGTGGATGGGAACAAGCATTGGTTTACGTTTGTATTTTCCAGATTTTCTTGAAATTCTGTTAAGATTTGCAGTACAAATGGATGGAAGCCCAGTTATTGTGGCAAATGGTCCAAATGTGGTGGGGTTTTGGGGTTTAAACCCACTTTTGGTCATGTGTTTCTATATTTAATTTTGACATACATCTAATGCTGTATACAGCATAGAGTAGACCTCCAGAGTAAGCCTCTGTAAATGATTAAACAGAAAGGCTCATTGTGCTATAGAGCAGTGCTCTCTTGAGACTCTATAGCCAGGAATATCTTAGCTCTCCTTCCTGTTGACATGATGCAGTGCTATGTGCCGGTACTTGTAAGGTCTTGTAGGCTTGGACGACTCATAGTAGCCAGATTGTTTGTCTTCTAATTTACTGAGATTTATTTATGTAAAGAGCTTTAGTGTCTGGATTCTGTCACTGTGGATGCTGTGACATGACATGTTTATGACTAGCCTGGATAATCTGAAAACCACACACACACTAAAACCCAACCCGTGCATATTCACTTTTCACAGTCAAACAAAACACGGTCTCATCATGTCTATCTCCACAGGTGCAGGTATGGGACACAGCTGGCCAGGAACGCTTTCGGAAATCGATGGTGGAACACTACTATCGCAACGTCCATGCAGTGGTCTTTGTGTATGATGTGACCAAGATGGCTTCCTTTCGCAACCTACAGACATGGATAGAGGTTGGTAACTTGCTCACACAGTACAAAGCCGCAAGTGTTTGTTGATGTAGAAAGGATCACACAACCCATGTTTCGAAATCCACTCCCTAACGTTCTCCTAAACACATCAGCATCTCTCCAGTTTCCCATGGCTCCCTCTGTTTCATCCCCAAGACTCTTTATTCACCGTGGTTTGACACTGCACAGACTCTGGCTCTGATGACGCCACCAGCACAATCTGGTCCCTACCAGTGGCTGGAGACCAACACATCCTCATACTTAGATATACCAGTTTTAAACACCTGGTTAATGTTGTGGCACGGTGGCAGTTTGGTTAGGTTTGAGCATCAAAACTTGGTTAGGTTATGGATGATTTTGGTTAAAATAAGTGCATTTGTTACTCAACTTACAGATGTGACGATAGACGTGGTATAGCATGTTACATAGTTACAGTAGTATGTGAAATTAAAAGAACTCATTGTTGACTTTTGGTTTCGCACGAGACACAAACAGAGGTCTCCTGGGTCAAAGTCCTGTGTTTCTTTGACCCATGCACCAGCCGGATGTACTTTGCGGACTTTGTCCCTTTTTATACTCACCAGGCTCCTGTCATAATTACTCCACAAGGGGTCGCTGCTTAACAGTAAACATAAATATTAGCTGTAATAAGCTGCCTGTACAAACAACTTGTGAGAGTGTATTTGGGGTGAGAACATGTTAGTTGCAGAGGCAATGTAACTGTAAAGTGATGTGTGACTGATGCTATGCCATGTAAGAAGAATGGAAGCATTGGATTTTTATGACTTCATGCTTTACTCTACAGGAGCCCTGTGGCAGATAAACACACTGTGCATGCTTTATAGTTTCTTTTCAATTGGCTGAATCAGATGAGCTTTGGATTTTATTTATATTGAGCTGGTGGGAATGGTGGCTATTACTATGCAGCTATTCTGGCACCGGCTGTTCTTTTCGCCAAGTGGGACATAATGTAGCTGTCATAAATATCCTGTAATCACAGCTAAGAGGCTGACGGTAATATTTTTTCTACTTAGCTGCTCATATTTATACTCACATATTATATTAGGATGGTTACAGTTTATAAAGCTGTGTTGTGTTCCAGGAGTGTAATGGACATCGGGTCTCAGCATCAGTACCCCGAGTCCTGGTGGGAAACAAGTGTGACCTTGTGGACCAAATACAGGTGAGTGTACTCTAGTGCGGGGTCACATTACTATATATTTACCCTCCCAGAATGAATTAGTGTTAACAATCAAATATTCATGCTTTCCTAGGTGCCATCCAACATGGCGTTGAAGTTTGCTGACTCCCACAACATGCTGCTGTTTGAAACGTCCGCCAAGGACCCGAAGGAGAGCCAGAACGTCGACTCCATCTTCATGTCACTGGCCTGCCGCCTTAAGGCCCAGAAATCCCTGCTCTACAGAGACGTGGAGCGAGAGGATGGGAGAGTCCGGCTCACACAAGAGACTGAAACAAAGAGTAATTGTCCTTGTTGAGGAAAAGAGAGGAGTGGGAGGCATAATGGAAGGGGAAGAGAGACGAGTAACTGTACATGTCGAGTAAGAGGAGTATGATGATAGTAGAGTGAGGCTAAAACAAGTCTTTTTTTTTAAATTAAGTGCAACTTTTCTGGTTGAGGAGGAGGAATAGAGGGTTGAGGCTGACACTAAGAACAACGTGTTTCAAGAAAGAGGAGGAAAGATTGTGGAAGGAGAGGAGAGAGGTTGGGAAAGAAGGAGAAAAAATAGGACAAATGGATTTACTAACGATGAGACGGTGTTGCCTTTTAGACTAGTGTAGAAATTCTTCCATTTATTCAAACATAGACAGAGTGAATATACTTTCAGTGTGCTCAACACAACAGATGAGTCATTTGGGGACCTACAACAAACAGTGTTGCTGCTGTTGTTTTCTAAACCAGCCCTGGCTTGGTGTTTATGGCAGCCATTGCTAACGGCATTATTCTGAGGCAACATATTACAACAGTCTTATTTTTGTTGCCTTATCCTTATTGATTCTCATCCACGTCCAAGCTGAAAGCAGCATTTCACAGCATTTTTCTACTGCCTTAAAAAGCTGCCCGTCTTGGGTTTAACAACTCTGTCGGGCAAAAGTAGCATAAGAGTTTCTCAGATTTTTAACCACTTGAGATGATCTTGGTTTATTCAACCTATCAAACAGTCTGACAGCCTGAGACTCTTTTTGTCTCAGAATTACCTGATATCTATCTGGGTCTGCCCTTTATAAGCAGGACGGTTGACTTAAAATCACTGTGAGATCACACATACAAGGGAACGATGGGAAAACACTTATGAGACAAACTTAACATACTGTAGGTACATACTGTAAAATATGCGGCAAAAAGTCCAGGTGAGCTCAAAGGACCTACACAGGAAGACCTTGACAACAAGGTTTCCTGAAAATGGAGCATCTAGAGCTTGTCAGCCAGCATGTCATATATTGATTTAGAGGCTGTAAGATCCTCTTACCCTTATGAAGGAGAAAAGCACTCTCCTACAAAGAAGGGTCATCAAGGAGAGGCTCCTTTTCCTCATCTAATCCTGGTGTAAACATATCCCCTCTATGCTTACCCGCTGGCACAGTGGCTTATCCAGCTCCCCCTTTGTGTGCAAATGCAAAAAACACTCAGTCTTTGCTGTATGCGAGATAGCCAGTCTGCCACAGCACTTCTGTATTCTGTAATGAACATTTTTCAAAGTAACGGCCTTCTGTCTGTCTAAGATGATGTGCTCTCCACATCAATATCACTGCCTCCAGTCTCAGAGAGAACAGCAAACATGATAGAAAACTGTGACCCTGGTATGCGTAATGGATATATTTATACTGCTACACGTCCCAGTATGAGTTGACTCTTAAGTCTGGAGTCTGTGTCAAGGAATCTAATCTCTACAAACACATCTGCATATCAGTGCGGAATCTGAAGGCAATGGGACAAGATTGTGTTATCGGAAGCTTTTTGGTTTCCGTTTGAAGTTTGTTTGTGGCCCGAGTAGTTTTAAACAGTCCCGTTTGAACAGGCTTTGGTTGCATGCAGGTAAACAGCCTTTTTGGAGAGCAATAGAGGCGACACACATTTTCTGAAATGCAATCATCTGAAGAGGATTTTGCCTTTTATTAGCTTTGTTTTAATGTCTGCATTCGTAAGCAAGTCCTCCGCACCAAACAACCATATAGGTCATATTTTCCTATCCTCTAATACGACCTACAAGAGCATTTCCTGTATTAGCGCCCTCTATAAGCAGGAGCAGGAGATCAATACGTCCTCATACCTAAATGTAAACACATGGTTAATGTTGTAAAACAGTCGCACTAGGTTAGGTTTAGGCAACAAAACAACTTGGTTAGGTTCAGGAAAAGGTTGTTTGGGTTCAAATAAGCGCGTTTGTTATGTTACTCAACTTCAGTATTTAAGTATCTGATGTATTCATAGACATGACAGAATTTTAGGCTCGGAGAAGATAGTTTGCCATAAAATAACTACTGTCGGACATCAGGTAGTTATAGTAGTTACTGTAGTTATATAGGTGACTGGAGATCAAATGTGCCGTAGAAGGTGATATAGCTATGCACGGAAGTTAAATTACATACGCAACCTTGACTTTGATTTCACAGGAGACATGAACGCCTGTGTCCTTTCTTTAACGTGTAAATCTGTAAATGGACCTTGTCATTCTTTAAACTCTGTATCCTCACTTCTGCCGTTGGCTTCGTCATAATTAGTATGTCCATTTGAAGGCGCCTCCTAACAATAAACATAAATATAGCTTGTTATAAGCTATATATGGAGTCATTTTTAGAGTGAGGACAGTCTCACAAAGAAACAGTCCTATCATAGATGTCGTCTCTCAAGTCCAGCTCCATTCTCACGTCTGAAGTTGCTTATCAGACTGTATCAATGACTGGCACATTAGCCTGGATATCTCCAGATAACTGCTAGCTACACTGGAACCCCAGAGACTATTATCATCAGACCAATAATATGATGGGTTCCAGGATTGAAGGGAGCAAGTCCAGGAGTATTCGAGCCATGAGGATACAGGCTGCATGAAAGACTGTAGAAAGCCATATTCATTATTTACTAGACACAGTGTACTTTTTATGTAGACATTATAGACTGCAAGCCTGGTGGATGGAAGAACACACTGTAAATAACTGAGTGTTGGAGCTGTGAAGCCTGTGGGAGTCAAAGTGATGCAGCACACTTACCATATCTTACCCTATTTTAACACTGTAGCCTACTTTTACAATCCTATAAATATATGTGGATGCCATCATGTGTAAAAAGTTCAGATCAGTGAGGATTTCAGACTGTCTGATGACCTAATTAAATACTCCCATTGAGCGATTTAATCACTGTGCAAATCCAAGTGAAAACTATACAGCTGTATCCGTTTTTGTTGATTTTAACACATTTGAACCTGTTTGTATCAGAAGGATCATCACAGGTGAATAATTTGACATTGTTAAAAAAAGCTCTACTCGTTCTCATTGATGCAAGCAAATCTGTGACATGGAACCTTGAGCCATAGGTTCAACAAAAGCTGGAGAAAAGAACATTACAAACCAAGATTATCCGTTTCCTAAACTGCTAGTTCTGTTCAGGATTATAGGGAGCTGCATCACAACCCAGCACATAAGTTTGTGAGAGGAGGAGGACACCTTGCAGCTGTTTATCTGTAACATGTATCTGTGGTTGTTTACCTAGGGTTAGCTCAACCTGGCTAATTACATCACTGTAGTACACCACTGTGCTAGCTTGGAAGAAGAAAAACAAAG
The DNA here is from genome assembly GCA_903364295.1 of Serranus cabrilla. Taxonomy (NCBI): domain Eukaryota; kingdom Metazoa; phylum Chordata; class Actinopteri; order Perciformes; family Serranidae; genus Serranus; species Serranus cabrilla. The sequence goes on along the minus strand of CAFUXE010000879.1, from coordinate 191,414 downwards.
AAAAAAAAAAGATAATGTGCCTCTGTTGCTTTCATAAACCTACCAGATCTGAATAAAATAACATTTTACTTGATTTCACATGACTGAAAAAGAAAAGTGAAGATATTATCAAGTTATCACAGATTAGTCATGAACTTCACATTGCGCTCTTGCTACTTTCACTTTTTCTTTAACCATTTGAAATCATAACAGAATTGTTGTTTTATCCAGGTCTAAAAGTTCAAAATACAAATGTACAGTTTGTTTGCTTGCCTTTCTTTTTCCTTGTACATACTATGCTTTATTTATTATACTTTGCTGGGTTTTCTGCAGTTGATTTGTGTCTATTTTTAATAATCCATGTCTGCTCTTAAAGGGATGCCTTGACATTTTGAATTTTTACTGAGGTATTTTTGTTTATCCACCATAAGTCACTTTTTTTTACTTTCATTTTGTTAATGTGGCATTGATGAATACGGTATGGAGATTTTTTTGTAACATTTTATACACCAAACGTTTAATGGGTTTATTAGACATTACTTGGCAGATTAATTGATGATGAAAACAAATGTTAGCTGCAGTCCTACCGGGTACGTCAGCAGGGGTTCCCTCACTCAGGGAATATGGATATATGCCTTCAGGTAACTATTATATGCATTACCTTCAGGCAATGTATATAATAGTGCTGATGCAGGTTAGCTTGTTAGCTAGCTATTTTCAACATTCAATTAAACTTTCAGCTAAAATCGCTTCAACATGTTTATCCCGTAGTAAAAATCATAATAATGTAATATTTACTAATGTATGTGGGGACATTCCCTGTCCTCTCCATATAAGGAGCTCTATGATGTCACATTTAGGTCAAAAGTTAGCGTTAATGCTAGCAACCGGTGTTGCCGATGCTATTGGCTAAGCTGAATTTTAAGTGCCCTTTTAATGGATAACAGTAGACTTATTTAAGGTGGAGTCGACATGGAGATACATTTATGTTTACGCCCCATTAGGCTTAATGTAACATCATGGAGGGTGAAGGTCAGTTAGCTACAGAACAGCAATCTTTGCTCAACAACTTAGCGTGATGGATGCCTGCCGTCATGCCTCTAGTGCAGTACATACTACCTAGTCAATACTCCGAAAAACCTTCAGAATAAAAGTCAAAATACCAAGTTACTCCTTTAATAAAAGCCTTAAGAGTGGTGTTACTTGATTTTATGATGTCATCATTTTATGATAATTGTTGAATCTGAGATGACAATGTTTTGTTTTGACTGTGAGTTTGTTGTTTTTTGGACTGTATCAGATTTGTCTTCTTCTATATGTTTCATATGTAACATTGCCGTTGTTACAATCTCACAAAGGGACTTCTGATAAAACTGCTGAAGAAGATTCACTTGACTCAGATCCTCATTCTTTGGAGACCAATTCAATAATTCTATCCGAAACTTACCTCCGAACAACCCTGTCTCTTAAAAATGACATTTACATATGACGAAACTGCATTCCCAATGAAACTTCAAGGGAAATGTATTTTGTCCCGGATCATGACCGCAGTTTTAAAACACATGGTTAACATTGTGAATAACAACAAAACTACTTGGGTTAGGTGTAGTTAAAGATCTTGGGTTTCCCTCTCAATGTAACTGACAATGCAGTTTGGCTGTATGGGAATGTCATTTTTAGGAGACCAGGCTGCACAGCTTTTAAGATTATGTGCCCCCTAAGCATTAACATGATGAAGTTTTCAGTTACATGTCTGTTTTGGCCATGTGTCCTGGCTGAGGTATTTATTGTTAGAGCCTGTTTCCCTCCCACACACAGGAACTTCAGATTTCATGTCTGTTTTTCCGTTCTTTTACTTTTTCTCTCAACTTGTATCTTATTTCCCGCTTCAGTTGTCACCGTTTCTACTGTCCTTTCATTCGTTCTTTGTCCAATCTTAATTTAGGTTATCTCTTAAGTCCAGCTATGCCAGTGTCATATATCTCACTCTTCTATATTTCAGTGAGCCATAATACTTTCAATTTCCTTCTCCTTTTCTGCCCCCATTTATCAGTCTGTCTGTCCGTCTGTCTGTCCGTCTGTCTCCATCTTTCCCTCTTTGTCTCCAAACGTGGCTTGTGGCTGTTTCTTGTCTTTGGCTAGAAAATTTAATTCTCAAGCAGATCATGTGTCCATTAATGGGTGTAGCAGACAAGTGCTGCTGAATGTTGAATGTGAGAAGATCAGAGAGGTAAAACCTTTCATTTAATTATCTTCTTTGAACTGAATGTCCAGGTCTACCAATGAAAGAACATTATGGAGAAGAAGTGCATCCACAGATGTGTGTTAGCATCAAATATACATCCTTTAAACATGTGCCATGACATCAAAGAGAATGGAGTTACATTCAAATGTTGGGGTTTTGAGGCATGTTATGAATTTAGTAATGCTAAAATATTTCAGTAAGGGCTTTTATGTGGGGGACATTTCTTGGAGTGGATGATGTGGTTTGGCAACTCAGTTATCATAAGACAGACAACTGATCGGAAACAGACCACCAGTAATTTTACTATGAAAAAAAAAGTGAAAATATGACAAAATGTAGGAAAATCTGAGCACTGGCAAAGTAAATATAGTTAAATGTAGTTTTTCAATAAATTAACACAAAGTAAGTGTAAGAAAAATTACACTGATTACTTTTCGACAGAATTTCACTCTCCTTGGTTCTGAAACTAGGTATACACAATCTATATTAGGCTAATATATTATCAGCGGATAATGGAAAATTTCTTAATTACATTAGTATGTTTTATTCCAATAATTAAATTATAACTGATTCACTAGCAAGGACCACGGCATCAACCACATGCTTATCATACTTGTAATTTTGTGCTTGTTAACTGCGTTAAGGGGAATATTCGGTATGCAGTCAGTTGTAAGCGAGGACCAAACCTTCAGGACCATACAAAGAGGAGCACAGAGAGAACGAGAAAGACCGGTGGGAGGAGGGGCATGGAGTGTAAGAGCAAAAGAGGACAAGAGAGTTAGGATGGCATATAAAGGCAGACCGGAAGTGGCAAAATTGAGCTCTGGTCCTGTTCTTGAATCTTTGCTAGGTAGTTTCAATTCACGAGCAAGACCCTACCATCAACAAGATGGTTAAATTAATGGAAAATTATTGATGTGTGAGGATGGAAGTGCCCAGGTGCTTTTTTAAAAAATACAAATATGAACTTATTGGTAAACATTAAATTCGTAGTAAAATTTCATATAATGCATATATATATATATATATATATATATATATATATATATATGATAAAATGAATATATGATACAATAACCTAATTATCAATCAAAGAAAAAAAAACATCAGTATTTGGCAAATACATGTTGTGAAATTAAGTAGGGGAGAAAATCAGGGAAGAATAATGAATGACCAGTTAACCTCTAGATAAATATATTTCCTCAAAGTCAATGATTGGGCTATAGTGCTGAAATAATATTTTCTGTTTTAATTTGTGTTAGGAAATAGGATGGGGTTCATTTCAGGATAAAGACAATGGTCGTATTTATTTAGATGGATTGTCCTGCTATTTGAAATAGACATTCCTATTTATTACCTGTGGAGAGCAGCAGAAGGCTCGGATGAGTGTAACCAGCCTCAGCTTTCAGCAGAGGAAGAACGCGCAGACGTCACATGGAGAGATGCAACCAGCAGTAGCTGCTTCACCACTAATCACACAACATTAACATAACTAGCTAGTACAAGCTAACATAGCCTGCTACATCACTCGGATTTCATTTATCATACATCCGGAATCGCAAATTTGCAAGAAACAAACGGAAGATTCATAGACGGTGCAAAACGGGAAACAACATTACGGTCACTCACAGATATCGTGGCCTCTGCTTGCATCCAACTGGCAGGCTATTTTGGCTAGCTAGCGAAGCCAACGATAGCAAACTGCCTTGGCTAGCGTCAGGCTAGCCAGCTAGCTAGCTAGCTACTAACATCGCTAACGGTAGTTAGCTAGCTAGCGAGCTGTAGTAACTTGCGTCATGGATGAACTAGTCGTGGAAGTGAGGGGAACAAGTGGGGCCTTTTATAAGGTAAGTTTATTACTTTTATTGTGCTTTGTTACATTCGCCACCACACCATGCACAAACGCCAGGCTCACATACATGGAATTGGCGTTAGCGAAGACATACCTGCTTGTTTCTCCGGGCCTCAGCTTCTGTCCAGCCTCCACCGGGACGTGGAGGCTGAAAATCTGTAAACAAAGCTAACCTAGCGCAAAGATGCTGCTCTAACCTCAATTCTGTTAGTTACATTTTGAGTTAATGGCGATGTAATTTGTGTTACATTAATAATAGTAGTGCTTGTTATCTATGTTATCTGTAAAGTGGTTGGCAGGGGGTAGTTGCTGAGGCACAAGTGCAACAATTCGGTCATGGTTTGTGTTTTTTCAAAGTAATAGCTAACTTAATTCAGCATAACTGCAATAAATGTGGGTGTTGTTTAGCTTTGCCCCTATGTTTCCCATAGTGGGCACTGGCAGGTAGCTTTTGTTGTGTTAAGGCTGCTGTCAGTTTTAGGGTTATTCTGTAGCCAAGCGTCAACAAGTTGGACGAACAGGTATCTGTAGGTGATGCATTGGCTCTCTGATCATATTAAACCATAGACGAAGAGGAGAGTCTGATATGAATTAGTATTTTGCAAAGCAGGGGCAGAGAGTCTTGCTAAAGGACCCATGGGCATATGTTCATATGGAAGGATGGTGAAGTAAACAACTGTATTGGATAGAATATACTGAGGTATCCAAAGTGAAAGTACTCATAAGGAAGTTTTACTGTGGGAATAAAACCTTGTATTCTCCCATTTTTTTGGTGATTGTCAAGCTTTATGAACGAGGACATTGGGGAGAAATAAGGGAAGCAGGAATGACAAGGAAAGGATGAATGAAAATATTAACTGATGTTTTATGAACTCATGTTTTGATTTCAATCCTTAATTTGCAAACAGACTTCAGCCATTGAATAAAGGTATGACTGGCAGAAAAAATGAATAAAATAGCTTCAGCTCTCATCCGTTTACTGTCTACTTCCAGTTCCACCGTTGATATCAGACCAATGATAAACAGTGGACTAACTACTTTGGTTGCATAGTTAATGAAATCGAATTGTAATTGCTTGTAAGTACTGTCATCGTTCTATATGAAGTAGAGGTTTTGTAGCTGCCAAACCAATGTAAGGAATATAAATGGAGTAAATGTACAGTATAGCCATCAGAAAGAAGTCGTATAGTGATATAATGAGTGTTTAGTTGGCTGGGAAACCATCCTGCCAACCTGTGCTGCACTGCACTGTAGCAATGATCTTTATGGAGCCTTATGCCGCATCCAATGCCAGCTGAGTCGTTTGGAAAGTAAAGGAAATCAAGAAAAAAAGTTTATTCTTTTGGATTTTCTTTGGCTTCAAGTCAAGTTAAAGTTGGCACCGTCAGCAGTATATGTAATTAGCTGGGTGTGGCACTGGCCAAAAATCACTTTTGTAGATGCAAAGATATTTGGCATACAGTATGAACACTGTTTCATCATTTGGCATGTTTAATTATAATTATAATTAAATTATACCACTAAAAGGCAATTAGCCAATTTTCAGAAGGGGATCCATAATATCCATTTTGGATTTGAAATGCTTTTTTTTCATTATCACTTTAGAATGAAAGGCAGACTTTGCCAACTGCCCAACTTTTGCTGCAGGCTGGATAATTATACTGAACTGCCATTTTGTTTTCAATCCATTCTGCAGTATTTGAAAAACTGAAAAAATGCAAATGTGGGCTATGATGCAGAGGGGCATTCACAAATGTTGAGTCAGTCTCTGAATTTGTTCATTGAAGCGTTAAAAGCTCTCTTGAAATGAGTTATAGTAAGTATAATACAGTACATTGCACTAGCTACATCACTATCTCGCATAAGGATGCGCAATATAACTTGGACCAATAATAGGACATATTTATATTATTATGTATTATTCTGATAGTAAATTTATGTCAGATAAATTATTGGGCATTAATTCAAAGCCAACTTGCTTTTATTGGCTTAACAATTGCAGTAGGTGGCGATCATTGATTTGCATTCTACCAATGAACCCACTATACAATATATTTGACTATACAATGACATGTCTCATTTGACAGATTATGTTAACACATTGCATTTGCATCCTTTGGCAAAATGCCCTATAAAAGCAAATGTATATCAGTGAAGTTTTTGTTATGTAATTTACAAAAAAATCCATTTGAAGATATCGGTTGAAAAAAATCCACATTGTGCACTCCCAACCTTGGACTATGGTCCATATCTTAATAAATGTTTTATTCTTTATTCTGTTCTGTATTGAGATTTGATCAGTTGTTTTGACTGTTATCACAACTGTGTGCTGTAACTTTGAAAACTCAAATGTGCACACTGCACCATGGCCCATTAAAAAAGAAAAGAAAAAAAACCTTTGCTATCTGTTATTGTGTCTAAATGCAGCATAGAAGTAGATCAGCATATCTGATGAAGTTGTGTTCTTGCATGATTCTTGCAGTTTGTGAGTTGTACCCACATGGTGGAATGCACTTATTGGAATTCGTTTTGGGTAAAAGCATCAGATAAATACATGTAATGCAATGTTTGTCACTCAGTTCCTAAATATTGCAAAATCTCCTCAATGTACATAGAGCTGTTGGACAAAGAGTTGTGTTTCTCACTGGTGCTGTACAGTAGTTCACCTGGTAAGAGAGGAGACTTTGATGCCTGGGTCCAGGAAATAGGTCGGAGGTTATTGCGGATTATGTTTTTTAATGTTTTTATTGTTGTTGTTCAGTGTTTCTTGGAAAACTGAAACGTTTTAAAGCTGAAAGCAGTGTTTAAGACTTTTTATTTGACCCAGGAAGTGGTTGTGTTAGTTTTTGTTGACTACGCCAACAGTTTGTGTTATATTTGTTTTTAGTGATGAATGAGCTTTTAATTATTTGGGGTGCAATGAGCGTATACAATGCTAAGATATGCCTTTATTTTGAAATTCTACCCTTATGTATTTGTCATTAAAAATGATTGAAATTACTGGAAGACCCTGTAAAATTGTCACATCATATTTTAGTTACTTTGACTATGTTGAATGTACATATGATATTGTCCCATATCGTCGCAGGCCTTTGAATTGAATTGAATTGAATTGAATTGAATTGAATTGAATTGAATCAACATTGTTTTGTGGTAGACTGGGATATCAAAATATATTGTATCAACTAAAGCTTCATTGATCAATTGAAAAAAGTAATAGATAATGAAAATAATTATTAGTTGCATCCCTATAAGCCATTCCTGTTCTGTCTTTAGTGGCAATAAACACACACACACACACACACACACACACACACACACACACTGTACCTATGCAAGCACAGTGTAATAGTGTAATATGTATCTCATACTACACCATCTGCCTTACCTGTTTATAGTCACTCAAATTTAATTTCTTCTTTTTTGCCACAACCCTGTGGGGAGTTTTGTTGAGGCGTGGTCACAAGTCATGGAAGTCATGATGTTAGTGCAATAGAAAAGCTTTGTCTGAATCATTGGGGGTTTTGGGAATCTCTCCTTTTGGAAGTTTTTTGCTTCATTTCATCCATGACTGACTGTTAGCTTCCCAGGCTAATGCAACCCATAGACTAGGCTCTCTGTCTCTCCTTTTTTCCTTCTAGGCATTGCATGTCCTACTTGCAATACTTGACACACATGGACACAGACTGTGTGCACAACCAGAGAGAGACAGAGCCCAACCTGACTCAAGCCTAAAGAGAAGAATTTGGGCTGTTTTGTTGCTAACAGCTTTGGGCTTGAGTCAAGCTTTGGTAGCAGAATGAAACCTTTTTACACGCTTGATGCCAGAATAAAGCAGAAACATGTATTTTAATCTCTATTTACTCTAACTTATATGTGATTCTTATAGGCTTTTGTGAAGGATGTTCACGAAGGATCGGTCTCTGTGGCATTTGAAAACAAGTGAGTTATTTACATACACACAAAAAATATAAATATACTGACAAACTTTTTCCAGTAATTAATTTCTTTCTTTTTTTTAAATGAATGTGTATATTTCTCTCTATCCCAGTTGGCAGCCAGAGCGCCAAATCCCATTCCAGGATGTGCGTTTTCCTCCTCCAACAGGGTTCTGCAAGGAGATAAATGAGAGCGATGAAGTCGAGGTAGGACGAATTCAATACTTTCAGAACCGTTTCAGAAAATCAACATCAGATGTAGATTGTTTTGATAGCAAAGAGAGTCCAGTGATGCTTCAAGAGAAGATGTACAGTAGAAAAAAACAGATTCTTAAAAACCCCAAAATTAGCTGGAATTGGAAATAAGCGTGTGACTTGTGATGATGAGGAGAGGATGAAAGGATAATAAAAGGAAACTTCTGGGGGGAAAAGCAGTAGTCATTATGCTCTAAATAATATAATTTTTGTTTCTTTGTTGTATGTGTTTGTGAAAATACAAACAACAAAAACTATGAGCTGAAGGTACAATAGTGTAATCATCTCAAAACAACACATTTTGGGATAATTTAATGTTGTTCCTTCTCTGAAATCGCCATGAAAAAGTATTTTTCACTTGATAATGAGTAAATCATTCCGTTTGTTATGTGATACCTGTATAGGACTAGTATTAAAAGTCTCCTTTTTAAAAGGATTGAATAGGAAATCATCAGTTAATCTAGACATTACAATTTGTGTATTTGCATTTTCTGTGCCAGAAAATGTCAGGTTTGGGTGATTTGTGGGAAGCTTTGTAAAATGTACTTACTGTGTGTGTTCGTGTGTGTATGTGTTCCAGGTGTATTCCAGGGCAAATGACAAGGAGCCATGTGGATGGTGGCTGGCCAAGGTTCGCATGGTCAAAGGGGAGGTAAGGCTCAGACTATATCCTGCACAGTATAGAGCTGGGTATGAAGCAAGTACCATTACAGCAATGTCAATATTGATATTGGCAAATGTTATCATGGGTGTGTTCAAGATCTAACTGCTGTGATCAGTCACCACCTCTACCTCTCTTCCCCTTCTCTCTTTTCTATGTTTTTGTCTTAGTTTCTTTACCATACTTTCTTGAAATTGTGTTATTTAAACTACTGTTTATAATTTATGAATTGATGCACAGTAGTTTTTTTTTTTTTATTGCTATGACAAATTTAGCTTTTTCGAGAATGTGCACCGTTGACATCATTCTTGTCTCTGTGTAGTTTTACGTAATAGAGTACGCCGCATGTGACGCCACATTAAATGAGATAGTGACGCTGGAGCGGCTACGGCCGGTCAACCCGAATAAACCAGCCACCAAAACCACCTTCATCAAGATCAGACTGGAGGTACCTGAGGATCTACGGCAGATGTAAGTGTGATATGACACTTCTAAGCCCCACCCGTTACCTTCTGGTCAGATCCATTACAGATCACAGTATTGACTTTGCGAGTTGAAAGTAAAACTGAGAGGAGGAGGGACAACAAAAACGCCTGAACATTTCAAAGTTTAGCAGTTTTCAATTTAAAATGATACGCAGCTAGCTGCTCAGTTTTACAGAAATGTGTGATGATTTGATGGTACTTGCACACATACTTTTAAATAACCAGTAACGGTGACTTAATTATTTAGGGAAATGAATTACCTTGACATTAATTATTTGTGTAACACTGTGTTGACAGGTGCTCCAAGGAATCAGCACACAAAGACTTCAAAAAGGCCGTGGGAGCGTTCAGTGTCACCTACGACTCTGAGAAAAAGCAGCTGGTCATTTTGGTCGGTTGAATGATTCTTTTTCCTTTAACCCTCTGAACCCTGAGCAGTTTCAGGGTGTTGTTATGCTTCTGTCACATTTAACTCACAACTTTTACCAATGTTGGTAAAAGGGGGGCTCCACATGCTGAACATATGGAACTATTTACATTTTTACAACCTCTGCTTCCAACGTCTGCTCTGTTTAAACAGTCGAGAGTTCATGTTTCTCTGAATATTTGTCACATGGCAGTTGGTCTCAGCTCAGTCCCTTATGGCTTGTGCGGAGGCAGAATTTATTGCTGTTCTAAATTTTTAATTAGGCATGAAGAATAAGTGAATTTGATGAAATATCAAGACTTTAAGCTAATATTTGGTCACGCACCATTTTTTCACAGAAAGCCGGAAATTTCACAATTAATTTCTGTTTTTACACTTTCTAGCTACAATAAATGGTACAATTTGGAAAACATGTCAGGATCTGCCATGTTGTGGGTTTGGAGGGTTAAATGACTCTTATACATTATTGTTCTTGATGCTGTCTGAGTGCTGTCAGGTCTCCTTTTGATCCTTGTTTGATGGTTCTCACAGTCTGTGAACGAGGTCACAACAAAGCGGGCCAACATGATGAGCGACATGCACTTCAGGAGCCTCCGCACCAAACTGTCGCTCATGCTGAGGAACGAAGAGGCCAACAGACAACTGGAGGTAGAGCTTTACACACACATACCGCACACACAACATGGGGCATCATCATTAGCTTTATTAATAGATCATCTACCAGGGACCTCTTACTTACTCAGTTATAATGTTTTTTGTACGTATTTTTATGTTTCACAGAGTTCCAGACAGCTGGCGTCACGGTTTCATGAACAGTTTGCGGTTCGGGACGACTTGATGGGTCTGGCCATCGGGACGCACGGGGCCAACATTCAGCAAGCACGTAAAGTCCCTGGTGTCACCAACATAGACCTGGACGAGGAAACGTGTACCTTTCACATATACGGAGAGGTAGGATGTCTATGATACATAGATGAACTGACATCCTAATGGATATCTTGTGCCTGGACCTGCTGATGCAGACCTCAGTGGAGATATACTTGAGTGAGGTAAGGAAGTGACAGTAAGAGTGTGTTTGTTGTTTGTCTCAGGACCAGGATGCTGTCCGTATCGCAAGGAGTTTCTTGGAGTTCTCTGAAGATGTCATCAAAGTTCCCCGGAACTTAGTAGGTAAGAAAAATCACTCATTCGTTTTTCATGCGGTAACTTTTTTTAAAAAATTGCCAGATTATTACATTTCAAAGTCCTGACAGAAACTAACGATGTTTTTACCGCTATAGGGAAGGTGATTGGCAAAAACGGGAAGCTGATCCAGGAAGTGGTTGATAAGTCTGGGGTGGTTCGGGTTCGTATTGAGCCTGAGAATGACAAGAAGCCCTCAGCAGCAGCAGCAGCGGCAGCAGCGGCCGCAGCGGCAGTAACAGATGAGGTCAGTGGGAAAGAAAGACCGCACCTTTCTGTTAGTACACTGAGTATTCTGAAGTCATCCCTCTTAATCAGGGGTGTCAAACTGATCCAGGAAAGGGTCGAGGGGCTGCAGGTTTTTGTTCCAACCAAGAAGAAACACACCTGAATCCAATCATTCAATCAGCTGAACTGTCTTCACTCAGTTGATTAATTATCAGTATCACCTGTGCTCCTGCTTGGTTGGAACAGAAACCTGCAGCCACTCGGCCCTTTGCTGGATCAGTTTGACCCCCCTGCTCTAAATCATCAACCTCTGATTCCGATTATGAAATATCTTTACTACTGCTAGTCTGCATCATTTGAGAATAGATCAGATGCAAGACAGGGTCATTTAATATCTCTTTCTCCATCTAAACCCTCTCTCACAGGGAATGGTGCCATTTGTATTTGTGGGGACCAAGGAAAGCATCTCCAATGCTACAGTACTGCTGGACTACCACCTCAACTACCTTAAGGTGTGTATAATCATCAGTAATAACAACATTCTGTATCAACAGTTTTAATGAATAAACATGCAACTAGTTTTGCACGAAGCTTTCCACAACACTAAGAGATGATTAAAAGCAGCGTTCTATCGTGTGTGTAAACATACACATTTTAATGTTTTTGTTTTTGCCCGCAGGAGGTGGATCAGCTTCGTCTGGAGCGTCTTCAGATCGACGAGCAGCTGAGGCAGATAGGAGGGGGAGGGGGAGGAGGAGGGACGGGGCCCCGAAACCTTAAAGACAAAACCTACGTGTTCGATAACGGCATGGGGCTGGGGATGGGGAGAGGAGCAGGAGGTGGAGGAGGGAAACCCTACGGAGGAGGAAGAGGTGGCAGAGGACGAAGAGGAGGAGGGGCAGCCTTCGCCTCAGGTACGATAAAATGATAAACTTGTTTAAATCAATTATATCCATATCTTCTTTTTCAAATACGGTGCTTGTGCACATAAGAGGTAAACAAACTGATCTGACGCTTAATATAAAGTACTCATCTCAGGTGTTTGGCAGTTACAGTCAGCTCTGGGTAGAAGTGCTCTCATTGGTTTGGATGTGAAATGTACAATGACTAAGCGAAAGAGCCGATTCTCTGGACTGAGGTTATTTTCAACTATATTTGATGAAAGGTAATCACTTCACTTTTTGGTGAAGTGGCCCAATTTCAGGGCAAAGTAAGTTTTTCTGCTGTTTAAATGGAAAGTACATAAAACATCCAGCTAGTACAAGGCTAGAAGTACTAAATGGAGAGTCGTTGAGCCGGACAGTGACTTTGTTAGAAAACAAAACAATTATTCAAAGGTTAATTCCACGTCGTCTTTGCGAGGCAGTTTAAATGAAGTTTGACTCTTCTACTCCGTCCCCCAGGCACCAACTCAGAAGCATCCAACGCTTCAGAGACGGAGTCAGACCACAAAGACGAGCTCAGCGATTGGTCGCTGGCCCCCACCGAGGAGCTGATGACAGGAGGCGGGACCCTGCCCAGGCGGACAGATGGGAGGAAGAGAGCAGGCGGAGGAGGGCCGCGGGGACGAGGGGGGAGAGGAAGAGGAGGCTACAAAGGTAGATGATTATCATCAGCTGACATTGATCGCCAACTCTTTACAACAGAAAACCTTTTCTAAACTTTTATCAACAACTGTTTCTTTTTGAAGATAATGAATGAAGTTTGTCATTATTCAAGTTATTTTAAAGTAAGAGAAAGAAGCCGAAACAAATGAGCGTATTAAAGTGAAATAAAAAACAGTTTGAGATGCTTTTCATTAAACTATAACCAGCAGAATGAGAAGAATTCAAGTAATGAGATCCCTGTAGACTCCCTTTGCTAATACATTCGCATATCAGGAGATCCACATCCATATTGAGAAAAGAAGTTCCCATCACATAAATGTTATTTCAGAGATGGATACACAGATTTTAACCCCTGCCCCAATCGTCAGTGGTTTTTGTTTCCACTTTGGTTTGTTTGGAAGGAGAATAATGCCTTTAAGTTGAGAGTTTGGATTTGTCTGTCCTGGTTTAGGTGACGACATGCAGTGGAGCGAGCCAAGACCTCGTCATATCAGAGACCCCAAGACAAGAGCGCAGGAGGACACTCTACAGGTAGGACACATTCATTTACCATTAAAACGGTCTTTTCTTGTTTTTAAATTGTAAAAATATCTATGAACACAACTCAATTACACAAAGCAGCCCTTTTTTAAGTTCAATTATTGCAGACCAACAAAGTGATTAAAACACCCACAGACATGTTCTTTCTGATCTCTGTCTGTATTTATTTATGTCTCCGAGTAGGGAATAAGGTCCACGCTGGCCTTAACTCGGTGACACATATTTGGTCCTACTTTTAGAACCAGGAATGAATGCATGATCCTTCTCACTCTTTTTTAACCCAGGAAATTACTGCAGGGGCTGCACTGAATGTCATTTTATACATTTGAAGCCATTATTGAGGTTTTTCAGTGAAGCTTGAGATGCCTAATGTCATTTTATGAGGTCATCAGTGTAAAGAATGTATTTTTTGAATCTGCAAACAAAATCCTCAATTTGAATAAGGTGGCCCATCAGATTTATTTGTGGCAATCAGCCACAATATCAACTTTGACCGCCTCATAATGATATTTTGTCCTATACTATAAATTAGTCAAATATTTTTTCACTGTAAAGCTGTGTGCAGCGCTTTCATTTGCTCAGCCCCTCCTTGCCCCACTTTCCCTCTCTCTGCTCAGCACCACAAATGGGTGTAGTGCCGTCTCTCAACGTGGATACTTTTGTTAGGACACGTCCATTTAGTACAGTGTGTACTTTCTGTACTTGCTTGCAAAGTGCGTACATTTCTCTCAGTCCAACTACAGTGTGGCGATACTGAGCAAAAAAGAAAAGAACTTAAATTTGTGAATTTGTTTGGCTTCCTTGTTCACCATTTTCACAGTTTTGAAATAGGCTGGTTGCTGCTCCCCTTTCACTATGTAGCAAAGATGGCAACCACTTTAAGTGAAGCGTCCAGCTTCCCACTTCAAACAAGCATTTTCTTCAACGTCCAGTACACCTGCTGCTGCTTCAGCTCCTCAGACCGGGTGCCTACATTATTGTTACGCTGTGCAGCTCCAACAGTGTGGAGCGCTGGATGTCAGAGCCGTGAATTCCAACATCACTCCAATATTAACGATGGCACAAAGCCAACCAGACAACAAGCTTTCGCATGTGAGATAACGACAAATCTATACAACAGATCATTAATATGCACACACCACCTGCTGGACAAGGGTGTGAATTACTTTAATATAGTGGATCGCCCCAGGTTTCTTATCTGTTAAAATCAAGTAGGGCCTTCAGAAGTTTCAATCATTAAACAGATCTGATAATGGCGTGCAACATCTGGGTAGTATTTGTGCACTGCACTGTCCCATACTGTCCATGTGAACGCACTTCATGCACTCAAAACAGGAAGTTTAAATACAGAAATATGTGTATTGAGACACAGCAGAGGATTAGCGATATGTGTCCCACACGCTGCATTAGTGTCCAACCAGTTTCCACTGTGTGCACATGTCAAATTTTTGTGTGTTGTCATTAGTGAAGATATTTCTTCATTTGCACGTGTTTTCTTAGTTTTCAGTTCATCAGGCTCTCAGGGCCACTGTACATAACCATCCAGTCTCCCCATTCATCATGCATTGGATCACATTCCCCCTCTACTTGTAGCTGTGAAGTGTGGAACCAGACTGGACTTATTTCCTTTCTCCCACAGATCCGTGTGGATGGTAACAATGAGCGCAGCGTGCAGCACTCCTCAGGGGGGCGAGGAGGAGGAGGTGGAGGAGGAGGAGGAGGAGGGCCTTCCTCATCCCAGGGTGGCATCAGTGTGAGCGGTGAGGGCCCAGCTCGCCACCACCATCAGAGACCCATCAGAGACCGAGGGATGAAGAAGGACAAACAGGACGCTCCTCCGCTGGTGAACGGAGTGTCGTAGATGCACCACTGGAGGACCTTCTCACTTAGACCCACACACACTCAGAAACACACACAGGCAACTCGTCATAAACCATCTTAGAGTCTTTCTCGTTTTTTTTTCTTTCTCTGTCTTTGTCAAATACATGAATACACATATTTCATCAGCATGGAAGAGTAGTGAAGTCGTAGGCCAGAGGCCATCTGGTACCTGCTGGTCAGCTCTGTTAAGGTTTGAGTGTGCTGGTCTGGTTTGTTCCTGACTGTTCCGGTATCTCCTGTTCTTCTCCGCACCAACAAATAAAAGAAACAGTACTTTTTAGGTAAAAGGAAAAGAAGAGAAGGGATTTGACTTTAGCTCATCCCTCACAAAGGCATTAACCCAAAACATGCTCCCCTACACATCAAACGCAAATAATTGTTTGGTTGTTTTTTTTAAATCATCTAAAGTGGGTGATTTCATTTTTTGCCACTGCCCCTTTTGGACTGTGTCACACCAGAAAAAAAAAAAAGAAATGTAAAGAAAATAATTTATTTTTGGTGGTCAAAAGCTCCAAACTCCAACACTTGGGAGTCAGCTGTAACACAGCATTGCACTTATATTAAAACTATACCCAGTAGAGGAGTCATTTCCACAGAGACTATTCAACTTCATTAATCAATTACAGAATCTTTTTCACTTCTATACATGGTAACACACAGAGCTTTTGGGCAAGGCAAGCCTGCCTTTGGGATCAGCAAAATGTTCATGTGTTAGGGTGAATTGCGTACAGGTGTGCATGGGCAACGAACGCTTATCTCATTGTTTAAGTCATCTGTGTTTTCTTTCCTGTTGCCAAGAAAATTCCTTCAGTTTCTTGGATTGTCAGACCAAGTACGACTTCAGCAACATATAGATGAGGAAACATAAATCTGAGGCACTCTGATGCAAATTAATTGTTAAAAAAAAAAACAGAAGTATTCACCAGGGTACCAAATGTCATGCACTGCTGTTATATTTAAAATCGATTACCTGTGACAGGACACACGACTAAGGCAAGAGTAACTGGGAATCCAAGCGTTCAGTCCATTCACTCCACACCGACTCTGTTCTCTGTGTTCAGGAGCCGCTCCTCATGTCCTGAGAGGACGGGGACGGACCAGACTCCCTTTACAAGACAACTTTCTTTAGACAGCATTGTTTTTATTCAACAATCCAGAATGGCCTTGGCACTTTAAGGAATCTCAAAAAAGAAACAGTAGCTACTGTAAACACTGAATAAAAGGATTCTAAATGTACCATGCAATGGGCAGAAACAGGTAATACCTGTCTAATATATTCACAAAGGTATACAGTCATTATTAAAGAAGCTCATGACTCATAACCTTCACTGCAGTCTTGGATAAAAGCTCTGTGGTGCAGTTAATCCAGATGCATTCACAGCAACATTTCTGCAGTTCTTCCCAGCAGCACTGGGCTTTTTATTATCATTCTCCCATTGATCTCATGAATAAAGACCTGTCACCAGGAGACTAGACCGAGTCTCTATAGATATCGACATATGAGCGCAGAATCTGTAGGCAACAACACAAGATTTTGGTATTGGAAGCGTTCTGGTTTGTAGTCCGAGTCTATTGACCTTTGACATCTGAGGGGCTTTGCTTGAATGCAGGCACACAGTCTGTGTGGAGAACAAATGCAGCAGAACACATTGGCCGAATTTCATTCTCACAATACGTCAGCTATCTCGTGACAATTTAGCTTTTTATTTATTTGTTTTCTTTCTGCATTTATATGCAGATATGTGTTTACAGAGATTAGCCATCTGGACCTAAAACATCTACAAAAGTATTGAAGTTGCAAATTGGACTGTAAAGAAATATTGGACCCCCAGAAATATTGGCAGCTGCCCCCAGAGGCTAAATCGACTTTAGGTGGTGGGTTTCGAAGTTAAGCTAGACTTAATTTGACTAGTTTTCACTTACATTTAACTAAGGACAGCAGTGAAATATTTCAGTAACCTTTGCTCTCAGACAAACCTGATCAGGTCGCAGGATTAAGGCAGCAACATCGTGAATGTAGAACTGTCACCTGATAACATGCGCTTTTCTTTAATTTATGAAAACTTTGTATTTAACCATTTTGGTTTGCAGTTAGAAAACCTGTTTGCAGTATTACTGTAGAAGAAACGTTTCAATGAGTTATACCTTGACAAAATAAAAATTTGGTGTACGTTTTATTCTTCCTGGTTTTCCGACTTATTCTGGGCAACCTCTCTTACTAAAACATTTTGATATCAATCTTATTTAATGCTGTTAGCTGCATTTTGTAAATGGTAGGGCAGAGGGGAGTCTGACTTCTAACCAAAATACAAAGAAAAAAAATAATTTTCATTAAACTACAATATCAGGTCTTATTCAAGTGTGCAATGCATTTTTATATGCATGATTGGAATTGTGCATTCCTCCTTGCTTTTAGCAGCAGGGCTGTGCATGTCAAGTTAAAGTCACAGTGAAGTTCAGTGAATCTGCTTTAAGCCAGAGTATAAAGTCAGGTTTAATGAAGCACGATTTTCATCCACAAGTTGTGTTCTCTAAGACTCCTTTGTGAAATCTCCTGGATTAAGAGCAAAGTGTTCACCAGAGTCGTGAGCTGCTGTCTGTAAGTTCCCTGCCACCCCTCCAGGTCATAATGAGGCTTTTTTATTGTAGTGCCTTGGATTTATGCTCCTTCATTTCTGTGAATGTGGCCCATTCTGAAAAGCCCCTGACTGCTCTGAATAAATCAAAAAGATTTATACTGTCTTTTAAACCCAGTGTAACACCCGCTCTCTTTTTTAGCACATGTATGTTTCTTGCATGGGTGATTCTCAGACCCTATTTGTAATTTTTGAAATTATTTTGTGGAGGCACAATGATGAAAGATGACCTCTACATTTTCCTGTCAGTCATACTTCTATCTTTCATTCATTCTTCTGTCGCTTGCTCCAAACTTTGTGACTCTTGCTAAAGCTCTAACACACAGACACAGACTTAAACAAAGAGACAGTCATGTCATCAGATAGCTGGAAGTGACTTTGTTCAAACAGGTGTTGAAACATCAAAGTAACATCAACAGTGTGCTGACTTCAAACCCTCCACCTAAATCTGCTGCATGGGCATCTCCTTAGTGGCATCATCATCATCACCATCAGGCTAAATAAAACAGTGTAGGTGGCATGAAGGCCTTTAAAGATCACATATATTCTCAGTTGTCCCAAATTGTACCTGAAATTCCAACTGACTGCAGTAACGTAAATGGTCTAGTGTAGAGATTATTTGTGGATTGAAGGGAGATTGATAATAGCATTAGTTTGACTTAAAAAAAACTGTTAAAATGTGATAGTCACTGTAAAACAAAAAAGCAAAGCAAAAAAAATCTTATGACCTTTCTCTGTGCATTCGTAGGCTACTTGACGCTTCATGAAAATATTGTATTAAATCATAAATCTATCTCCTCACTGTAACTAATCTTACAGCCAGCTCAGTTTTTATATTACCTGAAGGCCACAGTAGGTTCTCTACATGCTTGGAAAGGGAGGGGTGAGGGGAGGGGCATCCAGCTGGTTGCAGTCTGAAAACACAGCAGGATGCAGTTAACACTCCAAACTATGTAGTTCTTGACCAGGCACAGACTAGCTGTATGCTAAACTAAACTTACGTTCCAGCATCATATTTTAGAGAACAAGAAAGTGATGAAGTATAAATCCCCAAATCACTAGTTTAAACAATAGTTTATTAGTAGCATCTCCAGTAAGCCTAGCATAACATTACTTAACATTTGGTTTGGAGGTGAATTTGACTTATTTAGGGAAAAAACTGTTAACTCAAAGCTAGAAAGCTGCGAATGCTCAGAGAAACCATATCTTGTGTGACATGTGCCTTTAATTGTGGCTAGAATCACAACCTAGACATGTAAATCAGGGATGATGAGATGTTTATAATGGACCAGCTGTGTAGAGATGGCTGCTTCCTGTTGTGACATCATTGATTCGTGGTAAATGCTAGAACATACTCAACAATAGTTGGGTTGGTTCAGCCTAGGTGTAATGACTTAGATTGGTAAAGGCTTGGGTACGAATATCAGGATAAACCAATCAGGTAGAGTAGGGCGGGTCATTCGTTCGGTGAGTACGTTCTAGCATCTGCCCTGATTCAATCTGGGTCATCGCTGGCAACCCGAAGTATTTCTGAGCTTCCTTTAAACTCAAAGGGTGTTTCCAGGAAATTGTCTGTTTTAACCACTTGATCCCTTTTAAACACTGAAGCGGTTGTATCCTTGTACAGTCAACAAGCATAAGCCTGTAGCTGATGACCTGGTTCAATTGTCTGTGAATTGGATTCAGTTGCTTTTGTAGACCAGTGCAGTTCATGACCTTTGGTTCTGTTCCAAAGTCAAAGACAGCTATTTCTCCACACAACCCCACTTACGAGGATGTTATCTATCTAAAATGGTGTGACCCAGTGTAACTTTATATCCTATCTTGCTTTCCACTTGAAGTAACTGAAGTAATGAAAGGAACTGAAAAGATTTCAGGAGTTGAGCCAGGTCTTATCTTTTACCAGAGAGCAGTATACCTTTCTAGTCTTGCGATGCATGTACATTTTTATTATGGATTTTGAAGTAGATTCGGACACATGGTA
>CAFUXE010000879.1:143289-158854 GCA_903364295.1 Serranus cabrilla | reverse complement strand
GTCTACTCTCCCTCCTCTCTGACACACACACACTCACACACACACACACACACACTCTCACACAGTCAGTCAGTCAGTATCAGTAGCCTATGTAGAACCACGTAGCACCAGCTTTGGATTTTAACCACCACCACCACCAGCCGAAGCGGCAATGGATCTCTTTGAATTCGACTTTTTCAGAGACTGGGAGCTGGAACAACCATGGTAAGTCCTGCGCACACTGCTTTATTATCTTCTGTGTTTTTAATATGTTTCATGTGGGAGGTTTGAAAAGAGGGGATGAGCGGTCGTGGCATCCCCGCTTTTGTGCTAAAAATCCAGCGTTACGGTTTTATTTTGGAGATGGAGAGGCAGCCAAAGTGAGTCCCGGAGAAATCGTGCAAACCGTCTTTCTTTGTCACCGGAAAGCTGCCGTTGTTGCTTGAGACGAACCGGGGGGCTCAGCGTGCACACGGCGAGCCTGCACACACACTCATGCACATGCAAACACCGGCTTTTACTGTCTCATTGTCATATTCAGGAATGTTTGGTTTGAATGTGAGCCCGCACATGTGTGTGTGTGTGTGACAGAGCGGTGACAGGGTGAGCAGCGGTGTTCAGAGCAGGCATGAGATAATGTGAATGAATGTTAGGTAAGTTTGACACTTTGATGCTACGCACTTTATTTCATCCCAGTCTGGAAAATAGCAGCCGCTGTGGTAGGAAATGTGGTAAAGTTGAGGTGAGTTTCCACCTGGTGCGACACTGTGGTGCTTTGTGAGGAGTCATGGACACATAATGAAGGAGTGAAGTTGTGTTGTGATGGCTGTGGGATGCCAGTGGGTGCGTGGTAATTGTGCATCCCTGCAGTCTGCATTCAAGTGTTTAGTTTGCGATGCTAAAAATGGATTTGCTTCCTCCTGAACGAAGCCTTCAGTCAGATTTCCATTAAATGTATGATAAGCATATCTGTACATGCTGCTGTCATCTGTAGGGTCATGTAGAGTTAGTGGAGTGACCATAGGACTGTGAAAAAAAAATAGATTGGCTGATGGCCACAAAATTAATCCGCAGCTATTTTGGTCATCCATTAATTGTCTTATTTTTAAGGAGAGACATTAAATGTCCTCCGGTTCCAGCTCCTCTCGTGATAAAATGCAGATTTTCTGTTAATGTCACAGTGATTTTAATATCTGGACAAACAGGAAGAAGTCACAGTGGGCTCATTAGAGATCTTTACCAGGCCACTACTGACTCAGATACCTTGGGTATACATATTTCATACATTATATACTGAAATTATGATTCTGCTTTAAGCTTTGGCCAATCTGATACTGCACTTAAAGGCTTAAAATTGAATTGTAGTTGTTGTTGCTCCTTGTGCACAATTTGTTATTTTAATAACAAGTAACAATTCAATACATTTATGTTTTTACTTTGTTGCATATGCAACTGATAAATGTCATTTTCCCCATAACTGCATCATAAAAAACAAAACATGATTTTGCAAAATGTAAACATTTGAGGTGTCTTATTAAAACAACCCAACAGCTGTTTCATTATTATATCCTAAATGGACAGCACCCCCCAAAAACCAACCATGATTTAGGAGAATCAAATCAAAACAAAATAGAGATTTCTATTTTTGCAGTTTAACACTTTTGTTAGGAAAAGTTTTAAAAAGCCATGTTTAAGTCCAGCCTGGTGTTGCCTCACACATAGAAGAATGATGCCAGTTACTTTGAGACGTTCAGTTCATTTATTAAGCTCTGGTGTCGCATCAATGATGAATCAATAAATAGAAAAAAAATCATTTGAAGTGGAGCTAGACTGATAAATCAGACAGTGCAATATATATTTATATATATGCATATTTATCTGTACAGGTGTACATGTCTGCTTCTATATCTGAGGTAGTTTAGAAAAAGTCTCACCTTTACAGAGTTTGTCCTCCAGAGAGCACTGACTGATTTTAACCCTGCTAAGTATACATCCTGGTCCCAGTAAAATTAATTATCAGAAATTCAGAAAGCTATAATATGTAATGAAAAAAATAATGATTTGCAGCCCTGATCCATGCTGCACAATACTGCCTTGCTCTCCAGTCGTCAGTGCAGCAGCTGAACATGCAGCAGAGGACACAGGAACAAAGACTGTTATGGGGAGAAGTGCTGTTTAAGGCTTTTAACACAGGGTGGTTTAAAAGACGACTGAGAGGCCGCCAGCTGAGAGAGGAGAACTCTAAATATATTTCTCCCCATGATTTTGAATTTATTACACCATTGATTTGCAGAGAAATCAGACGTATGGAAAGTAATGGAGCGGCTATTGGAACATTCAGAGCAGCCTGTCAGGCTGGACCCTGGCTGCAGCGCGGACTGCACTTATATAGAGCTTTCATCCAAAGCCCTGTACAATTTCCGCACATTTACAGCCAACCCTGAAATTAGTGGACGACCCATTCTACCTGCTGAGCCACAGCCACCTGCTGCACAGTATGTATGAGTGTGATATAAGGAGACGAGGACTATATCCGTGTTCGGGAAATTCCTTCTGGATGAATAAAAAGGAGAAAAGGCTGTTTCACACAGTGCTAAAATAGTAAAAGGGGCATTGTGCGAGGCACAGTATATGCTGTATAACAGTCGGCCTCTTCACTTCAACTCTGTATTGTGATGAGAGCACAATAACTTGGCAACCACGTTGCTGTTTTGAGTGCGTATTCCAGCGGGGAGAATGTGAGAGAGGAAAGTGACACACACTGCTGTCCCTCAGCAGCCACCATGGAAGGGCCCTGGAGCAAGGTACTTAACCCCCCGCTGCTGGAGTGGAGCCGCTCAGAGCTCAACAGCAAGCTCAGGGTGTCTACACATGTAACCCCCCCCACCCTCCGTCTGCCACCGCTCCATCACGCCGCTGCTGTCAGTTGGTCCTGATGGGAAATTAGGCTTGCACAGAAAAAAACACTTCATTACTGTAAAGAAAACACATGCCAGAAACAGCTGATTAAAAAAAAAACAATAAGCAGAGCTGCTGATGTGTTGATCAGCTGTAAGGTGAGACCTGATGAGATCTTCCGCTGTGGGTGAAGGTGTGAGTGAAAGCGAGGAGGCGCTCCTTGACATATGACTGCATGTTCATGGTGAGGAATAATAAAGCAGCGGCCGGGCTCAGGCTTGTAGTCAATATTTCCTTTAGATGTCCTCAGCTGGTGTGAATGGCAGGATAGCTATCACTTTAATATCTCTGGATGTATTAGAACAGTGGGGCCCAACCTGTGGGTCAGCACCCCTCTAAGGGTCACAGGATAAGTTGAAGAGGAACAAGATGATTAACTGAATAGGAAAAGAAGGAAAATAGTTCTGCTGAAGAGAATTGTGGTCAGTTTTTTTTTTTATTTTTATCCTCAAAATTTTGTTTTTTTTTGTAAATAATCATACTTTAATTTCACTATAAATGACAGTTTACAGGCCCTAAACATATGCCATTAGATTACTCTAATAGTAACGTATCCTTGATAGAGCCAGACAGATATATTGGTCGACAGATGTTATTGACTGATATATATTATATCAGTGTATATGCTGTCCAATATGTGCTGTTATGACATTTATTTTTCCACAATATATAATGCAGAAAATTTAGCTTGGTGTGATTTAGAAACGGTGCTAGATATACATCTTTTAATTATTTTTTTTAACAGACTTATTTTTTAAACAGTAACAATTATGTAACTTTCTATTTTATCCCTATCTCTTTCATCATTTTTTATTTTTTAGAATCGGCTGACAATTAAATACATTGTTTGTATAATGTATAATAATATACAACAATGATAATATTATTTTATATAAGTTTTATGTCTGAGAAAGTAGCTCTCTGGGTACATTTGCATAGTGGTGAGAAATTAGTGAACAATCCACATAAATAAGGGTCTATTTTCACTCCAGCTCAAAAAATTAATGTAGCATATTGGTTATTGATTAATTTTCCTCCTTTAAAATCAGTGTCGCTCTCAAAAATCACATATTGGTCAAACTCTGATTCTTAATACTTTGGAATACTCCTTTCAGTGCCAAACACACATTATTGACAGTGTCCTGGCTTGCATCTCCTTTGCCATAGTGGCAGGAACAGTGCACAGTGTTGCACATGAAAAAACAATGTTAATGGGAAAAAGGAGAAAAACAAATAAAAACTGGAAGGGCACCTGGAGAGTGCAGACCTCTGCTAAGGCCAAGCCCTTTTCTCCCACTGTTAACAAAAGCAAAAAATGTATTTGTGCAAAATCCCCCGATTGTTTGTATTTATTTCTCCTTTGGCCCAGGACACACATTTCCTCCAAGTTTCATGAAAATCGAGCAAGTAGTTCTTAACATTTAGTAAGGAATGCGTTCAAGTTAGATAAAATAATTGTATCTTTAATACCACCAATATATACCGTAACTTCAACAGAACACAGTTGCTGATATTTCGTATTTTAAATACGTTATTATCGCTGTAACTCTTATTCCATTACTACCCTGAGGTTGTGTTGAGACTACAAAGACTGTGAGGACGTGAAGAAGCTGAACGTGCAGAGACGAGGTTATGACAGTCGTGTCTTTGAGTGTTACCATTCTGAACAGGTATTACGACCCTTTGGACTTGAATGAATCGGTTCATTTCCAGCATACTGAACCCTGACACTCGCCAAGTCCAAGTTTCCCTCCTTGGTCCAAGCCAAAGAAAACATGATGAAATGTATTTGGTTGGGAATGGAGCCAGTGCTGCACATGATGCTGCTGCTCTTAACCAGTGTCTTTTACCACCAGCTCTGGCACGCTGCTTTGATGTAGCTGACGTTTCACTGCTAATAAATGTTAAAATGGACTCAACTGCCCCAGATTGTAAGGAGGAGAACACCTCCACTGGGGGAACAACACCACAATGAAGAGAGAGAGAGAGACAGAGAGAGAGAGAGAGAGAGAGAGAGAGAGAGAGTTGTTTTCAAATGGACCTATTTTTCTCAAATTTTACAATGGATTTTACAGGCATAAAAGCTGACACACACCTTCAATAGAAACCATGAAAATCAGTCAGATTGGAGTTAAAAGTCTGTCACTCGCTATTGATGTGCGGCTCCTGTTTGACAGTGGATTTTCCCTTTAAGGGAAAAAAACGAGAGAGAGAAAACAATCTTGAAGCTCCCCACGCCTTTGTTAAATCTGAACGAATCCAACACTGTAGGTCTCCTCCTCCTCCTCTTCCTGAAGAAATACCCTTTCATCTCTTCTCCTCTTTGTTGCTCTTTCTCCCTCCTCCTCCTCCCATCTCACTCCTTGTTTCATTCTCTCGCTCGGAGATCTGAAGGCTTTGTATAATTGTAATAGGGCTTGCATTGAATGTTGCGTACTCCTCGCTGTAATTGCCCATCATGTAGTCGGCTAATCATGGCAGTGGAATCTGGGGGAGATCGCTTTGACTGTTAATTGACACTGATGGTGATTGGTTGAACCATTTAAGTAGTTAATTAGGGAATTGATTACACGTATCATCAGCATAGAATTATAAGATTCCAGCTGCGTGTTTTGGAGCTTAAAAGTTTACATCTGTGGGACAATTATTGTTTTTATTATTATTGACTTGGTGTCATTGGATTTTTAGATTTGTGCTGTAAAATCTAAAAATTGGGTTCAACATTTTGCAGTCAAACGCTGTTCCCACGGCATAAAAATTGGAGTCTGTGGATAAGCTTACAAGTAGAGAAAGCCGTCTGCAGGAAAAAGTGGTGACAGAGTCAATTTACAGTCAATGCATTCAATGTTCAGTCTCGCAGTCCAATATTCAATCTGCCTGTCAATCCTCCCCGAGCTCTCAATCAGCTCGGTCACACGTGTGAGCTCAATACGCGCAAAATCATTCATCACACTGAAATTTCCATCCTCACTGTGTGATGGGCCCTGGCTTGCCAAACCAGCTCCACTTGATGATACTTCACACCAGCATCATCAGCAGCTCCGAGGTTGTGAAAGGAAGCTGTGTCTCATCCCAAACTGCCAAGAATTCACAAACAAATGCTCAAAAACTAACAGCAGATACCACTGAAGGAAGCTTTCTATCTGAAAGAAATCCTTCTTATCTCATACTGGTGGGACAATTATCCCTCAAGGCTGTAGAAGTGGAGCTGTCAGCAGGTGTGAACCTGAGCTTGGAAAACCAGGGAGATTACCTGGAGTCCATGAGGGAGAGAGCAGTCCCTGTCTGTGGTTCAGTTTTAAGTTTCACTATTAGCTTTATTGCTGTGCTTATCTTTTTGGGAAGTTCCAATTCCACACAAACAAAACACAAGGACAAACAGATCAATAACTACAAATTCATTCAAATATTCCCATTTTATTAAAGCACAAGCAGAATGAAAAAGAACTAATCAAGATAAACTGTGAGTAATTGGGAGTCAGTGTGCAAATAGCAATTCTGTTCATTGCTGATTAATCTGCTAGTTGTTTTCCTCATTAAACAATGAAGCTTGGGAACAAATTCAAATAAAAGTTCCCATAAAATTGCTAAAGAAAATTTCTGAGAGCCCACAGTCACCTCTACACGCTGCAGACACTTTTTGAGATATGTACAAGTCCTCAGATTTAAGAAGCTGGAACCAGGATTATTTTTTTCTAAATAACAACCTGACAGATACCTGAAATGATGAATTGCTTTATTAAAATAGTTGGTGATTATTTTGTAGATTGACTCATCGATTAGTGGAGTAATTGTTTAAGCTCTAACATGGAGAAAGTCAGCTGTTAAGACAGTCCAGAGTTAATCTGTATACATTGTGTTTTGCCAGAAGAATCACTTGGTTAGGTTTAGGAAAAGATCATGGTTTCAGTTGAAATAACTGTGTTTGTTTTGTAACAAACATTACTGAACACGAACAGCACGCTACTGGGCGAAAGTGTTGGTGTTGTCTTACACACCTATTCACCCCGACCTCCTGCCTACACGGACTTTGTCGCTCTATATACTACATTACCTGGCTTCAACCTGCGTGTCCTAGCTCAAGGCTCACATTTGCATGGGTTGTACACAGATTCTAGTGCATTACTTTTCATAGATATGAGAAAGAAGAGTGAATGAGAACAGTCTGGTTGGTTTGGTGCTCGGCAGGGAGGATTTAGATCTTTCTTTAAAAAAAGAAAACGGCTGCCTGCTGCGGTCAAAAACAAAGCTGATGAGAGCCATGAGACTGAACAAAAAATAAAGTTGCGGGCAGTGAAAACTCTGAGCCGAGAGTGCACAGCTGAAGGAAACTGTAAAGTTGAGTTATAAATTTCTGTTGAGTATTTTCACATTACACACAGTCATTTAATCCATTGTTAATATAAAACATATTGATTAGAGCAGCTTTAAGAAAGTGTTTCCAGATTTTTTTAGTCGCCAGTTTCATTTGGATTTGATGTATTCCAGAAGTATTTATTCAATTCTGGGCCAAAGAGTAATTGTGAGGACTGCAGACTGAGTTCTCCCTGCAAAGGATGTAATACTATACAGATGTGTCTCTCCAGCTGTTTATACATTTTAACAAGGAAGTAATAATGAGACAGAATCTCCAAATCAACTTGAAATGTTTTCTCAGTTGCTTTTAGGATTAAGATCCAGTATCACTGCGACATGACACATGGCTGTAAACAATGAGTTCAAGTACCACATCTGTGACTTATTAGGATTTTTAAAAAGCATCTTCCATATTATCGCAACAGGAGATGTGGAGGATGTGAATAATTCTCGGCTGAGTCGCTCCAGTGTGATTACATACGGTTTGTGCATTCTTACAGATATCTTCTACATGTCATAAATAATTACTGCTGACTGTGGCTTTTCCCACGGCTCTTTACTATCCTCGGCAAGAGATATCTATAGACACACCAGAAGTAGAATAAATGAAACAGTGCTGTCATTTCATCAGAGTAGCGCAGGAGATAATAAAACGCTTCAATTTCAAGAATCTTTAAAAGTCATAATTAACTCGATGGAGCCAGTTGTTAAGCAGACAATCCACTTATATTATCATGTCACACAAATACTTTTATTTTAAAGACTTTTATGTAATTTCTGATAATGAAGGTGTACTCATTGGTTGTGCTGAACTGGTATCAAGCCATGGCCAAACTATGTTATTAAGTAAATCTAGACCCCGATCTGTGGCTGAGAGTTGGAGTGTAGACATTTTAAGGTTTGCACTTGCTCCATATAAAAAGCCATCTGTTCACTTTCTTAAGTGTCTTATAAGAAAATAAAATATCAACCATCTGGATGGGATATAAAATCCTCAGCAGAACATTTATCTTTATCAGTGAAGTTCTGCCCAGCAGAGATGTAAGGAGAGAGCCGTCCCCCTCCTTCCACTCTCACCTCACATGTAAGCAGTTGGCCTGCATAAGAATATATTTTCTGACTCTGGAAAACAGGGGAAAAGAAAATAATGGCTGCTCTTTAAGATGAGAAGAAATTAGCGATCACACAACAAATTGTATTAAACTCTTAATCAAAGTCATTACTAAGCTCATCTGGTCCAATGGCTTTGCATTTGCTGTATTAAAACAGACTTCTGTTTCTTAGGAGATCTAATCCAGCAAAGAAGCTCTCAGTTAACTCTGATGCATTATTCTTTTGTTGCAGATGAAAATAAATGAGGAGAAAGCGACTGGAATCTAAGAAATAAATGTCAACATCCTGACCTAATTAAACTCTGAAAACACTGACATTTTAGGATTATTAATTTAATTTGTATTGATCAGTTAAAAGTAAGATATTTCCCTGGTTTATCAGTGATTGCACTGGAAAGATAATGTTATAGCCATGTCAGGTGGATTGGAGGGGTGGTGGATGACTCGATCCCACAGTCTTTCAACCAGCAGACCGTTGTTAGTGTCCTGCTGTTGGAAGTTAGGTCCAGTTTTTTAAGCCTTACCTCTTCTTTTTTATGAACCGTTTTACATTAACTACGTCTTCAAAACAGCGGCCGTGACATGTGTGCAACAGGTGTCAGATTTTGTAGGATATCCTACAAATTGTGATGCAGAGGTTTGTGTGGGAAATCATATGAACCCCTTATTAAAAAAACATTGATTTAAGGCGTGCTGAAAGGAGATGCCACCCCCTCTGTTAACAAAAAGACTCCCCCATCTCTCTCCATCCCCCCCAAGGTCACCAATGGGCAGCCTCAGGTTTGGGTCCAGACCCAGACACGTCCTTTCCAAACTTGGATGTGTGAGCATTTCTGTTTTGACCAGCACAGCATTTCCAGCCTCTATGGCTCTGGTTTAGCAGCTCAGCTGCTCACTATTGCATGTTTTGTAAATCACATGATGCTACTCAGTCAATTAAATCTGTGCATTCCGATAAGCATTGCGACTCGAGTCAGTGGGTGAGATACACACACTCATACATACACAGGGGAATGACGGGAGGAGAGACAACTGTTGGACAAATAAGTGAGTCAGAGAAAAGAATTTCACATGGAATGCTCTCAAAATTGGAAAGTAGGAAGCAAAAACAGGCCTTTTAATCAAGACTGAAGAACTCTTGCATGTTCATTCTTCCAACCGGCAGTTGAAAGCCAGTATTTCTCACTGATTCGAGGTGTTAAAAATTAACAAATCGCCTACTGATGAAGCATACTGTCTGACACCAAGACAAACATTATTACAGTATTAAACCTCAGCCTCAGGTTTGATCCGTGGCATAATCACAATGATTCCCAATCCAGAGAATTGACTTAAGACTTCTGGAGTTTCAGAAATGTCCAGAAACATGCGGTCTACCATCTGCCGAGTCCGTGGTAGATTTGAATTCTGCCACTTCTTCGGGGGTGTTGAAGGTCTTGGAGGCTTTATCAGCCGTAATTTGCACCTCAGCAGGATGCAGTAATGCATATGTTCTGTTATACGCCATGTTCCCAGAGCATCAACTTCACCTTGTCAAATGTTACATGCCCCTTGTTGGAGAAATGATGAAATCTAATAATCACTGACAAAGGGCACAGGCGTGAGTTACCTGCTCCAGTTTAATGTAACCCAACTCACTGTGCCGCTGTGGGAACTCTGGTAGGCAGCGCTGAGGGAAACCACCTTTGTCCCTTCAGAAATCTCTGAAAAGTGGGATAAACCTGCGTTCTTTCTAATAACCAGAAGGAGGCGTCTCCACAGGTTCCAAAAAGATGTCTGATTGCATAGAAGTCTATGTGAAAGTTACCTGTTAATTACCTCAGTAAACAATTACCTAATGAGTTTATGGTCCTAATTACTCGCTTCAATTCTTCTTCAATACAGGGTTATGTTGATTTTTTTAATTAAGTTTCCATTTAGAGTAAAATAAAAGATAAAGAAGGTTATACTTTAGGTCGTGGTTACCTTTTGATTGACAAGTCACTACCATGGTGACCTGTCAATCAGGATAGAGGCATAGTGATGCTAATCCATGGCGCTGTGATTAAATAACCATGAATTCAATTTTCAATTTCTTGTTTGGTTATACCAAATGGCACTACAAGAAATCAGCTGTCCAAAATTAGCTTCTCAGTTAACAAAGAAAACGTGAATTGTGGATGCACCTTGCTAACCAAGCTAGCTAGCTAGTGATAGCGCCAGCTAATGATAATTTAGCTCCACCCTTTGTTCCAATAGCTTCAAAACATTATTCCATATAGCAATGGATGACGCCACCATGACTACTTCCATTTAAAAAAAAGTCTATGCTCATAACATGGATATTGAGACGGTGTTTGTAATATTTCAAAGTTTCAGATTTTTGTTTTAGCAACATTCATGCTAGCATAGGTTATCACTAAACTTTCCCCACTCCCAGGACATACCACTTACCCCCACCATGTCATGGACAATTAGCCAAAAGTCCACAGGGGTCAGTAAATGTTACACGATCAAACATCTAATTTACATATTCACTAGGATAAAGATTTACATTAAATTAAAAAATGAAAAGAGAAATCTGATTGTTGACTAAAAGCAGTATTTTGCTTGCATGTTTATTTATTAGTATTGCCTCAGAACATTTTAATGAATTTAAATTGCATTTCAAACACATAATGAAAGTGTAATTGAAAAAAACATCCACACATAGCAAATCACCATGACAAACATCAGATGATAAGACCCAACAGGCACTCAGTGGCTCAATGAGGTGCAATAAAAAGTCACTCATGAGTGCAGCTGAAGTACTTATACTGAGGTATGTCTCTCTGAGCTGCAATATCTTTATTAAAAAAGACTTAGAGTATAGAAGTGTGTTCCCTGCATCAAAAGCCTTTGAAAACATTTCACAGTTAAGTTGCCAGCTTACCAAAGAAGCAGAAATGAACATTGTTGCACAGTGTTGAGATATTATTTTCAGTTAATGGTGTGCAAAAAAGCAATGGTCTTGTCAATAGATGTGACTAAGAGCCTTGTAACTACTAATTAGACTATAAAGCAGAATAGCGTACATAACTGTACCGGATCTTCCCCATGGGATCAGATCACTGTTGAAGCTGCTTTTCTAATATTGGCACGGTTTCCCACCTTTTAATACTCTATTTATCTGTGTAGTTATTGCTCCAAAGTGCTTTTTATGTCTTTTTTTTAAGATTACTTTTGGGTCGTTTTCTTTATCAGAGAATACACACTGGAGAGATAAGAGGAGGGTGAGCTGCTGTAGAGCTTTTTAACCACATTCAAACCTACAGACAAGGACAAAACTTAAATAACCAACACTTGTAGTATCCATCAGATATGGTCCAGCATACCAGAGCTTGAAACAGTAACTGGAAATATCAAATCAGTATTTTTTTTTTTATTATTCAGTACTGAATTCATTTCATTTGTCGTGTTTTTCTCAGATAATGTTCATTCATTTGCTGCGAGAATTGAATTAAGATTGGGTCAAATTAGTAAATGAAGAGCTTGCTTGAAATTACATTCTCTAATTTGATGTTAAAACTAATTAAGAATTAGTTTAATTAGTTAATCAAGTATTTGCTTGAAGTAGTTTTCCATAATTTGTTGTGATTTTTTAAATTAGTGGCTTAATTAGTTAATGAAGTACAGTGTTTGCTCGGCAGCCGGATCATGTCATGATTATGTTATGGTGTCATTCTCTATGATAATATTGAGTTATTGACCAGTGTACGTTTCCTGCTGCTGCTTCTATTACCAACACTTGTAAAAAATAATAACTGGTAATCCAAGTAATAATCACTATCATCATCCTTCCCACAGTGTCTTTTAAAAACAGTTTTAACCGCTGCACCTTATTAAAAAAATATAATTCAGTGGCATACATAATAAAAGTCGTGACTGGGCAAAGCATATCAGCAGGAGTGTGTGTGTGCGTGTGTGTGTGTGTGTCTGTGTGTGTGTGTTGGAGGGTTTAGAGAAAGAGAGAGCTCGAGAGAGCGAGAGTCTTGGCAGTCAACACCAGGTAGCTTCTGCCCTCGTGCCCCCAAGATACCAAGACAATACACACACATACACACACACACACACACACCCCAGGCCCCGAGGTTGGCAGAGCCATCTGCCAAGAGGAGCATGGTGCTGAGGAATGATAACACATGCACACAAAAACACACACACATGCGCTCTTTTCTTTCTTTGACACACACACAAACACACCCTGCCTTGAACCCAGTGCTCTAGTTGTTCACTCCTCTCTGTTGTAGTTGGCAGTTGATATTGCTGATACCTGCTGTGACTGTGTATCTGTATAAATGTGTGTGTTTTTGTGTGCGGGTATTTTAAGGTGGCAGTAAGCCGACTTAATTCTTGCTTTACAGACATATTGGAAGCCTGTCTGCCCGGATGTTTTAGCTTTCTGAACTTCACTGTTGATTTTGTCAACATCATTACGGCGTAAAAACCGAGATGCTGTGATATATCTACGTGATTCCTCAACAGGCTTTTAAACATGCACCTGAAGGGATTATTATATTATATGTGACTAAATAAATGCAGATTGCAGAGCGGAGAGCATCATTCATGTTTGTTCACAGCAGCCTGGTGCGAGAGCTGCACACGTGGACCTCTCTGTCATACGTAACTCACTCCAAGCTATCACAGGGGAGGCAGTGCAGGTGTCTCCACCACTGAGGGCACTTAAGCCACGTCTTACATTTTTTTTTCAACCTGGGGGAGTTTACACTCTACAATTATTGTAAAAATGACAATTTTTCTTCACTAGCTGACGCTAGTAAATCATGTCAGGATTACTGCCAACTATCAAAACGAATCCTCCCAAAATACTTGTAAAAACATAAAGGAGTGGATGTGTTTAGTATTTTTAAACCCCTATATACAACCCTGGTGTACCCACCACCCAGTTCTATAAAAAACTTAAAAACATCTTGAGGTAATTATTATATCTTATGGAAGGACACCATAAATTTAAATTACATTCTGTGCTTTCCTATTGAATGGAGAGGCGCTAAACTGCATAGTAACTAGTAACTAATATTTTTGAGTAAATCTCCAAACCTTGATGACTTCCAAGATTTACAAAATTATCATAAAGGTATAAATGAAAATGTGCCAACATCAAATGTCTCTTTCTTTATGTTAGGCTGTATTTCCCTCAGTATTTTTCTAAATTAATGTTTTTCTTTTTTTTTCAGTTTTCATGTTTTTTAATTAAAGGATAATGTTCTCTAATTGATTAGCCTACCATAATTAATTAGCAAGTCCAAAATCATAAAGAGTGTTGTAACAATTTGCATTAACATTAAAATCTTTTACCATCCTTTGTTTTGGGGGAAAAACTGAGGAGAAAGACATGAAGCTGATGCTGGCTCACACTAAACAGCTAACGGTATTCCTAGCTAGCTTGTTAGCATAGAACAGTGCCAACTGTACAGGCTACTTTTCAAAACCTACTCCCTTAACTAACTGATTACTGGATGAGTATTTTATTACATTTAACTCTGCAAAGCTAATAATTAGACCCAAAAATATTTAAGATAATATTTCCTTTGATTGTTACATTGGTATGTGGCCTTGTAGACTTAACCTTAGCATTAGCATTAGCTTAGCTGGGGGCATGCATGTACCTCAGATGTTTTTCTTTTTTAAAGTCAGTCTCTGGCCTACTATGCAACTATAGCGCTTCATTTGTTAAAACTGTAGCCGTGCTGTTTATATGTATCTAGATACACTGTAAACCATTTGAAACGCAATAATACAGATACATTTGTAATAATGTAATGCACACATAAAAAAAAAAAAGATTTAAGAGGGCTCACCAAGCAGCTGAGTGCTTCATGAAAACCCTTTGGTCCCATCTCCAAATCAAAACCCCTTTAAAATATACCCCTTAAAATATAGAACAGGGCTTTACGATTCAGTGTGTGTGTTTATGTAAGTGTGTGTGTCTGTGTGTGTGTGTGTCTGTGTGTGTGTGAGACTGCGACACACTTGAGAGAAAGAAAGAGACCGAGAGCGAGAGCTAGTTAGCCTCACAGGACAGTAGATTAAACACTGAATTTAAAATTAAACAGAAATAATAAAACTGAATTTGAAAGCAGGGAGACGTTGAGGAAGTGAGAGCAAGACAGAGACGGAGAGGGCTAATGACGTAGCTTTTCGAGCCGAGGCCAATTTACTGTGAGGTTTCGAAAGGTCATCTCCTACATGGAGGCCTGTCTGTGACAAATTACATTATTTACACCGGGTAGAAAGAGGCAGCGAGACCTGGAGAAACGCAGAGACTAAAAGAAGAGAGAGGGAGGCAGAGAGTGCGTGTTTGACTGTAATTGGTCTACGGTGTTAACACGAGAACCCCGAAGACATTTGCTAACACACTGCCTAATGATGCTCTTATCAAAGCACAACACCTGCATTTTTGACATGGGACGGCAATGTCCTACTTGCCATAAAGAGATCTTTTACCACAACATTTTGATGTTTTAATTTTTCAGCCCTGTTAACACTGCACTGTTGCAAAGTCAGCTGCTGCAACCTGCTGCTGTTGGAAAATATTTAAAAAATAAAAAGAGGAATGCACAATTTCAGATAATAATCGGCAGCATTTCTTTTAGATAAATAAGTTTGAATATTGTTTTTCAATCATTTGTTAATCAGTTGTCAAAGCTTTATTATTTACTGCTATAAAGACTCAGAGTCATGCAGGTAACTCTGCTCAGGGAAACCCCCCGTGGAGCTGCTGTGTTTGATGTCTCTGATAGAAGAACTCACTGCAGAAAGTAGTTGTTGATTGAGCAGCGTGGCTGGACAAACAAAGAAAAGAGCGCCACCTACAGAAATGCAAACACCAACAGAGAAAGTGGAGAAAAAGACACACAAACACACGTTTTGATTGACAGGTGATCTCTGGAAAGTGCAGTGCAGAAGTGGTTTGATTGACAGGTGATCCATGGGAACTGCCAACAATAGAGAAAAAACACACATGAAACCCTAAAATCTGTGAGGTGCTGTAACACTTGCAGTGTGTTACATTGTGTCATTACGTAGCACAAGATTATAAGATAATGTATTATCTTGCACGACATACTTCCTTTTGTTTCTTTACTTTCACTAAATTCAACAAAGTAGGACTACTAAGC
>CAFUXE010000879.1:132123-143281 GCA_903364295.1 Serranus cabrilla | reverse complement strand
GTGTGTGTGTGTGTGTGTGTGTGTGTGTCCCCTGGGCTATCCAGAGAAGGGAAGAGCCAAAGGGATTAGTAGTTAAACGGTTTGGGACTTGGGAATGAACAGAAATATTAATATTAAGCTTTAACTTCTTAAAGGAAATGTCTTAAATGAATAAAGCATAATATTTGATTACCGTCCCGCGGTAAGAGTATGAAAATGTGCTTTTTAAAAAAATTAAAAAAAACCCACCAAAGTGGCAACATGTATTGTGTTGGTAAAAAGTATAATTCATGATGCTTGGACTGAAAAACTAACTGGAGAATGATGAATTGTGCATAAAACTGATTGTAAAGACTAAATCGCACATTTTACACAATTCATTTACAGGTGTATTGATTATGCAGCTACCACCTAGATCTCCTTAATTCATTATTTCATTTTTTTTCATTAATCAATGCTTTTGATTAACCTTTACATCTTTGTGTGGGTTTGACAAATAATAATCAATGAAAAGTATTAAAAATGGTGCCATGCCATTGACTAAGCTTGGGTGGTATTAAGGTATACCAGGGTATTTAGAAAACCCGATAGAATATTTTTTTTTTAAATAAAAGACGCAAGTCTGTTTTTTTTAATGTGTAATGCACAGCAGCCACCACTAGGGGCCAGTCTCTCGGCAGCTTAGCTGAGGAACGCAGCGATTTACAGGACTAAAATGACTCTGTGTTGTCTGAGTTTATTCCTGATTATTAATGTGAGCTAGCCAAGCTGTTTTAGGTGATTCCTGTCATTTTATTTCGCAAATTTAACGGGCTGCCCCAGAAGAACACAAACCCACATACGTCATAAACTGGATACCCCAAAGAAATGTCATCAAGGTTTACCACCCAAGCCCAGTTCTGACATTGTTTTGATCCGATAGCACAATGCATGTTAGCACTCACTGAACTCCAGTTTTTGTTTTGCTTATTTTTGGATTTTTACATGCTGTGGTGCATGTAAAAAGTTGGCAATGTTCCCCTACTCATGATCTAATACCAGGTGAACAGAGTCCTGTCGCTCCAGTGTTAGCTAGCAATAGCTCCGCTAACCTCTCTGACCGTCCAATCCAGACCTAGGGGTTTGATTTAAACCATTCTGTAATTGTACACTGCTCACATATTCAGTTTCACTGGGAAATACGTTACAGTAGAGAAGCTGAAGGCTCTCTCCTTTGTTTCACTGGGACTTAAAGTGTTGTTCACCATAGTTAATAAAGTGGTAATAACTTTTCATTCATTGCTCAAAGTTTATTATCAAAAGGATCCCAGGCCTCATTTTCTCCTCCACTGCTCCTCTGTCTCTGTCACTCCTGCTCCCCTCCAGGACATTTATTACCTCTTTATCAACTACTTCATAATTATCCTGTGTCTCTCTCGCTGCCTTCTTCTTCTCCAGCGTCTCCCCTCTCTTTCCTCTTTCTGTTAACCTTTTCCTATCTCTCTCACCCCTCTTCCTCTCCTCTGCCTTCCTTCAGAGGCCCGCTAATACATTTGTTATCAACCTACTCCCTAATTAACATGCCCCCTCTCTGTCTGACTCTCTTCTATCTCTATTACTCTGTCGTGATTTCTTCTTCACTCTCTCCCATCTCATTCAGACTTCTTCCGCATCTCCTCTCTCTTTCTCATTTTTTTTGAATAGATGAATTTCAGGATGGCTCCTCATCCTCACTTCTGAGGCTCTATTATCTACAGACAGACAATTTGTCTGTCTGAAGGCCAGCAGGACACAGCGATCTATTTTCTGTGTGAATGTGGGAGCTTGTGTATCTCCATCTCTCCCAGCTCTCTCTTGCTTTACAGTAGCAGTGTCTCTCTGCGTATGTCTGCCTCTGTGTTTCTGTGTGTGTACCAGCCTTGTGGTTCCCAAGCTGTGGTCTTAGTCTCTGAGTCCTTGGCAGGCTCCCATGCTGGGTTCATGGGGCGTTTGTGTGATAGCCATTAGCATTCGCTTTAAACGTTGACCCATAACATCTCCTCCTCAGTGGAATTTGCTCTTGAGGTCCTGTATCTACTCTTGAAAAGAACAGAAAATCTCATTTGTTTCGTGCATTTGACATCAGGAAACGGCTCACAGTGGAAAACATGTTACATTCATTGTAGAAGAATTGTTTTTACACCCTATTGCTAGCATCAGTATTGCTAAGAATACTACGAATTTAAGCTCTGTGCCCCAAAACTCCCCTCATCCAGTCTACACCTCCAAGCACGCCCGCAACTGCTCTACATAAACCTTCATTAGAAAATGTCCTGCTTACGGAGCACAAGAGTACAAGATCTAATTTAATCTATCACTTACGACGTGTTTGCATTTGTCATTTACGCAGCCAACATTTCTATCAGTGCAAGTACTGTTAGAGAAAGCCATAGCTCAGCTGTAAGTGTGGACGTGGAGTGTGTTGTTTAGTCTACTGTCGTGCACTGGGCTTGTCTACAACTGCTACTGCATTGTGCAACTATTTCGTACCGTGCCAGTCAGACGGGCCTGTCCAATTCACTTACCCAAGTAAATATAAAGAAGCTGAACCTGGCTCGAGTGTTGTAACAGTTCAGTGTGATCTAATCCATTGTGTACATGCAGACATTCCTGGTTATTTGTAATGCGGACTGGGCTGTTTGTACGGTTTACCTCACCATTGTTGAGGCGGAGGAAACCAGAATGGTACTCCTTCAAGGCCAGTGCTGCATTCACATGCTCCTGAGATGGACTCCCCTCATTGGGTGGTTTTTCTGACTTTGTCGTGTTTATGTGTTGAAGATGTATTTTATTGCTTCGAGTGTTTCCAGTATTTGCATGACAACAAAGAGCAAAGGAAACTCATAAAGGGAGTCATGTAATGTGATGAGATGTTTTTCCAATTTCAGTGGACGCTCACATGAATTGAATCCTAATTTGGAACTCATTTTTCTTTGTTACTCTGACACATAAATGCAGCACAAATGCCTCACAATGTTAATGAAAGGGGATATTTGCTTGAGAAACCGTAATTCAGATCTGCTCTAATGTTTAAAGGGATAGTTTGGGATTTTGGACATTAAGTCGCATGAAATACTTGCCACTAGTGTAGTGGCTGCAAAGCTACTTTCCGAGCTCCATGCAGTGTCAGAGTTTTGGCCGGTTCCAGTTGTCGAAAAGATACTTCTGGCAAGGTACTATATGCTACTGGCAAGTATTTCATACAATTTAATGGCCAAAATCCTGAACTATCCCTTTAATGTGATTTTCCGTGGCCCATGTTGCACTCTTCCATCATTCTTTAAGTGACGAGTGACCATTTTCAGTATGTTATTCAACCATCCTGGACAAAGAAGTATATTCGTTATAATTGTATGTAATCCTGCCTACACTAGTGCTAAGCACTGTAGAAAAAAAAGAAAAAAAAACCTTAGTTGAGCCTCATTAACCTGTAGATAGATGTCAGTGGTTTGGTGAGGCCAGACTGCAAGCTGTAAGCCTTCACTCTGCCCATACAGCAAGTGGAGAAAATGGCTAACAGGGAGCTCAATCAATACGCTAAGTGTGTGTGTGAGTCTGGCTCGTGTTCAACCGTGTGTGTGCGTGTGTGTGCATTTGCATTATGTGTGTGTAAGCGCATCTGTAACCACGCACAGGCTGTCTAAATGTGTATTGATCCTGAGGTGTTGT
The DNA here is from genome assembly GCA_903364295.1 of Serranus cabrilla. Lineage (NCBI taxonomy): Eukaryota > Metazoa > Chordata > Actinopteri > Perciformes > Serranidae > Serranus > Serranus cabrilla. The sequence continues at coordinate 139,615 of CAFUXE010000879.1, read as the reverse complement.
TTTGTGTATCTGATGGTCTGCTGTGTTTTAGTTTCATTAAGTTTGGCTCGCACACACAAATGATGACAGATGAAGTCAACTGAAGCATGATTCATCAGTGTGATTTTTAAAAGTAGTCTCAGGACATTTGTCAGCTCGCGGGAATTAGATCTGATGCATTTTGGGTGGTGTGTGGATAATTCTTCATTCCCAGTTTGAGTTGTCTTTGAGCTTCAAGTGTTCACACACACACACACACACAACAGGACGAGAAGAGACGGAGACGCGGGTCTGTGTCAATACTCGTACATACATCCAAGGCTGGAGATTCGATCGGTTTATTTTCAAGCGCACACATTCGCTGGACGTATACACACATAGACACGCGTACTTCTCCTGTTTGTGTTTACTGTTTTCCAAAATCCTACATCTCTTCAATGTTTCTAAATGTCTTTAATGGTCTCATAATGATGCCCCTCTCTGGTAGCTTGTAGAGTGTTATTCAATAGATTACTTGACAAGAGAAAAGGTTTTTTTAAGTCCTTAGTGCATTTATCCTTCCTCCTCTTAAATAATTACAAAGCATTTGTCTCGCTCCGTCTCTTGAGATGAGCTTTATCTTAAATAAATTCTTTAGTGAGTAACTGCAACATACTGTTATTCTACATACATCAGTCTCTTACCAACCTAAAATATTGTTTGTATTGGAAATTGTTTATCTAATTATCATGCCAGTTTCACTGAGTTATTCTTGTATGATACCGCTTGCTTTCCATTCTTCCAGCCCAATAAAAATCTTTAATCCACTGGCATAGTCTGATTAAATCAAATGTTAGACTAAGGGAGTGTACAAAAATTACGTGGTGGGGAGGGCGGCTTTAGCTTAGTTTATTGTCTTAAAAAAAAGACCATATTCACCATTATCTTTTTTCCAACCCTTAACTTGACCATTTTTGAAAATAAATACATAAATAAATTGTACTGGACTGGAATAGCACTTGGAGAATACACACCTCCACCAAGGCCAGTTCCTATCTAGCAATGTTAACACAAGTGAAAAATAATTTGTGTATTCACCCAATGATTTGAATCCACTCCAAAATTGAGTGGGTTCTTCCTTGGCCGATGCTACAGCTCTCCACCAAGTTTCATGAAAATCAGGCCAGTAGCTTTTCCGTAATCCTGCTGACAAACAGACAAACGGAACCAAAAACATGACCTCTTTGGCAGAGGTAATTAATGGAATTTGTTTTGCTAAAAGAAACTTCCTGAAGAAACTCAAATGATGTGTAATCCTTAATGTTAAATACTTGCCTTGTCACAGCAATATAAAATAAAAATCTGGGATGATAAATGTACTACACTGCCTCCACCCGTAATCATTTGTATACAGTCCCTAAACCATTTTTAACAAATTTGAATATAAATCAATAATTATTCACACATGATTTTGAAACACTGTAACTATAATGATGAACTGTTGTCTTCAGGATAATGCCATAAAATAATTGAAAAGGTATATTAGTACTTGGAGTACATTAATACTTATTATTGTGTAGATTTTGTGCTTTGAGCATTTTTTTTTAGCGCCACCATTAGGCAAATAGGAGCTACATTTGTTTTGAAGCATTTGCACATCATTAGATATGTAGTTATACACGGGTCTGCAGGCTCCCAGGGGGACAGTGTGAAACAGCAGGAGGAGAATAATAAGGATAAAAAACCTGAGCAAAAAAACAATCGAATGTCAGACCCTGCGGGACTCAAACCTCAAAAGACAGAAAGAAAGAAACCAGGTCAAATTGTTAATGCTACTGTAAATAACAACTCATAAACACAAAGCCTAACATACATACCACCTCCCACAAGTTCTCACATCAACACATAATACCCTCCATCTCTCTATACGCTGTTAATGCAGTCCTTTCTCCACTCTTTGTCTTCCCCTATTCTTTTCAATCCGTCGTCTTATTCTTTTCCTCTCAGGTTTTCCTCTTCTATCGCTCTTGTTCTCTCTGTATAATCACCATGTTATCACAGTAAATCCTCTAGAATGAAATCTTTTGGCTTCGTGGGGATTTGTAATATTTTCCTCATTTACTTTATAATATCATGCTTTAGTTATTTTAGTTAGAGATAATGTTGGACTTTCCTATTCCTGGAGACTAAAGGAGATCTCAATAATGTTACACAGGGCTGTGTTGAGAATCCAGCTCTAATTACTTTCTTGATTTTTTATTTTTTATAATCTGAGTTGTTCACGAGCCCCAAAAAGTCAGACAATTTTTTTTTTGATAGTGTGACACAGACAGTGTACATTTTGTGTTATCGGTGCTCCTTGGTGATATATGGATTGTAAGTGTTGAATTATACTTTACTTTCAATGTTCATGCTATTTGTAGCTGAAAAATCTGAATTCTTCAGTTTCACCAAAATGGCCATCAGTCCCACTTCTCACCAAGCTGCACTTACACTCCATCAATGTGAGGAACAGCGACCCGTGGCTGCTTTCCTGAAAAGGCCAAGGCTGTTGTTTAGCAGCTGCCTGATTCACGGCTGCCTTTCTGTAACCTTTGAGATGTGTGGGATACTTGCAACTTGCCTGCTCACTTGTTCACTGACTTGTGGAGTAGTAGTAGTCTATATGATATCTACACTGATCGTCTCTGGTGTCAGTTTGCAGATAAATCATGTTATACCTATGATGATGTCAATGGGAAAATATCAGAGGAACAATGATTTCATTGTGAGGTTGGGGAGTGACGGGTGTCATTTTATCATTGGCCCATGACTGTCAGCCATCAGTGATTGTCCATTTTTATGTATTTTGATTTGTAATACAACAAGATTGATGCATTACAATCAGTTAATGATATGTTTGATATTAACGAAAAACAGTTTTTTGCATTCTTGCTGAGAGTCAAATGAGCAGATTAGTACGAGGCAATACATACTGTTGAAACCAAAGCAAAATGTCACTCCTATAATGACTTCTGCCAAGTTTTCACCAGCGTTTGTCCGTCTGTCAGTGTACAAAATAACTCAAAAAGTACTGCACTGATTTGGAGGAAATTTTCATCTGGAATTTATATTGTAAATTTATATTACTGCGTCAGTGACCATATTGCCTTCACTAACTGCCGCCATCTAGTGGATGAAATATTTCAAGGCCAGTGTGCTCCCAAAATACATGCTTTCAACATAATCCTTCACATGTGCAGTTTGATATTGCCTAACTGACCCTATTGCCTTGGCGGAGGTCTGCGCTGTCCGAGTGCTTTTCTAGTTATTAATTGTTGCTGTTACAATGTCAACAAAACAGAAGCCAGATCATGTTACAGCAATAATACATAATTTACACTTCATTACTGACCATTCCTCGTAGGAGCGAAGCTGCATCAAATTATTAGCTACTATTAGCTGTTAGCTATTTTGCCAACACGGAGCATGGAGTTTAAAAAAATTGTCTTGAAAGTATCTATATTGTGCCACACATATATCATTATTGAAATATGACATGACCTGTACCATAAAAGAAGATTTTGGCCATATTGCCCAGCCTTTCTCTCATTTCTGTACACTAAAATTGAAACTAGATTACAGACCGTTATAGACTTTAATTGGCATAAAGACAAAGGGTAAAATAGCTAGCTTAGCTCTGTTTAAGGTTAATAAATTCCACCTACCAGAAAAAAAAAAGTATTTCTGCCAGGGTAAGCTAACGGCTTCCCTGAGAGTGGCATCAATCTTTTTATCTAACTCTTAGAAGAAGGGATTAAGATCCGCCCTTAATAGCATGGATCAATTTATACTAACTTCATCATTTCAGAGGGATCCCACTGACTGGACGATATCCAGCTTTTAACAGCAGGACAGTGTCTGCCCGGTGCATTGACAAACTGATCTTTCAGTCTGACTCCGTACTCGCGGTTATTTTTTTTCTCTGCTGGAGCCGGCTGTGTCAGTGTGTAACGCCACATCACCATGAGCCAGCCTGTGCCTGCGAAGGGATAACAACTGAAAACAGATTCCAGGTCCCGTCTGACGTTTTCACACTGACAGAACACAAAGTCCTTGTCTGTCTGAATTTGCCGAAGAACGAGGCTTCTCAAAACATCATCTCCCCGGTGTAGCGACCAGGTACGTGGGTGGCCTTGATGGTCTACCATGCAGGAAGAACTGACCTAGAAAACACCGGCTGTCCTGTCAGGCCCTTTCCTGAAGCCCCCAGGTACAGCTTTGCTCGACAGACAAAGAAAAACAGGATGTTTACCCCACTGAGATTCTTCATTGAAATGGTTTGATAAGAAACACAAAGCGAAGTGTTTTCACCTCAGCTCACATTCATTCACATCTTCAGAGCTCATTATTTCTTTTATTTTTTATTTTTCAAAAACGACAGTTACTCAAAAACATCTAGAGCATTGTACTGACTGAGGTCACTGAGGCACTTGTCTGCTAAACCTGGATCGCGTGGGGAAAGTCTAAATACAGAAGAAGTTATTGTATAATAGATTTATGTAACTTTTGTTATTTTCTAACACATTGCTGCACAAATATGGCATTGCGACTGTATTTGCACTATTGTTATTTTGAGTCTAAGTTGTAATTGATTAAAGAGATTATGGTAGAACTTTGTCATAACACTCGATTCCTCCTTTTAAACTGAACAGTTCTTATTTATTCAATGCGTTTTTGCCTGCATGAGCTCAAGGAGGAGCTGTCAGTATCTTTGCACAGGAGCAGGATTCTGTTGGATGGATGCAGGGACAAAGGTGTATGTACTGTACAGTTATGTCAGGATCAAACTACATGGGATCAGCTGGTAATGACCCGACCCTGCAGACTTAGGGGTGACAGTTGACAGTATCCTGTCAAAAACATTAGTGACAGATTGGTTTTGCTCTCTCCCAATTGTGCTGTGACTGTTTATTTGAAATTTTGAAAGTGGGAAAAAATGAAATCTGAAATCATCTGTTCAATTACAAGTTTTCAGCGTTGGCTCAGTAGTCTGTATCATATACGTGGGGTCTGGCTGACCTGTTTGCATGATTGCATGTTTGGTTGCCTTTGGAGGAAATTTGGCTTAAATTTTTCTAACGCATTTAAAGGAAACTAGCGAGGCCATGGTTAATTTATAATCATGGCATCAAAAAAATCAGATAAATAAAATGCCTAAAACAGAAGGGGAAACATTGGGTCGGTTGCTAATTAAAGGGACACTGATGTTGGGTGCCCACTTTGAGAACAAATTTTCTCACATCTTTGCAGCAACATCTGTAGTTGAAGCATCGTCTGTCATGAGTCTGGACAGACATGGATGTAAACTGTAACCTGACTGGTTGGCGGAGGCGTGCAGCCGTGAGCTGGTAATTCTGTTTTTCAGAATGGCTGTGAGGTTAGACAGATTTTGTCTAATGGTCTTGTTTGGGGCTCAGACAAAAATCCAAACCAGACAATGATGTCAAACCTCAGCACTAATTCAGTAAAACATCTGTGAGAGGCCTGTGGCACCGACTTTTGCAAATGTAGACAGCTGCATGTTCTCAAGAAGAGCCTCTTCTGGCATCCTGAGAAAGGCTGTTCATTATCGCTCTTAAAAGTGAAGCCCATGGCCAGTTATAGTGCTCAAGTACTTACACTCATCCACCTGCTCAATGGCCTGGCTATCCACTGTCAAATTTAATGGGGGTGTTGGGTTACACGGGATGTCTATAACCATTCCTGTTGTTTTGGATGCTCTCAGATGGAGGTGATTGCTTTTCCTCCAGGAAGCGAAGGCACCGGCGGCACTCAGGAGCCTCTTAAATGCGCCCCGGATTACGGTGCCATCAGAGTGTTTCAGAGAGAACATATCAGGGTCTTTACTCCTACAGTCATCTGTATGCAAAGTAAACAGCGCTGGTGATAATACAGAGCCCTCAGGGCTTTTCTGTACGGAGAGATGTGATGGTGATACAGTGTTCGTAGAGTGTCCATTGACCTGCTATTAGGAAAGACAGAATGCACAGGATCAGCTGAGAGTTTACATTCAGCCCAAGCAGCTTGTGGCCCACAAGATGGACTTGTACTGCATTTTGAGTGCACTTAAGAAGTCAACAAACACTACCTTGATCTGGCTTTTATTTGTGTGAATAAGCAGGGTGGTATTTGTATCACCCACACCCGCCTTACCTGTAAATACACTGAAGTGGGTTCACGCAGCCGCTGGCTTTGTGTTGTAACCTCTTGAATAAGTTCTGAACGGCTGAAATTATTGGCACCAGGCGGGGTCGCTCTTCTCCGACATCAGATAAATGGTGGAGAATTTCCATTCACCCGCCGTGAGCGATTAAAGAGCTCACAAGTGATCTCTGACAGCTGTCTGTATCAGCCGGCTGGTCAGTGTTTCTGGTCCTGGTGCTTTATTGAGGTTTATGTGTTTAAAAATTCTCTGCACTTTCTCTGTAGAGTCTATAGTCTGTTGTTGTTGTGGGAATAAAAGCTAAAAGTTCACAGAAAAGGTCATTTCTTTCGATCCGTCTGATCGAAATGACAGTAGTTGTGCCACTTTGTAAGAGCCTCTCCTCCTTTTTCCAATGCAGTCATACGTACACACTCTTCTATTTTGAGTTCTCCCACCTGGAAATGGGAGTCTTTCTCCAGGGTTGACAATATTGGACATAAACGTCTTCGACAACAATGAAAAGGCTTTTTTTGTATCCTGCTGCTAAGTAATAGTTTGATCTAGGCTGCTTTTGAAATACTACTGTGCATGCGGTTTTATGCGGTTTATAGTAAACATGTAACATTCTTTTTTGCAAATATCCGATCCAGTGTTTTTTAAGGCCAGATATAGCATTTAGTGAAAGTAAAACTAGAACATCACATTAATAATGACAGCTGAAAATAAAATGCAAATCAAGCCTCACAATAACAATGGATCATGACTTTATGGCAGTTTTATCACTAAACACAATATTCAGATTGTCCCAAATTAAAACCTGAATACCTACCCCACAAAAGATTATCGTTGGGGAGATAAATGCAGACAAATATTTCCACGTGCAGTGAGAAACGCCTCTGAAAGGCTCAGAGTCCCTGCCGAGGGTAGAAGCCAGATATATTTCCCTCAGGAGTTGGTGGAGACCAAAATGGAACTAAAAGAGCCATTATTAAAATTGCAAACCTCATTTGGCCTGAAACACGATTCCAAATGATTGTTGAGGGCGCTCCATGCGTGCTGGAAGTGTAATTATGAGAAAATAAAAAAAAAGTTAGTGTAATGCAAAAAAATATATTGATTCTGACCTACTCTAATAAACACAGGTGCATTGATTCTGACTTACCGGGATCACATTAGTGCATATATATTGCAGTATTGATCTACCATTAAAGCAATTGATTAAAAAATAGTGTTTTTTTTTTTTAAATATATGCATTCAGATGAAATATAATAGTCAAATATTGATTCTGGCTCACAAAACATATACTTATAAAGTAAGTAAAATTACTTCAACGGACACAGATATTG
>CAFUXE010000879.1:110770-129320 GCA_903364295.1 Serranus cabrilla | reverse complement strand
TTCTTATCGCACTGTGTGTGTGTGTGTGTGTGTGTGTGTGTGCAGAGTGTGTGCAGACTTGTAGCATGGACGCGGTTTGTGCAACTGTGTACCAAGTGTGTACGAGGGCATGAACACCTCCTAATGGGTGTTTTTGAGAAGGACGGTGAGGTGTACTGTGCGTTTGTGTGTTTGTTTTAGCCGGCGCTCGGCTCTCGGAGCATTCGGCGGCAAACATTAACGTCACCACGTGTCTCGGCCTGACTCTTTCTCCGTCCCCCCCTCTCCATCTTTTGTCCTTCTTTCTCTAACCTGTTATCAGATCATTTGCCGTCTCTCTCTCTCTCCCGCTCTGATTTCACAGAATACAGGATGTAGTTAAGTGTGTTCATTCATTATCTAATTAACTAATTTACCAAGCAGTAATTCTTTCTCATCAGCTAATAGTGTGCAGATTAAGTGTGGACGTGTGTGTGGAGGGGAGGGGGGGGGGGGTGCTTTTTGACTGTGTGTTAAATTATTAACCCCTCATTATCAGGTGAACATCAGAAGATAAAGAAAGCCCTTATCACTGATCGGGCTAATCAGGGAAGAATCAGTTTTCCTTTCAAAAGGCAACAATCAGGGTTTCCTTCACGCCATCATTTAGGATTTTCCATTTGTTGTGTCAGCAGCTGGAGAGAAGAAGACAGGAGGAGAAGAAGACATACTTTATTAATCCGTTACGGCAGATTCTCTCTGTTAGTGTACACTTACAAAAAGAATATGAGTAATACAATAACACGAGAAAACTGAATGGGCAAGGTGCAGTAACATTAGACCAGAGACTCCCTTATTCTGCGAGGTAAAATTTGTGTTTTTGTCAATGGAGTCTTGTGGCTTTGATCATTAAAGGCTGTCTGATGGCAAAGTAAAGGAGTGAAAATATCCATAACATACTAAACATTTAAACCAATGTCAATTTTGTTTAAAGTGTCCTTTTTAGTCCTTTATATCAGTAAAATATGTTTTGTAGCAGCCCAGAACCCACAGCAGTACATATTGCTGTGTTAGAGCCACCAGACCGCTTTGACAAAAACACAAATTTTACCTCACAGATCACAGGAAATCCTGTTCGACTGACCTCAATTTATTAGCTTGTTTGTGTTACTGTGGGAATTTCACTTTGGGCAACTGTGGCATCCACAGCAGCACATTGCTTGGATTCCATGCTGGTTTTCCAAACAAGGAATGCACCGAGCGCTGGCTATGGATAAAGATATATTTAAAACATTATCTAGATACCTACATCAGGTCACATGTGAAAAAGGGCTTGGGGAAAGTAGCATTTTGATGCTAACCATACCTACTTAGATCAAGATGTGAATGTTTGTTTTCATAAATACTTCTGGCAATAATTCAATATAATAACTTATCGTCTTTCATTGGCATCAAATTGTGATAAAAACAAATATTGGTATATCGTGATACAGAATTATGTTGTCTAATTTGATAATAACAAGCACTAGAGCTGGGTGATATGACAATATATATCACCTAAACAGCATAAAATGCTTGTATGTATTTTCTATAATGTTTTTATTGCAATGTCAAAAATCCTTGCAGGTGGGTCATAGCTGGACTGAACACTGAGTATGGAGCATATAAAAATATGCTTTGCCATGTAGTTATTTCATATGGACAATTTATTACCCAGAAAACATGTTGTGTCCATGGACAGAAACCCAGAGCAGTTGGGGGTTCAGTGCCTTGCTTTATCAGAGCACATTTCTGTGACATAAGCACCATGATAGGTCGTAATGTTAGGAATACATGTCATTGTTGCCACTGCACAGTCACTTTTCCCCGGGGATTCACGTCAGGCCTTTTTTCCGTGTGTGTCGGAGCAGTTTGGGAGTCACTGGGCCCGCTGCCACATGTCAGCACCCTTCAGGCAGACTCGGGAGTTACACATCAAAGGCAGAGCGGAAAGAAGTCTTGAAATCTGATGATGGGAAGCAGCCCTCTGTAGCATCCAAACATCAGCCGTGCCAGGTGTAATCAGAGTTCATTGAGAGTCCATGAGGAAGTCAGGGTGAAGGCAGAGGATGCTGTGGAGGAGTCCACAGGAAGTAATAACTGGGATGCTTATTGACCAATAACTATTGCTAATGACAAAAAATCAAAAATCAAACAACATGTTTTTAATTTATTAAAATTTGGTCTACACCCTGCAGGTTTAGTTAATGTGTCTCCATCAGTGCTGCAACTAACAATTATTTTTAATATTGATCACTCTCCCAGGTAATTATTGAGTTTACAAAATATTTAAAAAGTGAAAAATGCTGATCACAATTACAGCCCCGAACCAAAAGTTATTGAATGTATAATGATGGAAAACACACAAAATAGTGAATGTTTACAGATTGTATGGAAATGATTAGTGGGGGAAGGAGGATTTTTTAAAGGATTTTTTAATATATTTCATATTTAATACTAACCTTCCTTCATTGAATTTAATGGGAGTTAGCATTCAATTGGTGTATGTATAACAGGCATTTAGACATATATTTAGTCATATATATATGAGGCCACAGCATAATGTGAGCTAATTCATATTTGTATTATAAGAATGTCAGGTACAGATCCTTAAAGGTACCATGTTGACTTTTTGTACACAACGATGCGGGCAGAACACATTCCTGACAAGTTTTATACTACAGCTGTGGTTGCACACCAAACACAGCAATTTACCGTGTAAATATAATAATAATACATGCTTTAAAAATCCGGCTCTGTAATTGTTTTATGAGGAAGGAATAGATTGAGCCTGTTCATTGGGCCCTATAGGAATATAGACAATGCATTCTAATGAGAAACACTGAATCTACACATCGTGCCTTTCATTTTTTATGATTTGTCTGTTTGTTGTTATTAATGTGGAAACAAATTGTACCATACTCATACCAACTCATGACTCCCAGTACCCCTTACAACTCAAATAACTTGTGTACAGTCCTTGAATGGTTCTGCTTGATAAATTGTAAACAGTTAATTGATCTTGAAAACAGTTTTCGATCGACAAATCATTTTAAAGCCAGTTTCAGTGTGAAACTCCTGCGGCAAATAAAGAGCTGTTTAGGCTCTGCTTGACTTCATAACTAACAGAAAATTGCTTCAGTGATACTTTTACATGTGGATAGCTTTCAGCAGTCTGAATTTATCTTTCACTGAACTGAATCTCTTGTACTTCCCTGTGTTTCCTATGTTAGTGCTCACTAATGCTTGTCCTCCACTGGTGTTGTAAAGAAGTGCAGGATGTGCACACAGACAATGGGGTTTATGTAAAGACATGAGGCTTTCAAGGACGTGTACATGGAGTGGTCTTACAGGGACACTCACCTTTGCTGAGTGGAGAATGTGCAGCTACAGAGAGCAGCTATAAAATAACTGGCCCATGCCTGCGATGTTTGGAGATTCTGCTATTAGTCAAAGCTATATTAGCTCGTTCATCTATCTGAGAAAGATTTAGTCACATTTTAATATCAGCTCCACAGCAGTCCAGAGGTAAAGTCAGGTTATCCAGTCACGTTGAAAGACGCCTCTCTCCACATTACTGCATTTTCTTAAAAAAAAACAAAAACTTGTGAAAATCCTTTCCTACATTTCATCTGGACATTTGTCAGCAGCACCTAATTATTAAAAGGAATACATGTTCCATTATGAATGAAAACAGTATGAATCTTCACACCTTAGCTGTGAATTATCACACATCTGATAATGCTCTTCTTGTATTCTCAAAGAAGAATAGGTCATCATCGCTGATGTGCAATTGGACAGAGCTGAAAAGATTCTTTAAAGAGAGTCAAACTTCTCAGGAATGATTACTTTCTGCCTTCCACCGCTGGAAAACTATGAAAAATATCTATCAGACACATCTGGGACATATTAAAGCCAAATAATTCCAATTGTTGATTTGTTCTTAGGGGCCATGTTATCATGAATTTTATCCTTGCACAAAGAGCAGCGAGGGGCCGTTTCAGACATTTACAATGAATTGTGGGGTGTGACGGCCGCGCTGAGATGAGATGAGATGGCGTGAGAACGGCCTCTAGAGTCACTAGAGTCCGTGTTTGCTCTGACAATGATTCTACTCAAAAGTGTTTGCACTCAGAAATGTGCCTGAGTGGCCTGTTTTCATTGTATCACACACACTTCAACATCTCGCTCTCCCGCTCCCTCTCTCCCATTGTTGCTTTTTCTCTCGCTCTTTAATCCTTTGTTTCACTGGGCTCCAAAAGCCATTATGTTAGAGTACCTAAACCAAAGAGGCACATGATTAAATACATGAACACACACACAGACACACTTTTGCTCACACACATTTTTTAAGACATTGGTATTCTTATTTTACAAGGTTGCAAAGGCACTGAAGAAATGCTAAACTACTGATAAAGTGACACATCTGACACACTTAATTAGATGTCAGTAGTACTTGAAGCATCGATTTTAAAGGAACACTATCAAAACGCAAATTCTCCTACAACTAGGAATAATACTTTAGAATTCAAACCATCCCTCTTAAGATCTTAACACACCAGGGATGGAATGAATACACAACATAAATATGCTAAATAGTCCCCTATGATGATGAATTGCAAATGTTTGAATTGACTTGTGCAGGCAGAACACAATTTACTAGGATACCATAGACCGAGAACTATGATACTCCACTATTACCAGTGAGTGAATACGAAACGTCCTCATACCTGAACGTAATAACTGATAAACAGCTTCCTAAAGTTGTGATCAGTCACAGTTTTGGAAGGTTTAGGCAACCAAACAGCTTCCCTAAGGTTAGGGAAAAAGTACATGGTTAGGTGCGACAAAAGATGGTCGTAAAAGTGAAATAAAATAAATGCTCATAACTACCGGAAGCGAGCTAGTTACATTGGTGGTGAAAAGCATAAAGCATTGTAGCAAAGTATCTGTACTTCAAATAACAAGAACACCAGTGTCCTCCCTTCCAGATTCATTTCTACTTAACTTCACTTCCACTTTGATTTCCTCATGACCACTAGAGGGAGCCGCTCTGCAAACATTAACATGTGTCCTAATCGTGTGCTGTGCAAACGACCCATTGGCTAATTTCTTGGGGACAGTCTTGTAAATGAAACAAAAAAATATTTTAAATCGGAAAACAATACGTAACGGGAACACGGTTAGCACGGTTAGCACTCTCAGCACTCTCGACTCACAAGAGTTCGATCCCGGCCTGCAGCTTTCCTGTGTGGAGTTTCCATATTTTTCCCGTGTCAGCGCTGGTTCTCTCCGGCTTCCTCCCACAGTCCAAAAACATGCAGCTTAGGTTTAATTGGTGACTCTTAATTGCCTGTAGGAGTGAATGAGTGTCTGACCTGAGTTTGGATAAGCGGTTAAAGATAATGAATGACAGGATGACAATACGGAGCTTTACGCAGAATTTGTTTTGCGATATTTCCATGATTATGCAGAAGACAATTTTCTAATTTAGCAGGATTTATTTGTGTGATTGAGTAAAATGTTTCACTTTATTTTTCATTGTGTTTTTGCCTCTGAAACTAAACCCATGCTCTTGTACCATTGCTTGTTTTTAATGCAGACTTGATGTTCACTGGTGTGATCCTTTAAAGACTTCACACGGCTTTACATCTAGTCGTACTTTCTTATAACCTCTGATGTTTTTGTTTCTGAATCAAAAGGATTACAAGACATTTTTCATATTGAGCGGATTTGAAAATCACTGTTTTCTCGGCGCAAACAAAAGACGAGGAATAAACACTAAGAAAATATGTACATATGTAAATGAGGGAACATACTGTGTGATTTCTTTATGTTTTCGTGTCATTGTTATCTCCCCCACGCTATGATGTGACACACACAGGAAACACAAAGCTGCAGAGTCCTCTCATATCCCTGCTCCGTCCTCGCTCCCGGTCTATTTATCTATCCATCAGTGTCAAACACACAGGTCTGTGTGATGTGCATTAAAACAAAGCTGGAAGGTAACAATGTGTGTGAAGGCTGCGTCTCATTATAATACCTGCTTTCATGTCAAACACACTCAAAGACACAAAGCAGTGATTTCTGATATCCTGCCCCTTACCATCCACATACAGGAACCTAACGGCTGTATATTCTCATACTGATGGCGCTCTGGATCTTCTTCTTCTCCTCTGTCTATCCAGGAATGCCTGCTGATATTTCTCTGATGTCTAATGCCGTCTGAATGAACACACAAACCAGAAAACACACACAAACACGCACGAAATGCGCCGTTGAACTGACACTTCAAACAAAGCTTTTGTCTGCTGCCTGACAGCTATTCCTCTCTCCTTCCCCCTCTCCTCCTCTTCCTCCTCCTCTCATTATCCCCCTCACTTCTCCCTGTCATTCCAAAACACTCCTTCTACCCCCTCATCCCCTCACTCTCTCCCACACACACTCATATTCACACACACATGCCGCAAACGCATTCATGGGTTTATTTCTAATTGAGCTGCCTGGTTAAAAGCAGGTTAAATAAAATACAAAGATTGAAAATATGACAGGCTTTTTTTTTTATTATAACACCACTTGAGCAAAAGGTATAATAATCAGCAGGGTTTCATTGTTAAAAGAACTAGATTAATACAATGATTAATTTTAAAGCAAATTGTCATAATGGCTCCATTACTGGCAGAGGTTCCACTAATAAAAGCGCAGGTTAAACTTTGACGTAAAATAGAAAACAATCTCTCAGCCGTTTTGCCATCAAGATGGATGAACAAAGCTCCATTGTGTTCACTGAAAAGGAGATTTAACGTTTTCTGGAACAAAAACTCCAGCACTTAGAAGGGTCCATTTTGTTTTCTTTTTATAAGTGTTGGGTTTACCCCATCTTGGTGGTTTGAAGCGATTATGCTAAAACTGGCAGTGCTTCTAGACTGGGTAGTTTTAGTGATGAATAACACATTCATTCTCAGTTTGGGACTACTTTTTTAAGCCTTGACTGGCTACTAACTAACTAACTAATGCTAGCGCTAGCTTGGTTGGTGCATCTGTAATTCAGAATTGAACAGTTACCTCCTTAGAGTGTACAACTAAACACTGAAGAAGGCTTTTTAGGAGACTAAAATGTTACAAATTCGTGAACTGAAAACACTGAAAAGGGTTGAAGTTCTGAGATGCAAACATAAAGTGAGCTTTGGTAGCCACTTGTCAATCACAAGGTAGCCACGCCCTAAAAATGCCCTGCTTTGTCATCTAATTTACTCTAAATGGGACCATAAAGACTTGAAACTAGTGATTTACACCATAACTCATTGGAATAATACAGAGATAGGTTTAATGAGATAATAATTCAAATGAGAAGTATGGTCATTTTCTCATAGACTTCTATACAATCAGCCAGAGTTGCCCACTGCTAGTCGTTAGAAAGTTTATTGGATTGGATTAATTTAGTTGTTTGTCTGTTTGTTTTGTTACCTCATTGACTATGCTATGTTGTTAAAGTCATATTACATTAATACTGCAGTGTATACTTACTCTACTACTACTGTACCTGCTGCTTGGTTTCAAGTGAAAAATTCCTATTTGGTGTGAAAACCATAACTCTCAGCAGCCAATGATGACGACTGAATTCCATTTAACCGCTTTGGTTTTTAGGGGTTCTGGTATTGGCTCACTGACAAAATGTCTTCATGGCTTCCAATGATTTCAAATATATTTCCAAGCGGCTGCCTTGAACAGATCTGACAGTTATTCCCATAAGACACAAATGCAGCGTGAGTCCACAAAGTCAGGCTCCAGTTGATTTTCAATGAAGCAGCTCCAGAAACTCTCATGATGACATACGCAGACTGGAGCCTTTCTTCCTACTGACGACGAACACAGAAACTTCAGCATGTTCACATCAATCCGCTGACCAGCTCCAACATCTGGCTGCTGCGCCGCGTGTTGGAAACAGCTTTCAGCTTTTACTGGCATGAAATGTAAGACTTCTGGGTTATATAACATGAGTAAATATAATAAATAAAACTAAACACCGTAATTTGTGCACAGCTCCATACTAATTTAACTATTAGAACATATAAATTGTAGTATAATGACAAACCTGTCAGTTGCACTTTTTATTTAATGTACCCTGGTACTTCTTAGAGCTGCAGCAGTCCAGTTTCCCTATGATACTGCCTGTGATCAACCTTTATTCATGAAGGAAAGGAATCTGTATTTCTAGCAGGCAGCTGTCTGCTACCGTGACCTGCTCAGTTGCTGGTTCAGTGCCTTGCTAATGGGCACCTGAGCAGCAGCTGACGAAGGAAGAGCATGTTACGGAAGTTCTGCGGGGTGAAAGTGAATGAGAGTGTGATGAGGCTGTGTTTCAGATGCTGGTGTGTGTGCGCGCGTGTGTGTTTGGTTATCAGGGGAGCACAGCATAGCTCTGCTGAGATTAAATTCCCAGAGCTTACTCTGGCTATCAGCATTACTTCAGGACACACACACACACACATTAACACACACAGAAGGAAAGCAGAGTGGTAGAGAAGAAAGCTGCCATCGCTACATTTTCATTCAGAGAAAATATCAACATCGACAGTATGCCCACTGCTGATATCACCATTGCTATTAATCCCCACCAGGCCATCCATCTGTCCATCCGTCTGTCCATCACCCCTGTTCTTTCTTTCTTTCTCTCTCTCTCTCTTTCTTTCTTCCTTTCTTTCTTTCTAAACTGGGCATTATAATATAATATATTAGCCATGCAGATAACTTACAAACCTAGCTGCAACCTGTGATTTATCAAAATAAACACTGAATAAGAAGATGGAGAACATAACAAAGGTAACATTGGAAAGTTCATAGTTCAAAGTTGCGTTAAAGTGTTAAATGTTAAACTCCGTACTTTTTCTCTGGCTGGTTAGGTCACTGAAGAGAAATGTACTTCAGCTGAAATTGCATTGTCAAGTTGAGGGACAAATTGTTCAGTTTTACTTTATTCAGACAATTTAGGTTGTCTCGCAGTTATTAACATGGCAAGAACTGAACATTAGTCGATCCTCTTTCTCAACTGCCAGTCAGGTTTTTTTGCAACAGAGCTGCCAGAATAAAGTGTTGGCATCGTACGCTTCTGCAAATTCACCACATGATGAATCTTGAAGCTTCTGAACTCTGGTAGCTGTTATCCTTCCCTTCTTCTTGGTGTAACTTTTTGACGTCCAGCGATCCATCCTGACCTCAACTCTTTGTGTGCCAAATATGTTTCATATCAACCTATCTGTGGTTTGCAAAAATATAAGATGGCAACACTTTATTCTGGCGACTGGACTGGTTTTTTGAGGTGATTGAAGTTGATTGCAGCCAACCCAGTCGAGACCTCTAGATCCCTGGAATCCTGAATTTAAGATTTTTGAGCATAGACCTGCCAACCGCAAACTTTTCCTGCCATGTCAGTCGGATAAAACCAAGGCTAGTACCACACATCTGTTCAACTCCTAGACCCACTCGCACACACCCCAATCCCTAGACTCTGACTCATAGCCCCTATTTTACTCTACTTGGAATAAGCGTTTTCCTCTGAATACCTCTATAACTGATTCATTGTGCCTGTGGAAGTCTTTAACCAACGCTGGTTAAGTTGATGGAGTGAGTACTCGACTATGGTCGACTATGGTTGTTCCTTGAGTACGGTTATTGTTGACACTACTATTGTAAAGTTGGAGTCATTGTTACCTAATATGGGACAGGAATAACTGTTCAAATAGATGTTTTTCTGTGTGTAATATTGTTAACTGACCTTGGATCAACACTTGAGCGTTAAGAAATCAGATAATAATGAAGTGCACCCAGTCAGACTGAGGAAGAACTTAGTGGTTGAATATGATGATGTCTGAACGGAACTTTTGACATCAACCAAATAGAAATATGGCAATTTGTTTCTGATTATATTCTAAAATACAAATGTCAATAGTTCTTTGTCTCTGTGTGGTCATTAAAAGTTGCGAATAGCGTTTTACAACTCTTTTTCAAGTCTTTATTTTCTAAATCTGGTCCAGTGTAATTCTGATCATTATCAACTGTATTACGTCAATTACAAGCGATATCAAGAGTTGTCCTACACTTTTTTTCAACAAAATTAGAAAGAGGGGATGGTCTGGTTGCCATCAGCTCTCTCTTTTGTAGATTTTGTCTTAGTGACAGAAAATGTCATACTGCCTAAACTCAGCAACAATATTCTTTTAACCTCACAACTTGTACATTACTTGAGAGTTGCATGCTAATCCAAGGATTGCCCATTTTTCCATTGGACAATTATTCCAAAACACGAATATTCCAAAAAATGTCCCATTGCACCGAAGGCCCATTTGTCTGACAGCCTATTGTCCTGAAAACAAACGGCCCATAGGTGCGAAAAATTGATTATGTATGATTATAACTAAAATGGTTTAGGAAGCGTAATTTGTCCATCACTACTAAAAAGACAAACTCTCCCTACACTTTGCCAAGAGTCATGGCCGGCAGCCAGTCACACCTCCCTACTTGTGTATATTTCTGTCAGAACAGACATCTGGTAACTCATGATACTCATGAAAAATATGAGTATCATGTTCGCCTTCAAGATCAAGCCCTCACTAGCACCATAATATCACTGCTGCGTGGAACACTATAGAATACTTAACGAGGGGAGGAATTTGTTAAACTAAACTACCTACAGCTTTGTTTCCTTCAGTTGCACCCAGGAAGATCTGACGCCCTCATTCTGTGTATTAATCAGCCACGTGCGTCTCTTTGCTGGGGTTGGAGTTAGGAATATGGGGTTTTGCTGTGTATTCTTGGAGCAGTGGTTATTTGTTTTTGGGATTGTGGGCTTTCTGCCAATCAGACATTTTTCTGACTGTTGGAGTTTCATTATAATGGGCAGTCGTAACAATGAAAAGTTCCCACTTGAAGAACTTTCATAAAGGGGTTGTTTAAATTAACTCTTTTTGGTGATTAAGAATTTTACTAAATAAGTTCACAAGTCAAAATAAAAATTGAATAAATAAAGTAATTTCTTTGATTCATTGTTGGATTTGATGTTAAATGCTCTCACACAATCCAAGCAGCCACAAAAATTCTCCTGGTAGAATTTATTCTACTCAGCAGGTTCACTATAATTTAACTTTAACCTTTTGTGAACAGTTCTGTGTATTTCAAAAACCTTGATTTCAACAAAGCATCCATGGTAGTAAAGATTCTTTTTGGCCCATGTGACCGCAGCGCTACGGTTCAAAAACCTGTAGTCAATTCATTGATGTGTAAAAAGACCAAGCAGCAGTTTAACCTGTGTGCGACAGGTAGTGTCGCACTCTGTTCCTGCCGCACGCTTGGAAATAAATCCTGGATGTGTTAATTACCTCGTCTGACCTGATTCCCTCCGTGTGAACGTCTAGTGTGTGACAGAGACAGTGATCTGTAGCATGGGACTGCAGCGCTGTGTGTATGTGTGTGTGTGTACTGTACACATGTGTGTATTTGTCATAGTGACAGCTCTGTCAGTTATCTTTCTGCACTGACAGACAATGCACATGTCAACCAGCAGTCCCAGCACACACAATGATCACATCTACGCATACTGTGGTAACACACATGCACACGCACAAACACCTAACCTGTCAGTCACTTTGTCTGCTATTCCCACTGCTGTTCCTCCTATTCTACCTTCCTCTCCCCATCCCTCCACTCTGTCTTTCATCATTCTGTTATTTTTCTTTCCTTTTTAAGAAACTGTCTGTTGCCCTGAAACTGGGTCTTTTTTTTTTCCTCCCATGGGTCTTCATGATTTTTTTTCCTCCCTCTCTCTTTCCTCTCATTGCCTCTCCGCTCTTTCTCCCTCCCACTCACATCTTGCTGACAGATTAATTGTTGAAGGCAAGGTCTGGTAGAGAAAAAGAGAAAGTCTCTTTTAATTGTGTTGATCGCTAATTAGCCGGCCTGTCTCATCTCTCGGCAGTGGATGTGGTACAACAGGATGCCCTTTCCGGGGTCAGCAGGCCACCGCCTCATGCATAACTCACACACACACACACACTTATGCACACACGTTACTTTGTACTTCTGAGAGTGGAGCTTGGCTGCCAGCTTGTAGATTCCTCACTGGAGGCTGGTGACTGAAAAAGTTTAGAAGGGCAGGGTGAATCGGTGACTGAAGTAAATGGGGTTTTCACTAAAAATACATGATTATGTAAGGAGAATGTTCCAAAAACCCGGGGTTCACCACCCGCTCTATTCCCCACAGACCACTCTCCAATCATTTTTATCATCGTTTACTGTCAGCTGTCTCATATTTTATGTGCTACAAGAAACAATCTTGAATTATACCCACAAGCAATAATTCTAGCTTTCAAGACAGAAAACCAGAGTTCAGAGCAATAATGTGGAAAGATTAAAAGCAAATTTTACTGGGATCCATCCAATGACAGTGTGGCGGGACGTAAATGCATCTGTCCTTCGCAGTGCGGTGTGGTTCAGTGGGTACAGCATGTCATAAACACTGCCTGGATTAGGACTTCATTTCCCACTGGGCCCACCTACGTTAAAAATGAATGCACTCATGAATGAAAGTACCCTGCTAATGGCATATGTTACATCATATTGACCTTATTATAAATAGAAAAACTGTAAAAGGGTTGCCTTTTTGAGCTCTGGCTAATATTGTTGTAGCAGACAATTTATTGGTGTGCTAAATGGGACAAACAAACAGTGTGTGTGTTGGGTTCAACTCTTGGCATAAAGACACTCATTCATTTAATTTCATCATTTACTGATGGTCTGGTTTCGGCTATCCTAATGCCATTTACAAATACAACACAGGCTGTATAAAGGTTAGATATTCTTGGCTTGCTTACTCGGTTTCTAGCAGAGTAAGTCTTGTCTTATTGCTAAGCAGGAGCCAGGACATAATTAGCTTACCATCACATGAAGACTGGGAGCAGGGGCTTTTAGGCAGCCCAGTTGCCAGTAATTAATGGTAGCATTGTACATTTCTGGAAACCAAAGAGATATTGATCTGCAATGTTTTATTTCTTAAGTGATGAAGCATGTGATTTTATAATGCAATTTTGTAGGATATGTGGACAGGACCATCCAACCCTCGACTTAAAAACGGGATACCACTGTTTGTATCCTGAGACATAACATTTCGTCCAGAAATAGTGTTCTCAAGGCTTACCTGTTTGTTTTACCAAATCGTACCCAAGTGGTTTTGGTGCCTTTGCTGTCTGTACAAAAAATAATGTACTATATCTGATATTTGTAACCCACACACACATTTGTTGGTGGCATAATCGTAAATGTATTAGGAGCAAAAGAAGATTGATTGAGAGTTTGTGGTGGCTGGATGGATTAAAAGTTCTTTGACCCAGGAAACTAATTGTGTCCCATGTGAAACCAAACGTCAGTGTTGTAATTCTAAAGTATGTAAGTTACAAGTGAACCTCTGTGTCATGTTGTGGCTAATCTAGTAACACACGGAAGTCGTCACTTTGACCCAAAGCATGATTTTTCTTTCCGAACTTACTTTTGTTGCCTAAGTTTAGCCAAGCACTTTTTGTGGCTAAACCTAACCAAGTACTTCAGTTTCACAACAGTAACTAGAACGGCCATATTCTGTAAGATATGAGTATGTTGATGAGTTACATGCGTCAGTTACTGTGATGTATTGTGCAGATGGATATATTTGCTTGTCAAGAAAAAGGATCATACACCATAAAACACCCCTTAAACCTCTGTTTTAATATCTGTTTGAGATTCAACATGTTGCAGCCTTTAAAGCTCCATTAAGGCAAACTTTTTACTTCAGAGACCTCCTCCAGTCTTTATGCTAAGCTAAGCAAATTGCCTCTTGGCCCCAGCTCCATGCTGAACCCACAGACAGCGGAGTATGTTATCGATCTGTTGTATGTACAGTTTTTTTTACAACCTTTCCTTCATATCAGAAAAGCAGAAAATACCAACTTCAAATAAAACAACCTTTGAACTATCCATCCTGAATTTTGAAGTATTTTAACCTCGGCTGATCTTTTTTCTTTTGGAATCAAACTGTCTCCTGCAGATACAGATACAAGGCACGGCAACATTATGGGCTGCAGCGGCAGTGGATACGCACTTTGTAGGGGTACGGAGATCAAGCAGCTTCTTCAAATGAAATTTTTCACAGCTGGAGTTCATTGAAAAGTAAAAATAACTACTTAAATTCAGGGCTGAGCTGATTCAAAGAGACGGAAAATGAGAAATCATGTCTTTTTTTTAGGCTGTCCGAATAAACACTCAGGTCAATGTTTATGTGTTTACAGCATGAGATGGAAGTGAAGTAAATGGATATCATATCCAGAGACATGTCAGAAAACCTGGTTTGATAAATAGCCTGTGTCTAAATATTATTCATCATCTTAAACAAACTATTCAGCTTCATAAATCAAGTGGGATATACAGTAGTTTTACCTTAGTTACGTCTGTATCCTCTTGTCCATGGTGTCACTTTGAAACTGAAACCAGGATTCCCCCCTTTTTTCTTCTTTCCAATGTTTATGTTGAATCTGAGGCATATTCAGACTGACATAATTTACTGTCTAATTTCCATTTACCAGCTTCCCGGTCGCTCTAATCACACAGCATGAGAAGAATTCCAGCCAATGCTCTTTATAGATCCAAACATGGCTTGTTAGCAATTCTCATGAAAAACACCAGTGAGTCTGATTGGTGGCAGGCAACATGCCGGCCTCGGCGGGAGATGCTAACAAGCTTTTTCTCTTTGTGTCCTTCCAGTCATCTGGAGTCGGATCGCAGCGCCCTGAAGAGGAGAGAGTGGGAGAGGAGGAACCAGGAGGTCCAACAGGATGAGGACCTGTTCTCAACTGGATTCAACCTGTTTGGAGAACCATATAAAGTAAGACAATAAGATGATTTAATATTAAAATAGTTTATTATTTTTTGTGCATAGTTCAACTTTTTGGAACAATAATTTGATTTGAAGATTGATTCCACTCTTGTGTCTGTCCGTTAAGGATTAAGGATTATTTACAGCATGTTAAAACTGGTGTGTTTACATTTCTGTTTGTATAGAAATCCAATAAAGTAGACATAACAGTCTGCATGATGGTTGGCATATTTTAAACCTTGTTAGCAACACTAACGTTAGCTAATTTAGCTGCTTTTCCCTGGTTCCATTCCCATTTGGACTGGATCTATTGCTTGGCAACTTGACGATCTGTGGTTATATCTATCTATTTATTTTCAATCAACAATTTTTGGTAATTGTAAATTAAAGTTTTAACAGCATTCTGGGTACAAATTAACTTATGGACCTATTATCCAGTGGGAATACACCCACACACGCCAACGCATGACACAGTATCGCCCCTGGAAATGCCTCCTGTCATAGCAGCTCTGCTGTTATAAGGAACAGAAAGTGGATTCAAAGAAATTAAATTCTGATGGATATGGGGGATAATGATATCCTCTGTAAGTGTGAGCCATACTGAATGATATCAACATTTGTTTCAAGAGTGGAGCATGACTTCCGACTCCAAATTCACCTCAGTGTCTTTACCTCACGTCTCTCCCTCCGGCTTTCGGCTTGTCCTGCTGAATGTCTATGACAGACCATATACTGTTATTTACTGGTGTTTAAAATGCTGTCTTGAACAATGAATTAAACTGCAGGGCAGCACACTGAATATTTAATTTCCCCCCTTCCCCTGTAGTGTTAATGTCGTCCAAATGTGGCTTAAGATAGGTCTCCAAGCTCCACATGTACCAATCAAGATAAGACCAAAACTTAACTTTAAATCCAACCAATTTTTGAAACAGTTACATCTATCCATCAGTTTAATTTAAAGAGGACTTTATTTCATTGTGATATTAGGAAGAGATTGACTAATAAAGTTTTGAGAAGATATATACTTAATCTGTCAAGAATAAATCACATTGTCACAATCATTTCATGGAAAGAGGTAAAACATATTTTACCGGTGACTGTGTGTGTGTGTATACATATATATATATATGTGTGTATATGTGTACACACACATGTACATGTACACACGGTAGTATAGTTGTTAGCACTCTTGACGACCATTGGTTTGATCCCTGCCTGCGGCCCTTCTGTGTGGAGTTTTCATGTTCTCCCCGTGTGTGCGTGGGTTCTCTCCGGGTACTCCAGCTTCCTCCCACAGTGCAAAAACATGCAGCTTAGGTTTAATTGGTGACTTTAAATTGCCCGTAGGTGTGAGTGAGACCCCCACAACCCGGGTTCGGATAAGTGGTTAAGGATAATAAATTAATTTGGGATATTTATAATGAATCTGACCAAATTTTCTGACCGTTCTGAAAACTCTATACCTGGTCATCGACTCAAGGCATGTTACTGCAGGTGTTTACATGCACTGCTACATGTAGCAACATGCTAACGTCAGGGATACCTGTAATCTCTGTTGCGGATGTTGTTAAATTACTGCTGGAACACTGTGTAAGTTTTCATTGGTGATTTTTCACCAAAAACATGCCATTATACTGTACAAAGTACTGGGAACCTGTAAAAAACTTTCAGGCAGAGGGTTAATACATTGGGCAGTATCAGAAAAATAATGTTTTTTTTAAAACATTAAAACACCCCAAAACTAGTATGAAACTAAAAGTTAGTGTTAAAGGTACCCTTTTACACTGTAGCACAAAGTCTTGTAAGCTAACGTCATTTTTACAACGTGTCCGAGCTGCTGCTCTCTCCACACAGAGTGCTCTCCCGTTGCTGTTTAGGGGACAGTTTTATATTTCCCTGTTACGTTTTGATTGATCTCTGCGGGAGGAGAATGGACATACCTGACACCAGAATTTCATTTGTGGAAATGGAGTGAATTTACGACATCTTAATCAGCGAGGATGGCCCACTCTCGTCTAAAACAGCCCCGCTTTGTGATTTAGGCTCATATGAAACGATTTAGCCTTGTGCAAGCAATCAGCTGAAAGGAATTGTTATTACTAACCAACAATTATCCAAACATTTATTTTGTACCGTGATGCACTTGAATGCTGTTTTTGTGCATGATAAAGCTGATGATGGCCCATGGATCATCCCAGGCTATTCTAACCATTTCCCCCACCTGCTCGCCACATGAAGCCAATAGTGTAATATCCTTGAGCATAAGGCTGTGGTCTGTTCTGCTCCGAGGTACTTGAGATGCCATCATTTTGTTTCTTCTTTAGCTGAAAGCGAACTAGCCATGCATGAAGTCCATGGCCACTCTCCTGCCCTGGTGTTTAAAATTGATTTTGGTTTGTTAACTCTCATTTGCTACCGCCAGGCACTTCAACACTTGGTTATGCCGCCAAGTGTATCGACCTTGGGACAGACCGGCTTTGAATCTTGACAGAGTGTGTTTAACTGCTGCTGTGTCTGAACGCAGAGGACACGGGGGCTTCTCACTAAGATGCTGCTCGAGGTTTCGGCAGCACATGAGAGGTTGTTCTCATAATGAATCTAATCCTAGGTGCCTCTATACTCCAACTAATTGTTTCCCACTAATTAATGGCGCCGAGGTCAGGTCGAGATATGTGTGTGTGTGTGTGTGTGAGGAGAGCTGGATGGCTGGACTGGGCGGTGTGAACTGTAATATTTCAAACACCGCTGCTGCTATTTAGATGACTCTTGAGGTGATGATGCACTTTGGCGTCACTTCTAAGGGGTTGTAATTATTGAAGGTTGTTTGTTCACTTTTCATCATTTATTTCCACATTTTTGTGAATATCAGGTGGTTTTTTTTTCCAACATGTTTTTAATCAGCCCTTTAATCTAAATATTTAATACGTAATCTTTTGAAAATTGTAAATCTTTTAAAGCCCATTGTGCTGTGAGGCCATTGTGAAAGGATCTAAAGCCTCAGACTTTTGTTGCTCAAAGTGTGGCCTGTGGGCCGATGGCAACCCTCAGAAACATTTAGTGTGGACCCGATCATGAGGGGAAATGCATGCATTATATTTTAATAATGCACTATCTGTTTAAATCCCTTTGAATAACTTACATTTAATAGACTGCTCGGGTACTGCTTCAAACTGTGTTCCCTAACAATAATCTGTTAAAGAATGCTGCTAATGTGAAGTTAGTGATTTCAGCGGACACTTTGTGCTTTGTGCACCCCCCCTTAAGACTTGAGATGAAATTCAGCCACTGATATTAAAGTAATTTACTATATTTACTATAGGGGCGTCATCACTAGACATGGACCCAAAGTGTTTTGATAAATAATCATCAGTAATGTAGATAAAATGACTAAGCTGGTAAAGACAAATAATAGGAGAGCTAAAAAGAAATTGCTTCATTTTTTTTTTTTTTTGGAATATTGAAAAACAGTTATGTTTTTCTAACACCAATTGACTCCTCTCACGTTATGCATAGTCGTTTCCTCCACTGTTATTATACGAATATTGATGAAAGCACCTTTAATTAAAAAAAATTAACATGTAATCCAAGCTCGATAATGAATGCAGTTAAAGCCAAATTAATGTAAAAAAAGAAGAAATTGATAGAGAGTGGGACTAG
>CAFUXE010000879.1:96895-109859 GCA_903364295.1 Serranus cabrilla | reverse complement strand
TTTTTTTTTTTTTTTTTTTTTTTTAAATCTGTGCTAATCTTCCTTGTCTGGAATCTATAAAGTGAATATTCAATCACAAAGTACAGACCATATTTCAACACAGAGGTCATCTGATATAAATTAGCATCTCAGTAATTTGAGTATATCAACATTTAATCTGGCTATATTTTTAAAAACAGCCTGTATAAGATATAAATGATGTCTCTTTTATCTCACAAACTGAATGTACAACGTATTTACCAGGGCGTTTAGTTCCCTCAATCACATGAGGTCCCCTAGGAATTCCATTCAGTGTTACGAGGGCTTTACTCCAGATCTGAAACAATTAGTCTGCTACCCCTTTCACACATAGTGGTCACTACTTTGGACAGCTGCTCAGCTGTTTGTTTTTTTGTACCTACAAGGGTTTTGATAGTATACTAACACATCAGCACCCTGAGTGGTAGCTAATGGTGCCAGACGTTCCGAAAACTGCAGTTCCTCAAATGTCCACTTGAGGCTGGCTACACAACAGAATCACTAAGTATTTATTAGAAATGTTAGACATGTTAACAGCCTGCTACAAAAAGGGCTTTGCTCTCTATAGCTAAGTTCTCCTGTGTGAAGGGTGAATTTTTATACAACTCACCTGTTTAAATTATATTAAAGCCTTCGGTTGGGCATAATAAAGGAAATGGTCGATTTGAGTGCCATCACAGGTGCAGTTTTTCTGAATAAAAAAAAATTCGATTGGCATTTATTTGATTATTCTCTGTAAATTGTATCCAGCTTTTAGCACCATGGCTCCATTTGGTTCTATCTCGTAATGTTAATGAAAGTAAAAAGTAATATGTGTATGAGTCATGATACTCCATGTTTAAAAAATTAAAAGGGTCGGCCCATGCTGCAGCCTTTAACCAAGTTCCATAAAAAAATGGCCAGCAGTTTTTCTGTAAATCCTGCTGACAAAGAGACACTGAACTGACTGAATACATGACCTCATTGGAAGAGGTAATACGGGCATCACAATATGACAATTATTATCAAATGATGCTCACATTACCCTCCATTAGAGCAAATACATGGGTGGTGTCACACTAATTTTTAAGACTGTGAAGTGTTTAACACAGCCACACAGAGAATTCCCTCCTCAGCACCAGACCTCTCCACGGATCATTGCCTTGTTGTAACAGTATTATTTGGTTATTGACTGAAGCTGTTTGCATCGGAAAAACATGGATCATGTTAATTAACTGGCACATTATTTCTTTGAACCTACAAGTGATTTGCATGATGTGTGGGTTTTATCTTCTGACCACTGTGAAAATAGATGTAGTCGGTAAATCGACCCTGACAGCTGCTCTCAGATCTGCATGATTGGTGTTAAGTTCCACTACAATCAGGAGGATTTTTCATTATTATTCTTACGTGTAACTCGATGCTCTTTCCAGAAATATTAACAAAGATTAGTTAAGCTCCTGCTTTCAATGAATATACATTCATTATTCATGAATTCATTAACCTCTCCAAATACAAGCCGTTTCACCCTGTCTTGAAAATTAGATAAAGAGTCTTACTCGCTTCCTCTCATACATTTCAACCTTTAAACCTATTGCAGCTTTACTTGACAGCAGTGCCATGTAACCGGAGGGGTGATTAGCAGAGCGCAGGATGTCAAACACCTTCGCTTACAGCTGGATCTATTGATCAAACCACAAAAGTTATGTATTTTAAAATTACAATGCCACATTGGTTTTATTTCTCGTGTTCTTCATTTTGTCTGTAATTCATAATAAAGTGTCACTATTAAATTAAAGGCTGTAGATCTTGCATTATTCAGACTTGGCGCGTGATTAATGTTTGCGTCACAATTTGTCGCTCAGGTAGAAAAGAAATGTCAGAGGACGGGATAGAAATCTACACTTTTTCCTCCCGTTTCATGGCTTTTTGCAAGAATCAGGTTCCAAATATAGATCCACTGAAACTCCAGCTGATTGCCCTTGTCCTTTCAAAAAACGCCAAATGATCAAATGGTGTAGTTTCATCATTAAAGAAGCCATCAATGACTGACACAAAAGGTACTCTTGAGCTATTCTGAGGAACATCTCAGCATTAGCACGTAGCAGCTGAAGTTGCTTTACCGTCATATATCAGTGAGGCCCGCACTGTCCTCCAAGCCATGATTGCTTGAGAATGTGGGGTCAGGCTTATAATGATTCCTGCCCCATTAATTTTACTGCACCAGCCTGGACGGGACCCTCTTAAGGGTGGCATGTGTTTAATTAATCATCTCGTCCTGATGTGTGGTCAGTGGTCACCCTATCCGTCTCTCACTGTTCCTCTCCGGATGAATAAAGAGGGCTTTTCATCAAGCCTAAAGAAATGGAAAAATGGACGACTTAATTAATACTCTTCTCTCTCTCCCTCCCTCTTGTCTTTTTCTTCCTTTTCTCCTTTCAGACTAATAAAGGTGATGCGTTGGCCAGTCGCGTCCAGAACACACTGGGCTCCTACGAGGAAATGAAAGACCTGTTAACCAGCCATTCTAACCAGAGCCACTTGGTGGGAATCCCCAAAGGCAGCAACAGCCTGCAGACCCCAACCACTTCAACGACAGACAGACCCGCCATGGAGTCCCCGCTTTTCAACGAAGCCCTGAGAGGAGGAACGGCTGGGGGAGGAGGAGGAGGAGGAGGAGATGGAGGAGGAACAGAGGGAAGTGGAGACAAGAGGATGGGAAACGCTTCCTCCTCATCATCAACGTCCATGCAACCTCCTGCTTCGACCACATCGTCATCAAGTGCCACAACGATCCCACATCAGAATTCAAAGAAGTCACGCAGCTCCATGGACTGGTCAAGGGCAGGACACGGACAGAGTACCCAAGGAGCAGGCCTCGTTCTGGGTTTGGCACAGAACGGGCAGGGGCAGGTCACGGCAGCTACGAGTGGAAGAGGGAAAATGTCTTTACTGGAGGAACAGCAAAGGCATGAAGAGCTGTTCAGCTCACTTAAAGATGAACTCGGTCTAAAAGGGGACTCAAGCCCTTCTTCCTCCTCTTCATCGTCCTCGTCCTCCTCTTCTTCTAGTAGAAGGCACTCTTCACACCCCTCCAAAACCCTTCCCCTCCCAGGTAAGGCCCACTCAGAAAGGCTTCATGGTGCGGGGGTTGTTAATTTGTTATCATAAATTATTTTTCCCATGATAATTGGACTGTGAGAATCTGGTGTAGACATTTTGGGACATACACAAATACCACTGTACACTAAATGTTAAACTACAGCCAAGACCCAGTTAGCTTAGCTTAGCTTAGCTTAGCTTAGCATAGCATAAAAAAATTAAAAAGCAGGGAGAAGCAGCTAGCTTAGTCTGTTGTTAAAGAAAATCAACTTTTGATCAACTTTTGATCAACTTTTGATCAGCTGATAGCGAAACAGCGGGAAAGACCCGTTGCTCGTGTGAGTGTGAGAATAAGTTTTGACGTCACTTATGTGACTTTTTGGGAATGTGGTCTTTGTAATTACGTATTTTTAAAGGGCGACTCTCTTTACTTGCAAAATTACATTTTAAATTGGCAAAGTAATTTTTGTAATTCAGGCATTCATATGAGATCAAGTAATTGATGATTGTTGGTGGTCCACCTGAAGAGGAGGTGCTAACCCCCTTTGTCCTAATGTGAAGTACTAGGTATACTTTTTTATTTTTACATGTGACTTCCAGTGATTTGGGATTACAGCCATTGTTTAAACAGTCTGTTGATACAGTTGTAGCTCTTTTTATCAAATTGACATGTTGTCAGAAATTCCAGATATCTCAGCCTCTGAATTACAGCCAGGGGTCGGCCATGAATGTTCTTTCCCAATTGGTCTACATGATTAAGATGTAAACAACATGACGTGAGGGCATAAGCTAATATACTGCTGTCTGTAGCATTTGCATCTGTCTTCTCATCTCTCACCAAGAATCTCCCAATATGTGTAACTATTCCTTTAACAGTCGTGGGGAATAACTCAGAATGTGGTTGATTAAATCTGCCATTCACACAACAAAAGGAGGACTTTGTGTATTTCTATCTTGGTATTTGCTGGAGCCATGAGTGCTGATGAATAATTTCAGTGAATAATTTCAGTGCCGAACAGACTCTATCACCTTTTGGGCGGGATTTCTGAAAATTAACATCTGCATCCGATGATAACCACATCTTTCAGTTGATTTTTAAACCATCGAGCAACACATAATTTACTTTGATTGTGATTGGCTCCATCCATCTGGGAGATGGGATTTTTTGGCGTACAACTGTCATCAGATTTTGAGCACGGAGCGGGGCAATATTCTGCTGTAACAGGTGTTGGTTTGGTTATTTGACTTCTCTTTTTGGTTTTCTACTTCTCTTTATAGATGGTGGCAATTTTCGATCTTCCACCATGGATGGTGGCCATTTTAAGTCTTCCACTAACACAGAAAATGGTGGACATTTTAAATCCTCCCCGTTTGAAAATGAGACGGGTTCTCACCTCTCCACATCATCCTCTCCGTTGGCTTCCACATCAGTTCTGACGACACCTACTCCTGGTCTAACCACTCCCACATCTGGACTGACAACCCCCACCTTCCCGCCTGGTAGCCTATCAGGGAAGCCCATCGCAGTCCAGCAGAAGCCCACAGCGTATGTTCGACCAATGGATGGCCAGGACCAGGCGCCTAGTGACTCTCCCCAGCTCAAACCCCCTCTAGTGGCCACAGAGGGATTTAACAACAGTCAGGCTTACGGAGGAAACTCTGGGAACACGAAGAACAAGCTGCCAAAACTGAGTCTCAGCCACACAGGGGAGGTAAGAGAACAAACCGAGACTATTACTGTCCATGTTCAGCTGTCTATTCTTGAATGACTTATATATTTAGTTCAAATGTTTCAAACAGTCACATCACATACTATTTACAATTGGTTCACAATAACTTTCTACAATATAATTATTAGTAATTAGTAGCTGATGTGCTAATTATTATTTCATAATTAATCTGATAACCCCAAGCAAAAAAAGTAATTCCCCATTAATAATAATGCTTAGAGCAGAGTCAACAAAACATTTTTAATAAATAAACAAATTCTTAACCTTCTTAATAAATAGGATGCTTATTGTCATAATATCCTTTGATTTGATCTCAGCTTGTTTGATTAGATTCAAATGTGTAACAAAGGAGTCTCCATGTGAGTAAACTTACAGTAAAACAATTTCTGAACAACCCATAACCATCAAATGAACCAAATTTTGCACTGCATCATATTCTACTATAACGTCATATTACAAGAGGAAATACACTTATACACTTTTCCACTTTATTGGAACTTTAATATTTTCATATCAAGTTCATGAAAACACAGATGACAATTATACCTTTAACTATTTATTAGTGTTGTTTTGGGCGGCGGTGTCTGTCTGTCTGTCTGTCTGTGTTTCCGCTGCATGTACATCCTCTGGCCAACAGAGGGCAATGTGGGGGTGAGGTCTGCCATCTCTGATTGCCTTGTTTTGGATTGTTTTCGTATGGCAGCCAAAATCTAGTTTAGGTAGTTTAAAATGAATAAAAAAAAAAAAAGTAAGAGTAATTATTATTTGGTTAATGAATAGTTTATTTAATTTACGTACAATAATATGGTAGTAAAATGTATTATTGTGTTGGGTGGAAGCCCAAATGACTCAGGATTTACTTGAAAAAGGCAAAACATTTCCACAGGACTCGTGGAAATGGATAAATCCACAGTTTTGTCAAAATGAAGTTACCATAGTCAGTTAACTATTGGCACAAAACTCCTCACTCTCTTAAAGTGACAGTAACCTGCATTACTGCTCGGACAAAAAAATGCTATCATAAACATGAATGACATCAAATTATTTGTAGCTGACTTTATTCAATGAAATACACATGTATTTCAATTAACATTAACTTTCAGACTGCTCTTATATATTGACATAAATGTGACTTGGCTCCCACTCATTTCTCACACATGTATGTTACATTACTTATGTTAGTGACATCATTTCTAAAATAGCCCCTTACGATAAAGATGTCTAACGTGACTCTGAGGGTATAAATCATGAGTGTGTGGTTGAGTCGGTTAACAGTGACACACGCTGTCTGTGTTTCTGATGTCGTGGGTTTGAATGCATGTTTTCCATAATAACAGCAACTCTCTTTCTTCCTCAACCTGTCATTATTTTGTTAAATGATATAATGGTGAACATTCGCACATTCGGCTAATTGAAATGTCAAATGAATGTGACAATACCAAACTCCTCCACAAGTCTCTCTCTCTGTCTGACTCACTCACTTAACTCTGTGACCTGCTCCCTCTCTCTATCTCTCACTCACTTTCCTTTTCAAAACAGCAAGAAACACCGGGCTTGATGATCTGCGTGTGTGTGTGTGTGTGCTGTGTGAAAGTGGTTGACAGGCGAGTAGTCATCCATATCGAGCAAGCCAGCTGTTCCTGTGCTTTGATAGAGCTGGTGTGTGTGTGTGTAGCACTCCAAATGAGCCCGAGATGGAGCTTTGAGCATATGGCACCGAGAAGGAGAAAGCAAGGGAGACAGGGAGGGAATTAAAATATACTTTACTTTCAACACTTTCTTACAGAGGGTGAAAAAGAGAGTAAGTACATTCATGGCCGTGAGTGGTTTCTGTCACTTTGTTTCACCCACACATCCACGGATGCTCCGTTATCGCCTGCTTACCGTTTAGTTTTCACTCCTCTCATATTTATTCCGGGGAGAATTTATTGGAAGGAAAATGTAAACTCAATACAGCACTGAGGGGGAGGAAGAGAGGGACGTGAGAGGAAAAAAGGGGAGACTGATGATAAGAAATGGAGGGGTGGGGGGGGTGAGAGTAACGAGGGCTGGAGGAAGACAATGACTGACTGATTACAGCACCTTATCATCGTCGTATTTGTTCTGGTTAGATGAGTTATTGGATGTGTTCTGCAGCTTAAACAGCAAATAGCAGCGAATCAGAGGATTGAACCAAATCAAAGACTTTTGAGAATCCTGCTGCTCATTTTACACCAACAAACCAGGGAAAAAATGTCCACATTTTACCCTTTGATTAGTGAATAAGTGAGCTTAAAGTTTGGCAACACGGTAACGGGAGTTAACAGCGGTGGTTCTAATGCGTCACACGAAGGCAAAAGCTTTGGAAGAAATTCCTGTGGAGTGAATCAGCAGGATTGATTTTACATTTAACGGTTTTCAAATGAGTTCAGGTGCTGTGAATGGGTTTGAAATGCTCAATATTTGGCTTGCAGTTGTCTTGTTGAGTGTTCAGTGATTTTGCAAGTGTGTGTGTGTTTGTGTTAAGGGTGTGTGTTTGTCCATATGTGCAATAAGCCTTTAAACTGCTGTGGAAGCTTTCTGTTAGCACTATAGAATTATTGATTAGGGACTTTTTTATTCCCAAGTGTGTGTGTGTGTGTGTGTGTGTGTGTGTGTGTGTGTGTGTGAGGGAGAGAGAGAGAGATAACACTATTGATCTTTTCCCAACAGTTACAGTAGGTTTAAATCTACTTCTTGACACACACGCACACACATTTAGATGTTGTCAGCAGCTCAAAGTGAGAAACAGCATCGTTTGACTCTGGACTGAGTCAGTGTGATATATCATGATGTTTAGCTGTTACGACTATAGTTTCATTAAGCTTCCAATAGCAGGTTGATAGGAATAAATCATTTAAAACTCAAGTCAGCCCCCATGCTGAATGCTCTGGTCAGGTTGTGTGAGGGACTCACCCTCAGTCAGTGTGTTACTACAGTAGATGGCAGCTGGAACTCTTCCAGTTTGGTGAAGCAGGCAGGGAAACCGATACAGAAACACAGTCATACACTGCTGTGGACAGGGGCAGCAGCTGAATGTATTTTGCTGTCGGACAGCTCTGTTTGACTCGAGCCGTTATCTCTGCTCTCTTCAAAGCCAACAAACTCCACTGACTAAATTTTACTTTGCAGAACTCAGGGAGTTCCTGGTTTATCGTGTGTTCGGTAAATCTGAAAAACCCTTTAAAAACAACAAAACAGGAAAGTTACAGAAACTACTTGATTGAGGCAGCGGTAGACCAGCAATTACGGCAAGGTTGAAAATATTCTAAATATAGTGCACACTTGTTAGCTGCTAAATGCTCCACTGTGTTCACCAGCATGTCGCTTTGTCTGCAACCTACATTGTTAAAAAAGAAAGAAAAAAAGACCAGCACGCAAAAGCTGAAGTCTTGTCTGGATATCAGTTATCCAGATACCTGCTGGCTACACTAGAAATATTGGATGTTGCCCACAGAGGCTGAAGCTGAAAGATGCTGAAACACGTCGTAGAGCTGAGGGGGACTGAATGAAAAGTCTTTGTAGAATTAACCTCCACATGCAACCTTCATTGTTAATGTGAAAAACAGTGCAGGTTTAATGCAGCAGCTTAGAGAGCAGGCCTTCTTTTGAACAAAGTCTGTTGTATTGTCTTTCAATACGTACATTACATGTAGAAACGCTTTGTAATTGAATAACTCTTAAGGTATTACAAAGTCACATAAATCCAATAGGCTTATAAAAATGCTTTTATAATGGAAAAACTCTTATCTTTTATCCTCAAAGGGGAAATAGAAGCAGAGGAACAGTTGAGAGAAATTTCTCTTTTGCAGACGCACTTCCTTCACATAAAGTCAAACTGTCACCGTGCTTTTAGTGACATTCAATTGTCTCCACTGCATTCTCATTCAGGTAAACAACACTCAAGTCAAGTGGATATACAAGTGTATTTGTGAGGCCCTGCGAGCGAGGCTGCGAGAAGGTAAACATGGAGGTGACAGGTGACATTTCCAACAGCACTGTGACAAGTTTCATTTACATGTAGTTCAAAGTATAGAGCTGATGTAATTTCACACTGATTTGAAGGCCTGCTGTGGTGTTTCCGTCAGCCGTGTGGAGAGGTGCCTCACCACTAATGTAGCGGTAAATAAGAAGCAGGGTAGACTAAGACCTCCAGTCAGTAATCACCACGAGGCTAACACCAACCAAATCAATTCTGCTCTCAGAGAAAGCATTCATTTATGCCTTTTTGCATGAAAAGATCCTGCCTTTATATAACACACTGGCTTGGTAAAAGTGAACGCGGGCATTTACATTTCTAAAAAGAAAAAAAAAAAATGGATGTCAGCTTACTGAAGTGAATTTAAATGGACTCTCTACTACATCTGGCTGCTTGCCCTCTAACGTGTCTGTCAAAGTGTTTATGTTTCAGCAGAAACTGCGCTCTGATCTTCAGCAGCAGGAAGACGAAAATATATGCTGAACGGGTTATGTAGGGACAGAAAATATCACTTTTACAAGACAGGTTGTGATGCAAACTGAGTTTGATATAGTTTGCTGTTTTGTTAATTTTCTGTTTCAAAGAGGAATGATCTTGATTGGACTTAACAAGTTGACTTGTCCACCTGTGTCAGTTTAAAAAAAAATGTAGATGATGCAAGAATCACCTGAAGCTGCTAACTTCTGGTTCTGATGGTAAAACTCATGTTTGCATCTGTGTTGCTGCCGTGTTGCTTGATGGTGCCAGATGATGTCATATGCTGATTTGCATATTAATTAGCTACATCAGACATCTTTGAGTTGGATAATCCAGAGCAAGTCAGCATCAGCTGAAATGATTTATTGACAAACGCTCGTTGGAGTTGTTGCATTAGGATCCTTCTGCCACTGGTAGAAATACTTCTGTCTAGCTATAGATTATTAGCAGATATATTAGTTTATAAACCTCCTATTCAATCATCACTTAGTCAATATTAAATAAAGAAACATCCATACTAATACATGCACATGCCTATGAAATAAATAAATGTGGCCATGAAATGTATCCTGAAATAAAAATAAATAAGGCAGTAAAAATATAAATAAATGTAAAATTTTCAAAAACTATGTCAACACAATTACTCTGAAAAAATACATATAACAATAAAAAAAAGTCCTGTAAAATGTGTTTATGTATTATTTATTGCCTCATTTATATATTTCAGGATTTATTTCATCGTCATATTTATTATTTCATAAGCATATTAATTTAATGATTTATTTAATATTGACCATTAATGAAGCTGCACTTTTAAATATGTGGAGAGTAACAATGCATCAAATGACTTTATATAATTAGAGTTTTAATTATGAAGGTCTTCAGTCATGCTTTTTGGAGCCTTTCAGCTGATTGTTTTGGCTCCCAAGGCTTTCATGAACCCCAAACAGCAGACAGACAAAGTTACTAGCTGGTGAACAAAGTGGAGCAGCTATAGGAGTCAAATATTCCTTTCAAGAGATGGTAGAGACCAAAAACAGAGCTAAAAGGCCAGTGAATCACTGACCTTGGAAGGTCAAAGGTTCCGCCTGCACAGTTTTTTACGTCCACTTTTTCCAGACACATTTGTAATGTTGTGTCAGAGCACATCTCCTTTCATCAACACTTTGTCCAACTCTTCAACAAATGGGCAAATCAACCACTTTGTCCTGCATTTAACACATATTTTCTTCCTTGTTGAGGACACATTAGTGTTTAAACATATCAAATGTGTCCCAGACATCCTCGGCAAGTAGTTTGTGTGATTGGATCACAACACTGGTGGACTGAGACGGGGTAGCTTAATGTTCGAGAAAAATGCTTTGAAAGTGTCTTCTTGGATGCCCCTTTGGTGGATGAAACATGATGAAGCGCCCTCCAGGGTGCACTTTAAATGCTGCTGGTGCTCCTACGCACACAGCAGGTGCAATTTCTTTTATTTTTACCTGTGAACCTCAAACATCCTGAGTCAGCCAGTGGATCCTGTGTGTCTTGGTGATCTTGACACGTAAGTGTAACTATGGTCATTATGTCAGTTTTTACAGTTTGCTCCACACTGGCTTTAAGACATTTTTCATACACAATTATTGAAAGTAGAGAACAAATAACAAATGGCAGAAATATTTAAATGTGTACAGATGAATAGCAATAAAAAATAATGTCTTTAGATTAGTAAGTTTGTAGTGTGCTAAGGAAACACCCATCAGCGACATCTGCAACCACAGGCAAGTGGGCTTTCTGAAATTAAGTTGCAGTGTCTGCAGTAGTGAAATATCTGAATCAACATGAGACCTATTCATGGAAAACTGTTTGTTTTTCGGTGAGCTGTGGATTCAGAGCCTCCGAATAATTTACTTTATACTGTACGAGTCAACAAATGCTTAAGGAAGCTTTCCCTGTTTGTACATTCATTACTGTAACAGTGCAGATGGATGGTCGGGCAGACGCGGGGGAATAAAGGTAAAATGTGGAGAGGAGAGTGTGTATAAAATTCGGTGTATAGAAATGCCTTCTCTGAGGAAATAAAGAAGAGGCGAGAGAATGAGGCGACGAGGGAAACGGGGATAAAATATTTTCTCACTTCTTGCAGAACTAGAAGAGAGTTATGAGGAGTCTGCCAATGCAGCAAACAGCTGGCTTCATTTGCATAATACCCATCAGGCCTCTCTTTCCCTCAGGCTGCCTGTCAACTCACGACCGAGACGTACACGAATATACACACACGACGCCATCTTTCACTATATCAAACCTATATACATTTATATAGGCAGCGAGGATCTAGTGGAAACTTTGAGTGGTGATCGTGTATCAGTGGTGTAAATTCAAAGCTCCTCGTGGCTCAATGAAAGCTTTTTAACACTTTAATTTATTTGATTTCATAGAGCTGACTAATTGCCTCTGCAGAGAGAGGGAGATGAAATGATTTAGCTTTTATGCTGATAATAAAATGATCGTAAAATGGTCTTCTAGAAACAAAGAATACAGAATGAATCAAACTGCTCTGGAGTGGCTGCAGTAAGATAGAGAAGAGGGTGCTTGGGGAGTAATATACTTTAGCCAAATAGCATGGTGGAGGTCTCCCATCAGCGGCGTGCTGCAGGGGTGTCATCACAGCAATAGATGCCCCGTGATAAGAGAGATCACAGAGGAGAGAGGGCAGCAGCCCGGCTAGTCTCTGTGGGTTTTCTAGTTCAACAGCTGAAATCCTCTTCTGGTCTGTGACAAGATCATCTGGAGCAGGCTCCGTGATAATGAGTGTGTGTGAATGGAGTAGCGTTAGATCACATCGTAGAGATGTTATGTCATGTTATGTGAAGATCTACAAGCAGCGCGAAAGCAAATAGCATGTCAGCATCAGTTAAAACATTGCTGACAAAGTCAAAAGTACATTGCTACATTTCTCTTTACATTTCACAGATTGCTTTTTCCTCAGAGAGCACACACACACACACATACCTTCCTATATTACCAACAGTGGACTGTAAGGCAACACCAACCAAGTGGGGACTTCTGTTTCTGGTCATTTTTGAAAAAAACAGAATATAAACTTATATAATATAAAATTCCACTGACCCACCTACAGAACTTTTTGTTTTTTTCATTTTTTCTTTCTTTCAAAAGGCTGTAGCAGGCTCAGTTTTAAGGCTATGGAGAGGATAGAGAAGTTGTCAGGAAGATGGTGAAATAACGCTCACAAATCTAACTTTTTATTCAATCTTAATTTTAAAGAAATTGCCTAATTCAGCACCAAATGTTTCATATGTGTTATGTTCTTTCTACCGAATGGTATCAACCTGAAAATTGCTGCAGCAACCTACGACACATGGTTGAGTGTGGAAATACACTTCAGAAAGCTAAACATTAATGTTCTGAACCCCAATACAATGTAATAGCTATATTTAATTGACTAATTGTCATTTTTATGAGATATTTATGATCAGAATGAATAGACACACTGTACCTCAAATCAATCTTAATTTCTCCCACTTATTTTTGACCTGCTATCTCCCCCTAAAAATCCACTGCTCACAACCCCCAACTGCCAATCAAAGGAGGTAGAATGATTAGGGGTTGGTTCATTTCAATAATATAGTTGCAAATGTGTTTTTGAAATAGCTAAGCA
>CAFUXE010000879.1:81585-92025 GCA_903364295.1 Serranus cabrilla | reverse complement strand
ACACACAGTGGGAGAGGGAGTGTTTTGATCTACCAGGGCCATTACAGACATTTTAAAATCCTATGAATATAAAAAAGAGAGAGAGCGAGAAGGATGGAAGTGAGAGGAGGAAGATGAGAGAGATGGGCGAGAGAGCATTGTAGAGACAGAGAGAGGGAGGAGAAACATGACCGGGGAGGAAAGTGAGAGGAAACAACATTTTCTGTTTCTTTTTCTGTTTATGATTTAGTTCTCGGGGAGACTGAACGGGAGAATGCATCAGAGAGATTACATGGAAGATAGACGATTAAATGGCTCCCTCACTCTGTCTTTTTTTTTCTTTTCTTCAGTTATGTATATTGTTCCTTGATATTACAGGAGCCTGGCAGTGAGAGATGCACCTCGGCACAAAGCCTGAGATTTATGGAAATGCTCAGTATCAATAAACATGAAGCGTGATTGGTTGATTGAACAAAAGGCATCCTGCAATCAGAACAAATGCCTCGTCATTGTGCAGCCAGCTACAGCGCTGATGATTTAAATGGACATTAATACAGGAATAAACAGACACTCACAAACTTAGGCAAACAACCATGACTGATGACTAACAAGACACTGTTATTTGGTGTATGTGATAAATTATTGGACCCCAGGCACCAAATCATCAGCTCAGAGGAAAACTGCTTGGTCTCCTATTAGAACTGATGGAGAGGAGAGGAGAGGAGAGGAGAGGAGAGGAGAGGAGAGGCAGCTAATAGGGTGATTAGGGGGGAGGAGAGCTGCTGTTGAGAAAAAGACTTTGTGTTGGATTATTTTCTCCTCTTAGGAGCTTACAGAAAACCAGTCGGTGTTTTACACCTCAGCTCTTAAGACCCCCAAATCCCCTGATTTAGACTTAAACTGCAAAGAGAGGGAGGAGAGGAAGAAGGGAGGATGAGTGAGAGAGGGGGAAGAGATGGAAGCGAGGGAGATACAGAAAAAGAGAGAAGGAGAGGGGAAATAATAGAAGAAGAGTCAAGGAGGGAGATTAAGAGAGAGAAGTGTTCATTTACAGTTTATACTGTTGAAGTCATCACACAGGAGACAATGAGTTCAGAATAAACAGAGTGAACGTTTCATTACACACATATAACTATATATATAACTTTAAACTGGTGTTATGTTTTCTGATGTGAACGTTTTTTTAAAGAACATATAATGCAGAAGGTAATTTAGAAATGGTGCTATTCATTTCATATATTTGTTCATTTAAATATACTGAAACTGAATGTCTACTTGATTTTATCTAGCCATTTATTTCAACCATCATTCCAATTGTATTTATTTTTAATTTTAGTGTTCAGAAATTGACTGAAACTGAGCATACTTTTTTTTGTTGCTTTTTTTATACTTCATTTGATTGACACGGTGGAGTGGTGGTTAGCACTCTTGCCTCACAGTAAGAGGGTCGCTGGTTTTGCGGGGATCGAACCGCATGTTCTCCCTCTCTGAAGTGTGTGAGTGGTTGTCTGTCTCTGTGTGTCAGCCCTGTGATAGGCTGGCGTCCTGTCCAGGGTGAACCCCGCCTCTCACCCAATGTAGCTGGGATCGGCTCCAGCCCTCCGCAACCCAGGTTCAGATAAGCGGTTAGGGATAAAGAATGAATGAATGATTGATTTCTAGAATTAGTTGACAGTGTAATACATCGCACAAACAGTGTACATTACTTTATAAGTTAAATATTCTTTATTTTATTTTTTTCGCTTTATCTTATATGTTTAAGAAAGCAGCCTTCTGAGTATCTTTGCAAAGTTTCTTCTTCTTAAATCAGTATCGGCCTCGATCTCACATCAGTTGGGCTCTAATTTCCAGCTAATTAAGGAAAGAGCCTTTGAATGACCAAGGTGTGCAGTGTGTGTTCGTGTGTCGCTCACCTGTAATCCTGTCAGCGTGCGTGCATCACCACAGTGTGAAATTCTGCAGCAGTGCTTCTGGCTGCACTGTAAACTCAGACAGCTAACCTGTGAAGCCACATAGGTCTCACCTCATTTTATAGCTCTGTGGTTGTCGGGGTCCGGGCTGAGGGCCAACGCTGGCACCTGTGATGGTGCTGAGATGTCTCTGCTGGGTGACCTGTGCAGATGTAGCTTGTTCTTTATTGCATGTTTTATGGTACTTCTACCAGACAGTGAGAGAGAGCGAGAGGGAAGGAGGGGTGGAG
Organism: Serranus cabrilla; assembly: GCA_903364295.1. Classification (NCBI taxonomy): domain Eukaryota; kingdom Metazoa; phylum Chordata; class Actinopteri; order Perciformes; family Serranidae; genus Serranus; species Serranus cabrilla. Next base: position 89,846 of record CAFUXE010000879.1, on the reverse strand, counting down.
TAAAGATAACAGTATGGGGCAAAGACACTCCAGAATAATGTAGAGATTACTTTTCAAATTGGTCAACAGAAAAATCTTGCTGTTTTTCTGTCAAAAACCTCCATGTCTCTCTGCTGATTTCCCGCTCCGTGTCAACACTTTGGCAGACGCTCAAGCTAGCATTATATTTCAAGGAGCTATGTGAAGCAATTTACATGTATTACTCACATTGTGTTGCAAATGTGTGAATGGTCTGCAACTTAACTTGAAAACTAAGATCTTCCCAGGCTTTCTTGCCTTTAACAGCCTGTGGACTGATTTCTTTGTAGAGGACTCTGGACAGTTTTGCTGGGAAAAGGATGTGACGCGTGTATGGCTCCTGAGCGCCTTACATTTCTTTAGCTCCCTTACAGCACAAACAATGTGTAACACTAGTCTGCCTACTATGTGCTGAAGCAAAGGTGCATAACTGATTATTGCTTTTTACTTGCCAAGGGTGATGCAAAGTGGCGCCCAACTAGATAACTCTAAGTTAAGCTAAGCTTACATTAGCCAGCTAATTTTAACTTGTATGCAGGCAACATTAGTTACTTTACAACATTAGCTATTCAAGTAATTTGCAAACATTCAGAGTGTATCATGGAGCCAATTGTCCAAATGAAAAATAAGAACATTACAAATGCATGCTAAAACTGCTAATATGATCATGGTTACAGTAAGAATCATTCCTATACAAATGCTAATTAAATAATTAGCTTAAAGTAATCACAAAGTCCAGTTACTGTGTTTTATTTTTTGTCTATTTAGATATGAAAGCAGACAGGAAAAACAATAAAAAATGTGGCAATTGTAATTTCTTTCTGAACATTACCCACCTTAACCCACTGTGACCTGTTTGCTCTTTGGCTAACTACGTGAAGCTACTGAGCTAACAAGATACAATAGCCAAACTTTCCTGTATGGCTCCAGGTGTTGGGCCTGGAGGGCTTACATTACCATGTATAGTCTACCCAAAAAACAAGTAAACGGTCACAGCTCCTCATGATAGAGACAGTACCAAAACAATGTGTACGGGGAAAGCACCAGTGGTTTAAGATGCCCTTGTCAAGTGGATTAATATTGCCCAGAGCTCCTCACTCACCTGCTGGCGGGTCAGAGGGAACCTCCGGGGGCTGCCATCTGCATGTACTACCCAGCTGCAGGGACACAGAGCTAGGTCTTTGATGAGGAAAGAGGCATAATATGTAATAAATATACATAAATTAAATATTTCTTAATCTGCATGAGAAATAAAGAAAAATTAAAACATTAGGTGATAATAATCATCGACTTATCCTGATCATTTTGACCTGATAGCTATAAGCAACAGCAGTGATAAAAATGGCAATAACAAAAAAAAATCCTAAAGTAAACAGAAAGTTCCTCAGCAGAAAAAAATAGTTTACTACTTGTAGTCACATTTCTCTTGCTGTTGTCGACTTATGACGGTGTCTGTTAAGAGACTGACTCCAGAGAACCCTGGAAGAGGAAAGCAAATTCAGTGTGCCGTTACAGGAGACAAATATCTTACTCATCACTGTGCTCAACATGAAGGAGTAGGCTGGTCCTCACTGGCAACGGGGCAATAACTGCAAGCTATCATCTTTGTTTATAAATGTCTCTTACTAAAGCTGAATCTGTAAATCACATCTCTTCTCAGATGTAAAACTACAGATCATCAGAGCATCACACAGAAATAGTGAACTTGGAAACACTAAATTTCATACTAATGGCCAAAGCTTATTGGCCTTATTAGGTAAAGGTAATATATATCACAAATGTTTATAAGTATTCTATAGACATTTGTGTACGATCATTTCCGTGCAGATTTTGCCATTGACTGCTGATATGTTTTTTACCAGCTACAGATAACGAGCCAGGTGTTAACTGGTTGCTCATCAGCCACTTGCTAACGAGGAATAGAGCAACAGCTTGTCTCAAAAACCAAACACTTGATAAGTCCTGGTTTGAGCAAGCTGCTGTGTCTTTGCTGCTGGTGAAGAATAGCTGCTTCAGATCAATACGCTTTGTCTGAAGACACTAAACTTCCAGCGAGCAAAGCTCCTCTTGTTAACAAAATGCTGGTGGAACCTCACTTAAGGACACTTAGCGTCATTAAACACAATGCTTTTTGGCTATGAATATATATTAATGTTTTCATTACAGGCCTATACCCCACTATTTTTTTTCTTTTTGAAGTGTAGTAATCAAACTAGAGTGGAGATGTCTCTGTCTGTATTTGTCCTTTGATTTTCCTAAAAACCATTCTACCAGTTGACTTCACACGTGGCATGAATTGCTGAGGACCCAAATAAGTACAGTGTTGACTGTCAGCTTTTGGGATCTATTTGGGATCTGTGTGTTGTTGACAGTGTATAGTGCATTAAGAGGAAACCCCTATTAACTCTTATACCATTGAAAGATATGCTGTGTACATCTCACCCACTACAGTACATACACAAACAAAGTCAATAAAAGAGACTGGAGAAATCATATTATAGCAAACTCAAACATTTCAAGCATCAGCGATAGATATCAGTTGAATGCTTTGATTTTCAGGAAAAAGAAGAACAAAAGGCTCCAAAATATGTAGCTGTAAGCAAATGACACAAAAAATGCCATGTCTTTAAATATCACAAAACCGTTTCAGGCTTGGTGAAGGTTGAAAAAATGGGTGCATTGATGGAAAGCAGAGTTAGACCAGGAGAAGGAGGGACACTGTATTAGCTATTTGCTAGCACAGACCCAAGAGCCCGACTCCCTGCTGGAACAGCAACTGTTTGCTGGTTAGACCCAGCTGCTGGCCACCAGCTCGCTGTGACATCCAACGCTGAGTTTGTTCTGGATAAATTATATCTGCTAAAGCTGCCAACTGAAGGTATAGTGGGCGGCTGTTGTCCCAGCAAAGTGCTAGCAGGCTAATTCTTGTCTAATCTGTGGTCCGATAAACACATGGAGTGAGGACAAGGGGGATGAAACAAACAGAAATGACATATTTCCATCTATTTTCTACATTGTTTATCACCTATTGAGGTTCAACTGGCACTCTTTAATTACATCATCTTCTTCTCTAATGGTATAATGGCTTTCTGATTAGCGAATTGGTGTCACCCACTGCTTTTTTCAATGAACTTTATTACGGTTGGAATTTGTGATATAGTTGGATGGAAACCTGGCTTATGTTATGACAGAACCCAAGAAAAGGCAGTGTCAAGTTTGAAGCTGTATTGATGTTTGAAAATGCTGCTGGTCCCATTGTGAACCAGCAGGGTTGGAGCGGACATGGCAGTGATCTACATAAAATGCCCCATCAGTGTAAGACGCAATACACTGGTTGAAATGATTCCATTGATTTTATGGACAAAAGGGATTTTTTCTGTCCTCTGGGAATTATGTATGTGTGTGCACGGATAAACATGCAAATGTATAGAGGAGTGCACACACACACACATTTGACGGCCTATTGTACTGCCAAAGACCCCTCCACCTTCCACCCGCTGTCCCCCCTCTCAAGAGGCACTTATTTAGTTGGTACACAGGCGTCATGCTGAGAGCCACACAGACAGACCACACACACAGCGAGCACAAACACACTCTCAAACACATCCTTCCAACGGAACAAATCAAATATACTCAGCTTGAATTTTACCCCTACACACACACACACACATACACAAACACACCTGTCAGTCATTCTCTCTCCTTAGTCCCTAATTAAAACAGAGGTGTGTGTGACTACATAAAGCACTTTTCTTTCCATTAATATAGCTGTGTGTGTATGTGTATATTCATAAAAGGGGTTTTCCTTGAATGTGTGTTCATGAAACAGGAGAAAGAAAGATGGAGTGTGTGTCGGTGTATGTAGGAGGTGTACTGTTTGCAATTAATCACAGAAGTGGATCTCCCTCCCCTTGTCGTATAATACAGATGTCATACACAACAGTAACTCTACAGTGCTGCTACTTGGCTGCTGCTGCATAAGTGCTTCAAGCAGTATTGATTATCTTAACAGCATTTAATTAAATTTTCTTAATATTATTATACCACACCGTACTGAGAACCATAGGTTGCAGTGGGTGTTTTGCAGCATGAGATCAAACTACAGCTTTGCTATAGGTGACCCAGCAACGCAAAAGCCTTTTGGGTATGAAACTAAATGCAGTTTTTAATAGTTTATTGGGGTCTTGGAAATGGAGTACCAAAGCATAATCATGAAAATCAATCAATGGATCATCACCTTTCTCAGCATTACTTTGTGTTCTTCGTTAGTTACGTTAACAAGTTAAAGTGTGTCAATGTTGACGTTCAGTTTGACGCTGGATACAACCAGCAGTGTCCAGGTCCAAAGTCCTGAGTTTGTTTGACTCATCCAATCTCCCCAACCGCCTCCCTTTATGGACTTTGTCGCTCTTGACACTATCTCACCCGACCTCATCCTTTGTCGTTCTACGTTCCAGCTATGCAAACTGTTTGATTGGCTGTGAATCACCATCTTTTATTGCGCCGTAGTGCATCATTCTTATTATGGACTTTTGTGACATAATACTAAAACTAGAAAAGCCTTCGGAGAGAGCAGACCTCCGCTAAGGCAATAGGGTCAATTAAGTAATACCAAATTGCACAATTGAAGGATTATATTGAAAGAATGTATTTTGGGAGCACATTGGCATTTAAATATTTCATCCACTAGATGGCGGCAGTTAGTGAAGGCAATATGGTGCCTGACGCAATAATACAAAAATAACAACAAAAAAACAACAACCAATCACCTGTTCCGTGTTCCAATCATTTGACCAACATGAACAGAGGTCAGCCAGAATATGAGAAATGACTATGTGGGACTGCAGGGACTTAAAGTCAACCAGAGACAGTTTAGCAGTTAAGAATCACAGAAATGTTTGTTAATCACAAACTCAAATCAACAGCAGTGGCATAAGATAAACATGCACTGCAAATTGAATCTGATGAACACAGAATATGCATGTGTAATAATGAAGCACAATAAGTTGAATATGGTTTGGAAGTGGCACAGCAGCCAGTTCTGTCATGACATTATTGTGAAATCTCCACACAACAGTGGAGGCAAATGGTTTTTGAAGCTGACAGTTTCACTTGTGACAGATTGGAAGTATTTTTCAGAGAAGAACAGGCAGAAAAGATGCTGTAATGGGGTGAGAGTGAGCTAGAAACTCTCATCTTGGCACTAGGTGAAAAAATGATTCAATGGAAGGTCAGTGTCAGTTATTGTTGTTGCTGAGGAGACGTGTACTGTAGCTCTTTTCATATGTAACCGTATGTGTCCTTGTTCTCCCTGCAAATCAATGTGTGGAGGCCAAGAAAAGATGAAGGTGGGAATGCAAAGTTGTTTTCGAGGGGAGATTTTCACTTTCTAAAAAGTGAACAGACAACAAAGGAACAAGCAAAGACTAGGTTTGAAGTACTGTGTGATAGTTAATAATAACAACCAGAGCCTCTTCAAATGACAGCATAGCATTTTAGCTCTCGGCCTATCAACTGTGTAGTAAACTTTTGCTAATTTTAGCGGCACAGCTCCCGTAGACTGATGACTCTGGGTCATACTAATACAGATTGAAGCGTTTAGCTTGGCTAGCCGGCTCCAGGATGTGATCCATCAGAAAACAAGGCTAATGTTTTCAGCTAAACCACTCCTGGTGCAATTATATGGTCCACTGGCATTGATCATAGCTCCTCTTCTTCAATCTATTCTCCTCTATTCCTCTTTCGCCCCCTTTAATGGCTAAGTCAGTGTTAAATGTTTGATAAATGAGTTTTGAGACCGCTTTCCCATGGATTTATTAAAATTCTATAAAACCCCTCTTTTCACTGTGTGTGCACTTGTGTGCAAGAGAAAGAAAGTGACGGAGAAAGGTAGACTCTTACACTTTAGTGTGTGTGTGTGTGTGTGTGTGTGTTCTGTTCTTAGGACCTTCAGGGACACATTCCAGACTAAAGACCAGTTAATGGGGGAGGTTTGTCCCCAACTGAGGGAAAAGCTGATTTCTGGGTCAGTGGTTAAGGTTTAGGCAAGTAGTGTGAATGGCTAGGGTATGAGTATTTTTACAGGAAATAAATGGTAGTCTATGTAATGTCCCACACAGTGACACAAATCTATGTGTGTTTGTGCATGTGTGTGTATTTGTTTATTTGTTTGTGTGCATTTTTGTTACATTCTGGGGACCTTTTCTGGTACAAACACTGGACTTGTTGGGACCAGTTGTCCTTATGGGGACAAAACACAGGTCATAATGAAGTAAAATGTAATTTTTGAGGTTGTAAATAGAGTTAGGGCTCATTGAAGTTATGTTAAGGGTAGTTTGGTTTGAATTGGTTATGGTCAGGTTTAGGGTGAGGTGTGTGAGGTTTACGCTGTCCAAATGAATGGAAGTCAATGCAATGTCCTAAAAAGGATAGCTGCACTCACCATTATGTGTGTGTATGTTTACTCTGGTTAGCTTTTCATTGTCCAACATGCAGTCCCCAATATCAGTGTATTTGTTTTAGCCATTAGCTAGGTGTTAAACTCTCTGCAGCAGCTAGCTGCTAATTTCATATATGCATTGAATTAAAATACTTCAGTTATTTAGTTGAAAACATTTGCTGTTGCTTGAAACATGATTCATGTGAAAGGCAAGACTAAACTGTATAGTAAAGGTGCTGTAAAAGCAGGAACTTAGTAAATATTGTTCCTTTACTAAATCCCACGCCTTGAACACAGACTGGTCAGTCATTGCATAGCATTGACCAGCTCCAACACAGCTCTGCTCCATACACTCACATGCAGTTGTGTCAGGAATCAGAACATTTTCAGGCTGGTTTTGTGGATTTTGAACTAGCCATAGTGAAACATTGTGTCTTGGGCATGTGTACTAGTGGTTTTTGTTAACCTCAGAGTTTGGGAAGGGACGTAAAAACCAGTGGAGTAAAGCATAATGTGGCTGCAATATAGGCCAAAATTCCTGCCCCCTCAATGTAAGTTGTAATGTAATGTTTTTAATCCGTTATTTGATCCAATAAAACAGGTGGTGTAGCGTCATGATTGACAGCTTGTATTGTGCTCTGATTGAGTCGATCTGCTGACTGCCCACCTGGTGCACAAGGAGCGGAAGAGACCCTGCACTGTTGTCTGTGATGAATTACAATAATGTAGTTCTCACCTTTTCCCTGATGGCCTGAATGAGTTGCTAAATTTGTCACTATTCGCTTTTTAGAAACTAAGTTGCTAAGAGGGTCTGAAAAGCCGCTAAATCTAGCGAGAAAGTCACCAAATTGGCAACGCTGCATGTGCAGTGATTCAGTGCTAATATATAAAAAATAAAACATGGAGCTTTGAGCTTCTTTTTTTTTCCCCAAATCAAAATGTGTAACTTGGCTCAGTTGGACGGTTGAATGTTTAGAAAGGAAAAGAAAGAAAGAATATGAAGCACTGTACTCTGCCAGAAGAGACAAAAACATCCACACATACCACTTAGTTTGAACTTAAAACGACCCTCTTCTAAAGTGGGGAACAACCGCAATCTGAATCCGCTGCTGGTCCCACGCAAAGCATTAGATACACACAAAAAGACAAACCCACACACAAAAGTACTCACACACATCCTAACTCATGCACATGCTAGTGGAAAGCCAATTAGCGCAGGCTGAAAACGACGGGCTTTTTTGAAGCAATGTTTCAATGACGACATTTAATTGGATGGTAAATCAACTCCTTATCTGCCTCTCCACAGCTTGGTGTGGGGAGAATGAGATGGAGGAAGAGAGGGAGAGAAAAAGAGAGGCACATGGAAGAGAAAAGGGGGATTGAGAGGAAGAGGGGGGACAGTGAGCGAGCAAAGAGATGAAGAGAGGGAGAAATGGTAAATGTGTATGTGTACAGTAGTATAACGTAACATTACCTCCGTAGTGGCCTCGGCTGATAGGAAGCAGCTAGTTTAGAAGACAACAACAGTAGAAGGCAGCCATCAACACCATGATGGATGTGCATCAAAGAAACCTCAAATGAGCAGCATGAATACTGAAGGGATGAGCATTTTGCACAATTTATTTTTCTGCTAAAGTAATGTCTGAACGTCTAATCTTTTCCTGCAAGTATTTTGACATGTCATAACAGGATAGTTGAAGCTAATTTAAATTACGATGGCTTCTATATAGGTGTCACAGTAAACCAGTAGGCAAGCATGCACAATACCAGGACCCTGCACAAGGCTCACCTAAATGCGGTGTAA
>CAFUXE010000879.1:39394-62952 GCA_903364295.1 Serranus cabrilla | reverse complement strand
CACACACACACACACACACAAACATAAACAGTGAATTTCTGACCCGCCGCTGCTGCTGCTGCTGCGTTTGCCTCAAGGTAAAATTAAGCCTGACTCTTGGATGAAATTCACTGCTGGTAGGAGGAAAAAAAGATTGTGTGGATCAGAGCGGGAAAGTGCAGCTACATTAATTTAACGTGAGCCAGGAGCATATTGCAACATCTCTGGCTGCAGCCCACTCCACTTCACTCACAGAGCTGTACAGCAGGATTCATGGCAGGGTGAGATTGGAAAGGAAGAAATCTTGGCTTGTAAATCCGCCTCACGACCCTGATTTATCCCGTGCTTGACCACAGAAGCTCAATAATTTTGTTTTAGAAAGTGACAGTTTGCTGAACCCTTTCCCCCGAATAGTGATTTCCAATCATAGCTTCGTAACTGTAACTACACAGGAACGGCCTTTAGCCTTTTCTGGCTGCAGAAACACAATAGTAAAAGTGTAAGGAATGGATTATACAGCATGTTTATCTGCACAAATGTACGATGAGCAGGGTCCCTTTTTCAGCAAAGGGTCCTGGTTACCAGTCCAGGTTCTACATGTGTGTTCTCCCAGGATCTTATGTTCCTAGGGTCCTATATTTCAGGGGTCTTATGGTCGCAGGGTCCGATATTCCCAGGGTCCTCTGTTCTCTGGGTCCTATGGTCTTATGTTGCCAGGGTTCTCTGTGCAGGCTCTATACAGCACATAATGGGAACCTGAAGAAAATGTACCTCAGCTTTATATTCACTTAACATGACACAGGCTTGGGTTATGGCTGAGGTTTAGGGTTAACTGGTAAATATTTAGGAAATATTGAAACGGGTCAAATTTGATAGGAGGGTTAATGGGTTCATTGGATAGTGAGCTGCAGCTTAGACAGTTTTTCTTTCAGCCAGTAAGACAGTAGAAATAGATAGTCACTGACTATTAATAAGAAGCCTACTGGTGTCTATAAAAAGGAACCATTGTTTGAATGTAACATGCAAGAATTGGAAAGTTTGAAGGTTAGCAACAGGAGCTACATTTTGAAGGGGCTAAATGGTCAATTGTAGATTTGGCAGGAGCTGAATTTCAAACCAAAGCAAAGAAAATGTACCCGTTTGTAGTATCAGAATGATACCTAAATCCACTTGTAGACACAAGTGCGACTTAAAACTAAAAAATATTCGTTTTTACTTTCCTCCAAATGTTTTGCTTCTTCTGTTTAATTTCCTCCTTCATCTTAGGGGAAGAGGATTTTTTTTTTTCCGCTCTATCCGCTGTCATATTAATTGAGAGTTTTCAAGTGCTAAGTGCAATGCATTATTTATATATTTGATGAAAGCTAATTAAAAAAGGGAAAGAAAATGTGGCAAGCATGGTGTCAAAAAGCAGCTTTTGAAAATGAAAAAGACTTGATGGCCAAAAGATGATGCAAAAATCCTGCAAGTAAAGAAAAGTCAAAGCAGCCTATAGTTAGCGGTAATTCAGCATGTAAACTCTCATTTCCTCCTCTTTGGGTATGTAGTTACATAGTTAATTATATCTCCATTAGGATGATGTCTTCTGGAACTGTTGTGCTTTCTGTGGCTTATTACACTATTTTGCTTCCAAAGCCGATAAGCCTATTTCTTTTGATTACTATTGTTTGCCCTGAGGTGTAATTTTTTCCCATCTTGTATTCAAGCATAAATGCTGCTTTGTTTATTAGGGTGAAATAATTGTTATTGGTTAAAAACAATGCCTAGTTTACTGCAGCCATTAGGCTATTCTCTGTTTTTACTGTGATGCTCGAGAGCGTAAAACGTTGCGGATAATGAATAGGCCTCGCTCGTCTTATTCAAGAGTAATTGTGCTGTTGAGGCTAATTGCTATATTCTTTGCTGAATGTTTACTATGTCGGACCATTACAGAAAACTCATCCAACAGTAATCCCTGCAAATAGGCTCTGTACCTTAATGCCACATTAGGAAGAAAAGCATTTTTTCCCCTTTCATTAGAGAAGAGAGTACCTCCCCGCTCCAGGAGTTTCATTATGCTCTCATCCGATCACATGATATTAAGACAACTGCATGTACGTAACAGAGCGGAAGAAGGGAAGAAGACTCTTTGTGTTTGCTCAGTCTGCAGTGTGGCAGTCTCACCTGCTGGCAGCAACAGAAAACCCAGAGCTGTAGCTTTTATTATCACTGAGCTCTCTAACAGCAGTGCTGGACTTGTCACAATGTGCACAGTCACACATGGTGCCCTGCACAGTGTAGCATCCCAGATGGGGTAAAGCACTAACTCTGCTCGGGTTACCAGTTCAGTTCTGTTATGTTCAGTGTGTAAAAAAAATACAGACTGGGATGCTTTGTCACTGCTAAGGAACAGGTGACTGGTCAGAGGACTACAATGAGCAGCCAGTGCTGTTGTTATTGTATTACACTAACAGTATAATACCATTTGGAGTGTGAATGCACTTATTGAAAGTGAATACAATGTAATAATGTACATTTTGCATTGGATTTCAGCACTGCTAAGACATCTCAGGGGATGTTCATTTTCTAATCCATTCATGTGTAAACAGGGACAGGTCTTTTAACAATATAAATGTGAATCTTGTCCTTTAATAACGGCTCAGTATGAGTGAGAGCCGCCAATGGAGCCTCAGCTGGAAGCTGTGGCTGAAAGCAAAAAACATATCTTAACACATGGCATCAAACAAACCTATCCTGCTGTTTGTGTTGTATAACAAACAATGTTTCATCTGTTAAGCAACTAGTGAGTGTCATACTAAATACCTCCAACACAAGTTTGCACATTAGTGCTTCTTTAAGTCTTTCAGTCTTTGTCAAAACAAAATAATCCCAACCCATTCCTTCCTAATGTATATACGAACACTTGGTCAGGACCCATTGCACCACTGTGTAATGCACTGGGTGATCAAACTATGCTGCTTCACTACAGTTGCAGTTTCAACGTTGTGGATTCAAACTAATTTAATTGGTTAGGTTTAGGAAACAAACTACTTGGTTTAGGTTAAGGTTAAGGTCCTGGTTTGGGTGAAAATAAATACATTGTTATGTGAGTACCTCCTCCCTATACAGACTTTGTCGCTCATTATACTTCATCACCTGACTTCCGGACCATTTCAATCAATTTTTTTTAATCAGGTTTCAATAACTAAAACTATCCACTAACTTGAAACTCGGAAAAAAGATTAGAAGAATAGTTTGACAGAGTTAAGGTAATTTGGTGAAATATTTATTTCATCTTTACAATTCTTTTGATCATCTTACAACCCCTTGCTTTGTCTTGTGCCCCTTGTTGGGGTCCCGACCCCCCAGGTTGTGAACCACTGCCTTAGGCAAACCTTCTACCACACAGAAAATTATGCATTTAAAATGTTCCACACACTTTGAAATACAGTAAAAACTTTGAAGTGTGCAGTGATGAACATGAAAAGACAATGAAAAGCGTGCCGTGTACAGAAGCTCAAGCACCATTAACAGTTGATCTTGCAGAAGTCAGTGATGACAGCTTAGCACAAAAATATCTAATGAGAGGATACACCAGACCTCAATGTTAAACACAGTATAAAAGAAAGCATGAAGGGACAGAGTAAAGGCTCAAACCTGTAATATTAAGGCAGGACCCCCTCTGGCCTAGATCTTGACTGTCTTTAAGAGGCTCTGTTTTAAATATAATAATATTGGATATTGGTGTCATATGAAACTAGATGACCTCAGAAATATGTTTCACCTATCAGGTTGTTATCTTGGTCATGTGATTACCTCCCATTGGCTGCTGTTACTACTTGGGTGATGAAGCCCTTGTGGCATTATCACTGTGGCTTTTTAATATTTCCATCTTGATTTGTTAATATTTTATATATGCTGTATATATATTGAAGTGCCTGTATTGCTTTCCTATTCACCCTGCCTGGTTTTATTAACAACAACCAGTCATCCCTTCTTCCTTTGACCTAAGGAGTCCATTGTTACCAACCATCATGTCTAGCTTGTTGAGAAAGGGGCTTAATAAAGCTCCAAAGGATAAATGTTGATGATTGAAAAACTGGCATTTTCTGAAATGTCTCCCAGTGAGTTGAGTATCGCTGGTCTAGATCCACCATTGGTGTTGATTGTGGACATGAGTTCAGGGGAAATCTTGTCCATTTTTAGACTGTAAGCCAGTCAACTGCAAGAGATTTATGTGTGCGTTTTGTTTTGCAGTCTGAGTACATCTGAAATTCTCTACTGCGGCATGTTGAGCAATCAGTCATTAGCTGAGCGAGGCTTTGATTTAGCTTCGGAAAATATTAACATCCTCTCAGACAAACTTCCGCAAGTAATGGAGCTCTACTACCGCTTTGCTTTAAGAAATAAAGACTCCATTTTATGGAGGCAATTAAGAGCCTTGTAGAAATCCGATGCTGTGCTTTCTGAGCTCTGCATGTCATAGACGCTTTAGTCCATAACTCATTTATATCTGACTGCGTCTGTCCTCGTAGATGCCTACACTCTCTCTTGCATTTTATTCCTTTCCCCCGCCATGCTTCCTCTCCTCTGTCTCTATTCAGGCTCCCTCTCTCTATCCCCCTCTGTCACTCGCTCCCCTCTCCATCATTATCATCTCCATCTCACTCACTATCTCCCTCTCTCCATCTGTCCCTTCTTATGAAATAAAACATGAATCCATTATTCATTCATTCAAACATATCTATCATCGCCGCGTGCTGCACTGTGCCCCTTATCTGCAAAGCTTTTTCTTATTGTGCTTCAGTTATTCACGACTCGTACGGTCCCATCTGAAAACACCACAACACTGGGGAGTGTTTTTTTTAGCGGTGCAAGCACTGACAAGAGTGGTTCGTGAGGCAGTAAAAATCCCTTTAGGGGATTCTCCTGTCATAACAATAGCAGTGCCAGCTTAAAATAACAGTAGTTTGTGTGGAAGGTTTATATAAAGCAATAAAACATGGGAGCTTGCCAATGCACAGCACATAAATACTGAATAATTTGTGTGGTAAGGAGCAGGTGATGCTCTGAGGGGGGTCATGTTATCGACTGCCTTGTATATCTTTTAAACAGCCCGCATACATCTATATTGTAAGAAGATCATCTTTAACGCGGGGAGGATAAAACAAATACGACTAATAAAGAAAAAAGAGCAATCTTTTTGATATATATTAGAAGCCCACCAAAAGGGTGCGATCCAGTCCGAGGGACTGATCTCAGCCGAGCACTTTTTCTTTGTTTCCAAGGAATTCTTGGCTGTAGGTCAGCAGTTGTCAGACAGAAAGTTTCCAGGTGAAAAAACAATCTGGCTTTCCTCTCCAAGCTCTAAAAGCCGAACATCTGGTAGGTTTTTTAGCAGCCCCATCCACTGTTCGCTCCCTCCCCCCCATTCCCCAACATGAACCAGCGCTGCTTTTGCTGTGTAATTAATCCGTTTGCCAGAAAGGTTCTTCAAAGGGAATTGCAGATCACGACTCGCCATATCCCACCTAATACAAGCAGACAGGGGGGTCAGAGCTGCAATAATCCGTGTCCCTTTGTCTCCCCGTGCAGAATGTTGGAGGATGACCTGAAGATCAGCAGCGATGAGGAAGAGGCCGAACAGCAGGTGAGCTCAGTTTATTCATTTAGCTGTGCAAATCATCTGTAGCTCCATCTGTGCTCCAATCATTCATGCACTCACGTCCATTGCATTAAGTTCATCTTTGATTTTATTATATTTACTGATTCATCTGTACTGAAACTGTTGTTTCTAAAAGCATCCATTCCTCTTATCAGTTACTATTTCATCAGTAGATCCAATGCGTCCAACCACCATCAGTCTTGGTTATTTAGGTAAAACGTCCATTAGGTATTCAACCCTTTCAACCACAGGCCAAATGCAGTGTTTTCCCCTACTTCCCATTTATCTGCCCATCAATCATCTCTATAAACAGATACAGAATCTGTAGGCAAAGGATTTTGGTATTGGAAACTTTCCAGTTTCCATTTGTAGTCCTAGTAGTTTTGACCAATCACATGTAGCGAGCTTTGGTTGACTGCAGGTAAAAAGTCCTTGTGGATAGCATTGGCCAAAATGCAATCTGGGAAGTATTCAGCTAAATTCATCTGCATTTATATGCAGATATCTGTATAAAGGGATGAGCCAGAATTGTGTCTACACCTAAAAGAGTAAAAAGAAAAATCAGTCAAGTTGCTAATCAGAGGAAATCCAACTGCTAAAATCAGTGAGAAACATAAACATTGCTAGTTCATTATTTAATTCTACGCAGATGACACTACATTTAAAGCACAAATGGTTTAACTATGTGCAGGGATGTACAAAAACCTGATGAAGACCTTTTGCAGTCAACTCATTCTGGCTAAAAAATCCAGTTAAGTGATCACATTGAAGTTGTAAAAGGTTTATACTGTAACAGTCATAAATTCTATAAAGGGGCTCCACTTTCTTCTTTTAACTATCCATCAGTTACAGAAACTACCTTATAGGGCTGTGAGTTTATATTAGCCAGTGGTGTGTATACTTACAGCAGTCCAAGCAATACTTTCCCATGGATGAGCTTGTACGATATGCCCACTTAAAAGGCTTTAGAAACTTGTGTTTTTGTCCCCTTTGAATTCAGCCCCTTAATATTCTCCAATGCCACACAAGTTACACCCACCAAAGAGGATTTCCACTTGGTTTTCAAAATAATTCCTTTGTTAAAAGAAATTGTTGTTTATAACAGTGATTATGTATTATTCTTATACACATATTTAAAAATATATTAACCATGTGAGGGACAGGAACATGAGCAAACAGTTTCCATTCATGTGTCAAATATGACACCTGACGCACAACTGCAAACAAGTTGGGATGCTGTATAAAATGTAATTGATAACATAATTCATCAAAAATAGGGACAATTAAACATGCACCCCAATATACATATATGTTTTATATTTATTGCATTAAATCTGTAAAGACCTGTAGGCAGTGTGGCACCTTTAAATGAGGTGAAGTCCACAGAAACGCTTAGACCTTCCATTGATGGTGTGTTATTATTTTCTTTCTTCAACTTTTGTGGAGCTTCATTTAAGTGCAAATGATGTTCATCAAATTATAAAAGCTTTTTTTTTAAATTCATTGAATAACTTGTTGATTAAAATCAAACAATCCAAAAGTCTCTAATTACTCCAGTGGCACACTCTATGACTCTATAATTTAGGGGCTAAAAAACACACAAATGTAATAATTTAAGGTCAGAATTTCTAATTTAAAAGGCCATACCTACTGCATCATTGGTCTGATACTGATAAACGTTGGTGTTATTATGCATCATGTCCTTTTTGTTATTCCAAAAGTGGCATTTTCCCAAGTTCAGTTCAGAGTCCATTGGTCCATAGTCCAACGTCTTGTTTGACACTTTACATATGAGCGATGCAGTTGTCTTGTTTTTCGGTATGGAAATTGGCATGGTGGCCCTCTCTTCTCTAATCACCATCATCATGCTCTAATGATGCCAGAGATGAGTTCAAAGCAGTCAGTGGGGGTCGCGCTGCTGCCCCCTCCCCGACTGTGCGGAGTGATATCAGCACTCATCAAAGGGTCCGTGAGATATTTTCTGTTAATGAAAAGATACCCATTCCTCTCATCTCCTTTTAACTGTCCTTCTGATTGTATAATTACAATGATGGCAGATATTATAATTAGAAATGATGGCAGGTCATTTATAGTGGTTTTAGTTATTATAATTATGCTGAAAGTAGATCTGTTAATTACAGATAGTTAGAGCGCATTCAGAACTGTAGCAAGTGGCTTCCTTAATCATAGGGGTTACGTATTTCTCTTAGTATAGGATGAATAGACAGGACGAAACAGGATACAATTAATGTTTATTCTGTGTCTCACTTTACTGTATGAAGTCCACCACAGTGCCTTTATGTCTCCTTTAAACACACATGAAATGAAAACTGTGTTTTATATCAAGATCACTCTTTTCTCTCTTACTGTATAAAACTGCACCTGGCCGTTAATAGCGGGTTGTTGTCCCTATCAGAGCGGTATCATAGTGTAGTAGGAGCTGTGTGTTTGGGTGAGGTCTAATTTAGTCATTTTCTTTCATCATCTCCTGCCTCCTGATCTTACAACATAGGTGAGGGAGGTGTTCAGTAGATTCTATACAGCTCCATATGGCATCCTCCACTAAGGATTCATTACCCTCTCCATGGCTATACCATGACCACAAAGGGAAGATCTGACCCGGGGACTCTGCACGCCCACCTATAGTTGTATTCCAACATCTTGGCTCACTGCTAACACAGTTAGCTTTCATAATTAGTTAACACAGCTTACTGGCCTGAAGGAGCTAAACACCATTAGCATAGCAAATGCTGAGTTATAGGCTAACGCTAGCATTAGCTAGCTAGCTGGGTCAGCAAAGTGCATTCGAAATTCACATTAAGCGTGATATTAATTGGGATACTAATGTTAGCAAAAAACAGGCTGTAAATGGTTACTACCATAAAAAGTAAGCAGTCAACTTGTCTGGTCGTACAACCAAATGCTAAACAAACGTTTTTAGGTGACTGAAATGTTGCAATTTAGCGAAAACACACTATGAAAGGGTCAGCGTTCTTAGACGGAAACACAGACCACACTCAAAGATTATTTTACGTCTAGTTAAATTTACTCAGTGTCATGAACAGGCATTTAAATGCCTCCATCCTGATTGACAGCAACCTGTCAGGCATTAAGGTAGCCACACCCTAACAGTTAACAGTTTGGACATGAAATATTTTGTCCATTTTTCAGTTGAATATCTTTCCACAAATGATTAGCAAGTTATGGCATTGTTTTTTGCATATAAAACAACATCCTAACTTTTTTGGATCAGGGTTGTGTGACTCAGGGATTAGAGAATGTATTTTTGAATGTAACTGTCTTCCCAATGTGTTGAACTACTTCTTTAGGACACATGGGCCCTGTGTATTTTTATCTTGTCGTCAATCTCTTTCTCTTTGGGTGACAGTATCGGGAGTGATCAACATAAACAGAGATAAGTGAGAAAGAAAGAGAAGAAGAAAGTGACTAAGTTAGTGGGACAGAGAGGGAGAGAGAAAGACAAAGACAGACGAGACAGACTGATAACAATGCAGACAGGAGGCGGAGATAAAGAGAGGGAAAGAAGAAGACTGAGGGAGAGACAAAGAGATGGAATGAGAGCGATGGAGAGAGAGAGGCTGAGATGAATTCTGTGGCATTTTTCCGTGCATGCTGTTAACAGGCTTATAGCAAATGAGTGCATGGTGTATTATCAAGCTTTTATAGCCTGAAGTAAAACACAACACACACACATTCTTAATCAAATACACAACTACACACATACGAGCACATACAGTGTACACATGCCGACTTATACTCACAAGCATTTATGCCAGCAAACACATAACTATAAACACATGCTGACAGTCTCTCCCTCTCACACACACGCACACACACACACACACACACACACACACACACACACACACTGTCATTAGTATGCTGTGGCACAACGCTGTGAGGGCAGCAGAGGAGTATGATGAATATGTTTTTGGCACAGAGCAAAGAGACAGAGGAGAGGAGGGAATTGAAAGAAAGAGCACAGGAAGGAGGGATGGAAGAGAGAGGGAAAGGAGGACAGGAAACGAGAGATAGTAGGAAAGAGAGAGATGTTCCTAATGACTTTAGAAACTGACAGAAAAACAGCAACCCAATTACCGCTGCAGGACTGTCCTTTGTCTCTCTATCTCCCTGCAGTTCTCTCCTTTCTCTCTGTGAGCTTGTGATGACAGATCACCTTGGTCAGAGCAAAGTCAAGCTTAAAAGCTCTGTCTTTATATAAAAATACAGTTGCAGCTGGTAAAAGTGTCCAGCACACTGGGGAACATGGTCATCTACCACACACTGTGGCACAGTCAGCCATGGCTGCGATAATATTTAGACAGGTTTCCAAAGGTGCTGTGCAGTGTCTGTACTGTAAAACAACATAATACATCAACATGAAGCCGACCTGTTATGCTCATTTCCAGGTTCAGTTTCTACTGGAATATGTTTTCATGCTTTAATGTTCAAAAAATCATTATTTTTCTCATACTGCCCGTGGCTGCTGCAACTCTATTCACATGCAGCCTGAAACGCCCAGTTTTGTCTCTTTAAGCCCAGTCTGCTCTGATTGGTCAGTGTTTCCAGGTCTGCCACATCTGTACTCTCACCGTCTCTGTACAAACTACACTATCTAACACATTCTAGCAGGAATGTGATCTGAAACTGAGGAGAAATCGGCAACATCGCAAACCATGATTGCAGGTTTACCTGACGTTAGCATGTAGCTACATGTAGCAGTGAAATAACGATGCTAAAGGGGCACTTTATGTCATAAAAAATCACCAATAACATCACTAATGTAAAACATAAAAACCCCCAGCAAGAACTTCAGTCAGTTTGAGCCGTAAATTAAGAAAATTAAAACATCTAAATATGAACATCTGACACTGCAACATAATACATATATAAGAAAATAAGGAATAGCATAGTATGTCCCCTTTAAGAAAATGTCTCAGTTTTAGTTGTGTAGCTTTAAGACAAATCTGTGGGTGGGATACATTTACATAATGGCATGCAGGGTTTGCTGGACCTTTACCAACTCTATACTAATGTCAAGAGACTCTATTGTCATACAGCATATAGTCTGACTTGTCATAGTAAAAAATAAAAAAAAAAAGCACAGGTTTCACTTATAACCAGGGCTGCAACCAGCAATTCATTTCATGCTCAATTCATCTGCTGATTATTTTCTCATTTGGCCTGTAAAATGTCAGAATGCTGAAAAGTGTCCATCTAAAGTCTATCCTTTAATGTCTTGTTTTGTCCCAAAACCCAAAGATGTTCACTTTTATGTTATATAATCATGAATAAAAGCAGAAAATATCCATATTTGATAGGACAGAAACAGCTTTGTCTGCCATTTTTGCCAGAAAATATAAAAAAAACAATTTTTCTGCTGATCGATTAGTTGACTAATTGTTTCAGATCTACTGACATCATTAATAGACTCTGTCCATACAAGTATCCATGTATGTCTCTCTGTACCCTGAAACTGAAGTAGCTAAATGAAATTCAGCCATCTTCAATAGGCTTGTTTCATGTCCTGACATTACTATGTGCTGCTTTGATTAGTTACTCTGAAGCAAACGTACGAGTGATCAATCAGTCAATTACCTGCAGAGCTGCATCAGAGTAATCGTGAAGCAGCTCATCTCCTATCAAAGTCGCTACTAGATGATCGTCTAAACAACAGCCTCACTCATTAAAAACGTGACTCTGGTGTTTGATGTGGCGCCACTGATCCTTTCCCCTGGCGCCTAATAAGAGACTTATAATATATTTTTAAATTTTTAATAATTATAGTGGAGAAACTCTAAATTTTTATGCAAGGTAGAGCACCCCATGACTGTTAAACACTGCAGGAAACCCTGGAATAATGTTTGTATTCATGAAATTAAACAATGTAGTTAAAGGTAATTTGACCACTAGCAGTGCTGCGCTGCATGTGGGTCCTTATTCTGTTTTTCTCAGGGATCCACAAGAAAACAAACATGTACATGTGTGAACATGCAGACTGTACTGATGGTTTCTGATGCACTGATCAATTGGTGGCTGCAATGGACCAGGGAAAATAATTAAAGAAGACAGCTAGCTTGACCCAAGTATATATATATTTTAACTATAACATCTGTTGATCACAGTGATTTCTGAGGATGGGAGAACATTCAGCAGGTTTTCAGGTCTTAAGGATGAACACTATACAGCTAGAAAGAAACACTGAATGTAAACACTAGTGTGTGCAGACAGTAGCTGACCCGGGCTGTCTGAGGGGCTCTGTATCATGCTTCATCTATTATAGAGGCACCTGTGCTGCTTTTTTCTTTTAACCATGAGGCCAGTGGTGGAAAGTATTCACAACCCTTTCTTTAGTACAAGTACTAATACCACACTGAAATGACTCCACTACAAGTAACCCTGCTTTCAGATGTAAAAGTACAAAGTATCAGCATCAAAATGTACTTAAAGTATCAAAAATAAAAGTACTTACTGTGCAGAATAGACCAACTCAGATTGTTGTATATATAACACATATATTATTGGATTATTAATATTGCTGTATTTATGAATGCAGCATTTTTCTGTTGTCAAGGCAGGGCTCATTTTAACTAAGTAAAAATGCATAATCATTGTAAATTGATCATGGTTTTCATTTTAAATCTTGACTTGAAAAGTAACTAAAGCTGACAGCTAAATGCAGTGGAGTAAAATTAACAATATATGCCTAAAAATGTAGTGGAGTAGAAGTATAAAGTTACATAAAATGGAAATACTAAGTCAACCACAAGGACCTCAATATTGTACTTGAGTAAATGTACTTAGCTACTTTCCACCAGTGAGTGCAGGATCCTGTGAGCATGTGGAGGAAAATGTTCCTCAAGTGAGCAAGTCTGACTTTTCAACTTTCCACCACTTCAATGGCAACTTACCATCAAAGCATCTAAAGCACCTCGTTACCCAGAGCCTCGAATCACAGTTTGGGTTGGTTCAGATATGCAGTGTTAAAAAATATTTCATAAATAAGGAAAATGTGGAAAGAGAAGCATGTGTGAATGTTTGTACAGAGCTCAAGGACACCAAGGTAAGAGTCAAAAACACTTTCATTAAAGAAGCCAGCAGCAGAGTTTTTGGAATAATTACATTCACGGTGCTTTTCACACAGTGTGTGTATTGTTAATTAGCAGCTTGTGCTGACTAGGTGCTAAGATACAGTTAATGCATCACGTTTGCATGATAATTGTTGAGGTAATGAGGTTATGTTGCGTCTCAGGACTCGACTCAGGTTGTGTCCAGCGCTAAGTCTTCTGTGCTACATACACAGCACGGTTAAAAAAGCAGAGGGCAGAGGCTACTTATCGTCCTTGAAACAGAGATAACCTCTAACACATGGTCAGCACAAGCTGCAGTAAACAAGAGCGTGTGTGAGGTATAGGAAGGCATCGATCAGTGAGGTCAAAAGGTCGCTGAGTAAATGGAAGAGGTGAGAGTGACGAGGGCTTAAAGGCAGGTGGGTAAATAGAGAAATCTTATCTCGGTTGACATGTGAGAAAGAAAAACATTTGTTCATTTTGTCTACTGTACACAGCGGGGATCACATGTCACACTGAGGAAACAGTCATGGGCCAGTGACTGTCTATCTAATCATGCATGAATATGTAATTTGGCTCCAAAAAGATTAAAGATATGCATATAATTCTGGAGGCTAATATTATTTCTGTGCACAGTCAGACGTCGATGGGAATATAAGAGTCTTCAGTGGAGCAGCTGTGTTAAATCCGGCTTGCAGCTGATGGAAAGATGCTCAAATTCTGGATATAGAGAGACTTTGTTTTGCACTAGTGAAAATCCAGTAGCTGCTATATTTTCAGCAGTGCAACCTCAACACAAGAGTTGCATCAGATATTGAGGATTTTGAACCCGGTGTTCAGGTGTTAGAAATGCTTTATAAAGTGTCTCGCGCAAAGTAAAGTGACAGCGTATAGACAAGCGAAGAATTCATTGTTGAGCTACAGTTGAAGATGCTGCGGGGGCGTTTAAAGCCTTGTTAAAATTGTATCGCCAGGCCTGATGTGAAACACTGCGATGCCTCGCACCCACATGAGAAAGAAGAGGATATGGAGATTTGACAAATAAAAATAAATCGTATACAGAGCGATGTACGTCTCTAAAGCTTTAAGGTGTGAATCGTCTCGCTTTGGGTAAAACAGCGTGCCCTCTTTGTCAGGAACAATACTTCCAGCCACGTTGTAACCGAGCAGATTGAGAGAATAAATACCGGTCGGGTTGTTCTTTATTTAAATCCAAGTAAAGCCACCAGCTAGCTAAATATATTCACTCATAGATCCTCTGCAAGTCTCCCAAAGCCAAAGATCTGAGGAGGTTTGTTGTTGTAGCCTGCAGCTACGCATCGATCTATCAGAAACTTCACTGGTCCAGTTAATCACCTTATTCTCAGAGAGAGACACGCGGAGAGAAACAACCAGCCAGAGGCGAGAAAAGGTCCTGTTTTTGTTTGACTAATTCATTCTAATTGTCAGGTTTCAGAGCTTGAAGATGAATTAATGGCTGATATTTGCAGAAATTGAGTTTATTGTTTGTGTTTTGTTATTGTAATTGATGTAGTCATGTACAAAATTGACTGAGTTGACAGAGAGGAGGCGAAAAGAAGAGGATGAGAGGGGAGAAGGAGGGGAGGAAAGGCTTCACTGACAAACCTAATCACCCCATTCTTTTACTGAAAGGAGGGGAAGTATGAATAGAAATGAACAGAGGCCAGGGTGAGGAGAGAGGGCACGGAGGAGACAAGGGGAGGAGGGATAAAGGAAGAGAAGATAAAGAGCTTTTTTTATTTTAATGACAAGAAAAAACCTTGAAATGGAATGAGAGGAAGAGAGAGCAGATTGAGGGGAGAACAGTGAGGGTCAGTGGAGTGGAGGTTTAAGTGTGCAAATCAATTAGTACACTCTATTATTTACTATGTAGTTTAGTTTATTCCCTGTAAAGTACTTGCAAATCCTATTCATATATGTAACCTTGTTGAAAAGTCTGTATAGATACATAAATGATGCTTCTATTATTATTATTTGTCATAGTAGTCAGTCAGTTATGTTATTTTATATCATACGCAGCCCACTTTTAAGAAAAATATGGATTATTATTTTGAAAATAATATTATTTCTTGATTTTTTTCCCTCCTAAAAGAATATTACATGTATGACTTTTTCATTTTAATTGACATTTTTCTCAAAATGAAAATAACTCACTTTTTCCTGGAGAAATTATTTTACTTTATTCCTAAATTGTTTGCAAATGATCCCCAAAACAACAAATATAATTGTGCTATTAAAATATTTGCAAGGTCACAGTTTGAAACAAAAAGTCTCCTGGGTGCTTTGTCACTCTATACTACATGACACACTTCCTTCTGTTTTTATTTTAAAACCTGATCAATTAAAATGAAACTATTAGAGGATCAATAACAGCCTTATTTAGATTGATCATTGATCTCATGGTTTTACAGCCTTCATCACATTTGCACTGACATCCATCATCATTTTGGTTCTTTATGCTCGTGTCACAAACAGATATCTATATATTTATACATCTATATATTTATACTACACCTGCTGGTGAAGAGAGAAAAACAAAAGAGCTAATTTACCTGTCGTATGTTCTGCATCCATTAATTATTGACATTTAATTTCCATTTTTGAAAATAATAACTCTATATTCAAAATTCAAAGTGAATGTAAAAATCTAATCCCCTGTCTGTGTGTATGTGTATTGACAGGTGTCTGACAAGCCCAAAGCCAGAGGCACAGCCCTAAGGTAAGACAAATGGCCGCACTCAGAGTTGTAACATTGTCATTTATTCATCTCAATGGTATATTTATTTTGAGGAGAAGAGATGTTCACATTAGCTTGTTGTTTTGTCTGAGAGATCGGAGTGTATTGTGTGTGTGTAGTGTGCACATTTAGGGCATTCAGGACATTTAGCTGAAGCATCATCCTTCTTTATTGTGTGAGTATATACAGTCAGTGTGTGACTTTCAATAGCAACCAAACAACACGCTATAAATAAATGCTCTTTGGCCTGAAACATACAGGCGAGGCAGCTGTGGTCAGTGCTGGGTGATTCTCTGTTAAGGTCAAAGACGTCACTGTGGCTGTGGATTTCACATTAAATGTAAAAGACGAAGAGGCCGAGGTTACTGGATGCTGTTTAAGTGTTTGTGGATCAAAGATTGTGTCCAGGATTAGTAATGTCTGAAGGTTATTGCACACATACACTGTTAAGCTTTCTGGAGGTGTAGTGGCTCTAATTCACTGAAACATCTGTGGTGGCAGGTGCCCACTTGATAACCCCAGTCACCAGCCTGCACTCACACACTCAACTCTGGACCATTTGGAATTAGGCAGCAGATGTCCTCTATACTCACTATTTGTAGGTTAGTGCATAAATCTCTGCACATCTGAGGCAGGCTTCTGCAGGCTCTCCTGGGATCACGGTTGAGACATCAAGTCCTGTGTGTCATCATACGTATACAGTATACATGCATAGTGATAGAAGGTCAGCGAGTAAGATTTCCTCAGCTCTCTCTTTCCTAAACATAGTCTCATTAGGGCTTAACACAAATTAAGTATGTGAAGTTCATCCAAAAACGGAGCATATGGTGAACATATGGGTGGAAATCAAGGTTTTTGTTGAGATAAAAAGCTTTGCCCTCGCTCTAATGTTGAATTTCTATTCAACTGGCTTTAAAGTGCGGAGAAGCCTCCTCTTTAATATTGTTTTAAGATGAAGCATTTTACTTTGGTACTATTCTGAGGAACTTCACTATTTACATTTGCTACTTTTATCTTGAACTACACTCATAGACAGTATGAAAGACGGTCCAGTTGCCAGCTAAAAATGTTGGCATTTTACATTTCTACAAAACACATTAATGTTGAATGTTTTGTTGCTGTCTTTTGCCCGGTCATGAAACATGTGATGTTCCTCCTGTTGTTTTTACCTTACAACAAGTTGTGGTTAAAAAAAATGTTGAGATTCAGCACATCTGTGGTTTGCACAAACATAATGCCAACATTTATTGACGCATGATGGGTTTATAAAGAAGCCACCATGATGTCAGCCGTTGGTTTGTGGAATAACATTTTGTAACCTCAAATTTGTTGTGGCTGTGGCTGTCGCCATCTTGTTGATGTTTTTTGGGGAACCAGAAATGACCGTGTTTTGAGGTTGGAGTGGTTCGGAGAAAGGTTTGGAACTGACTGAAGTTTAACCGACTGTAACACAGGTAATCAGCCCAGCAGGTACTGTTAGCATAGCAAGCTAACTCTAGCTAGCTAGCGACAGTAAGTGCTCAGCAAGGTGAAAAAGCAGAAAACCAGACAACCAAACCTTCTTATACAACCAAACGCTGATCAAGTGACCAAAATGTTCTGATTACCTTTCATGAAGAGGAAACACGCTGTGAAAGGGTCAAAATTATAAGACAAAAACATGGAAACAAACACCCAGAACAAGTTCTAGTTAAAGCTAGTTAAATACCCACAGTGCGTCTGGCTGGTCTCATGTTAGCCACATCCTTAAGCATCCCCTGCTTTATTGCCTATTTTACTCTGAAGTTATAAATATAACTAAAAAGGATATTCACATTATAAACTCAATGTTTACTGAGTTTAAAAAAGTAGGTCTAGAGTCATTTTCAGGTTCAAATGCACTTCTGCAGTGGCTTCACCTTTTAGACCCCAGAAGTGACTTTTATTCATTTCAGACAGATATACTTTGGTTTGTAATCTATTCAGTTATTATTATTTGAGCTATGCTATGTTACAAGTCACCTTTAATATAAAAAAAATACTCCTTTACAAAAACATGATGAAGTTTAATAGATTAAACAGACCAACAAAGTCAGGGTTAACGCGGAGCTAAATTCTTGCTGCTTCTTAAAGGCGAAAAGAGACAAAGGACGGAATTCTAAAGCAGTGTGAGAGTGTTATAACAAACAGACTGGATTGGTGGAGAATGTTTAAGCCTTTCAGGGTCAATGAAAGTATCGTTCCCCTGCTTTTCACATTTCAAAGTGGAATGTGAGGCAGAAGATTTCTTGTTCTTGTCATTCATCCCAGCAGGGAGTCTGGAGCTGCTGTGGTGCATATTGGGAAAGTTTCTTTAGTGGGTTACAGTGACTTTACTTCATTACCCAGAGATCATACAATGTGATGGGGAAAAAACCTGATTGGGATGGTTCAGCCACCTCTCAAAACAATGCAATGATTGTTTGTTGGTGTTTCATAGAAATTCCATATTATTCCATATTCATGTCACTGCTGACACCAAAATCTTATATAAGCAGATATTCTGTGGCTGTTCCCAGTTTAGGGCAAAATGTAGCTGATCCTCTGTCCAGAACAAACTTTCTGGAGGTGATAAAGTCTATTTCCATTTTCCACAGTTACAGTCTGTGTGGGCTACACATTGTGATACATTATTTCCTTCCTGTAACATCTTGAGGGAACATGTCACCTAATTAATCATTTGAAAAAAATTGTTAGTTGCATTTGTAACATCATAGAACATAGGAGATAATTCATGTAAACAGCTGATTTTGGCACCCGGATCCATTTTTCATAAGTTCGTCTTTTTTGCTTGGAATTAGTTGTAAAGCTCAGGCTGCTGCATAAGAATATAAGAATCTTTTATAAATGAGGCTCGTTGTGTTCACAGTCTGAAGGCATTAGTATGCAAGTCTGGAGTGTGACTGTGTGTGTGTGTGTGTATGTGTGAGAGAGAGCGTGTGCTGTGTGTCTGTGTGTGCCCCAGGCCATGTGTTACTCTGCTACCGCTAATGAGCCCATTCACTCTGCAGCCCAATCTACTGAGCACCACACACACACATACACGTATCCGGGGGGACGCTGGGACTAGAGATGCTGCGAGCGATCCACTGGCTATATCCCCCATGGAGAGCAACACACACACATTCACACACACACACTCTCCCTCACCCACACTCCTCACACCATCCATACAGACACACACTTTTTTTTAAATCCTTGCTCTGACAACCTCACCCACATACCAATCGTTATCCTGCTGCCACACACACACACATACACACACAACCACCCACCCTCTCATCCCGCCGTACTGTATATTCCACTGTATCATTTTTATTTTCTGCTCTGTAATCTTTAAAAATCTTTGTGCTATCTGCGTCCTTCATCATTATATCCTATCTGTTATCATATATGTACCCTGAGGGAAAGTGCCTGCAGCTATGTAGATCTGTCTTTCTATTCTAATTATTTTAGTAGCAGCAGAACCAATCACAATGTTTGTTTACGGGGTTGAAAACAGACAATTTAATGGCGCCGAGCGAACAGAGGCAAGGAGAAACTGACATACACTCTCTAAAATGCATGTTTGATGCTTTTATATTGCATTAATAACAACCCTGTCACTAACATTAGGCTGGTGACTCAATGTACTGTACCTGTCGGGCCACACACTAAAGAAAATGACAGCTTGAGTTCACACAGAAGTAGCATAAAGTCTGCAATTACCCCAACACAGTACATAAAATAAGGACAGCAGAAACAGTGGATGGGTAACTATACAGTTTATCTTTCAATGTTTTAAGCAGTTTAAATAAACAGCCGATTTCACTTATATGCCAAAGTCAGGGGTTTCCAACCGTTGCCATGCCAACGACCCCCATATAACATTAGCTACAGCATACAGCTTCATAATATATTTTCCTCATTTTAATGAATAATAATACTTCTGTTATGAGCATTCCTTGTTATTTCCGTCTTAATATTCAACAGAAATATAAACAGTTAACAGATTTTCCTTTAGTATTGTTCTCTTTTGTTGGGCCTTTTTATTCATTACATCCAGTGTCCAAAGCAACAGAGATTGATATTGTTATCATATGAAACTAAAGGATCTAAGTAATCCATCTGTACCCACTATGTCATTCTATCTTGTCACTTAAGGGGCTAAATAATACCATTTTCAAATGGCCTTGACCTCTGACCTCTAGATATCTGAATGTTAACAGGTTCTATAGGGACTCACGAGTCGACCCTTTCAGACAGGCCCACTTTATGTGATTCCCATGTAGTTGGAGACAGAAATCTTATATTTCTTCTCATATATTACAAATACTGGGCTCCCTAAACAGGCTGTGAATCGCATAAATTGGGTACGAGTTTCTTTGGATTCAATTCAATGATGTTTCCCATAGTGGCATTTCATTGTCGTGAGCCATTTTTGTGTACCACATCAACGTTTGACCTTCTAACTCCCCCTAAAAAATGCACCTTTTTTTGTCAAAATCTCTGTTGAGATTTAGTGTTATTTTGCTCTGAGAGTCAGTGTGTTCTAACCTTTAAGGTAACATTCACTGGCAGCTTATTTCTTTGACACTTGAGTGTTTACTAGTGTAATCAGGTTTGTTTGGCCTGTTGAAACTGATGCTTTTTTTAAATCAAATATCCCAGGGAAATGAAAGAAAGTGCAGTCTCAGTCTTCTTCCAAGCAGGAGGTGGTGATAACCACAGAACAGCAACATTTATGGGTAAAACATTAACAAATTTTACCTCTCTGTGCTATGAGAGCTGCGCTTACAGTGTCTTCATACCAAATAATAGAAGTTAGTTAATCAGTTATTTATAGAGGAATGCAAACATGCTTAAAAAAAAACATTGGTCTTCTCATTTGCCCCCTCCTGTAATATCACTCATCAGAATGACTGAGTTTACAATCATAAACAGTGATACAACATGTCAGCAGGTTGAACACACACACAGGTGAAGCAGCATGGATGCACTCCGCCAGTCTGCTGCATCAAGTGTGACACGAGTTCAAATGTGATGCACTTCTTCAAACACCGTCACCGCTGCTGCTGCCAGGGAGCATTACACTACATATGTAGGAATGGAAACCTATTATAGCCTTCCCCACAGTACCGCCTGGGGCAAACACACACACACAGCCACAAATACACAAACACACGCGCACACGCTGCTGAAAGGAATCCATCAGCCTGTGAAAAGGTAAAAAAGATTAGTTTTTCAGGCTTGAAATTCATAATTTATGACACACGATGAGGCGTTTGCAATAAGTTATTTGATTTTGGGCCAAGTTAAACCAGAGATAAGGTCAAATATATTCAGGTTTCAAGTGCAGTCAACAACAAATTCTTCATTGAGCATGATTGTGTTCTGAAAGTAAAATGTTCTTTGTTTTGTTTTTGTTTTTCAAAATCAGACATTATGTTGTTTTGTGTTTTTTGGGGGGTTCAAAAGGTTGATCCAGTAAGTCAAAGTGAAAAAAATATTTTCAGGTCATAAAGGTGAGAGTATGCTGAAAATATGATACCAGTGTGGCATGGTGAAAATGATTTTGGTGTGGTTTATACAGGCAGAATTACAGCCATAATAGTTAAAGGAAGGTATGAGAAACAGCACTATTAACCTTGTGAGCAATTGTATTGAGACAAAGCCTCCACAAGTTCTTTCTTCTATAGTGGCCTGTGTGTAACACCATGAAGATGAAGCTTCTTTTACCAAAGTCCCCCTCTATTTAACAGATTCATGCATGCAAATTAAACTTAAAAAATATCTAAATGCATTCCCTTTAAAGCTGTTTGAAGTTGCCTTTTGTTAAACAGTAAATGAAAACGTATTTCCTTGCATAATAATATACAACAACAGCTTTGAAATCAATATTTTACATCGATCTTGAAATTGCTTTTGCACGCTGTGTTTGTGCAAACTTGCCTCTCAACTCATATTTTCAGCTATTGTGATGTTCTGTATGAAAACTCATTTACAGTAGCACCCAGTTCCACTTAACTCAGCGTATAAAGCACTCTGAAGATCCGGCCTTGGATCTCTGTACGATGCACTTATGTAAGGGCACATTCAGTGGCTTCAGCTTATATTTAATGTATTTATTTCAATTATTCAACACCTCTTTGTCTCTGCTCCTCATGCTAAGAAAACATGTGTTTATATCTAATGTTCATATTGCATTGTACGGAGGGATCAGTCTAGTGTCTATCCATTATTTACCACGTCTATTTTCTTTAATGATACTTTGTCTTTTTTACATGTGTGTTTGTCTGCTGTCTGCCAGTTTGTTGCAGTATCGATATATATATATTTTATTTATTCTGTCGCCTTCTCCTTTGTTGTGCAGTGATTGTGATATATGTTTGGACGCCCTCGAAAAAGGCAGGGTAAATCTCAAGGGGTTTTTATCCTAACAAATAAATTTGAACACAGTAAGTCAAGAAGCTTTAGATATTTGGGAGACTGCAATGGAGTAACTGCAATAATTTCATAAATCCCCTCAAAAGGCTCCATAAATCATAGGTTTACACGCAGCCCTGAGTCGGATAAACAAGCACACATGCAAGTATGCATGCAAACACACACACACACGAGAGTGTGAGTGATTGAGAGAGAGACGGAGAGAGAGATTGTAAAGCCAGCTGTGCTGTGGGAAGCCCTGCCAAGTGGAGGGCAGAACCAGTGAGCTGAAGGCAGATGATAAGATGACAGATGAACTGAGCCCAGATGGCCTCCACATCTTCACTTCACAATCCTGTAATACCGTTATAATTCTGCATATTCTCACTCAGTTCCTCAGTCATTTTAAGAACCTATATTTACCTGCCTTCCAGCTTGATCCTCCTGCTTCACACTCGGTTACATCTTGTCTCCGCTGGCTGCAGTTTATCAGAGCCGCGGCCTGTCTGGCTCCGAGCCACCCGCTCCATTGTTTTCAGAGGCTGATCAATTCAGTTTTCCAGCCGAGGCGATTGGGAGGAGAAATAAAAGCTGTAACTGTCTATTGTCTGTTGATTGTCCTCCTTATGTTCAATTCCTGCTGGTTAATTAATGGTGACACAGTCCAAACTGAAGCGAACACTGTAACACAGATGGACCCCGGAGGCTTTGGGGGAGCACATGGAGGGTGGTGAAATGATTATAGGATGTTAATATCTGCTCGTTTTCTGAAATCATGTAAGATGAATGTGGCAGTACAGTATGTATAAATAAGTCATAGATCCAGGGAGTCAATATGTGGACTTTGTGTGGATATGTGGAATATTTCATATTACCATTAGTCAATAACGTCTCGAGCTGCAGAGGCAGTGATATCTGCAAGCATTGATTATACTCTTCTGTCAGATTAGTCAGTGATATTAAACATTCATATATGCAGGGCCGCAGCCAGGACTTTGGAAATACTGAGGTAATGAATTCCCCGAGCACGGCCCCACGCACCTGATTAATTCCTGACAAACCAGCACGCGGCAACCTTGAGGCCTGGAAAGGGAAGCCAACACAAAGGTGCTTTAAAACTGCATTATTTCAAAAGGCCAGCAGGGGGCGACTCCACTGGCTGTAAGAAGAACTCCAGTTGTATAGTTGATGAGAAAATTACTCCTTTTCTCACTTGATTTAAGACCTCACAAAACATTGTCATAATGAGGTTATTGTCTCAATTGCTAGTTTCAAGTCTTCTACAATCAAGCATGATATTCTTTTAGTGAATTATGATTTCCATGTAGACAATAAAGCAGGATGTGCTTAGGGAATGGCTACCTTTGTCACCATTTTCACTCTGTTTCTGTCTTATAGTTTTGCCCTTTTTCACAGTGTCTGTCACAGATCATGAAAGGAAATTTTAACAGTTTGGTCACCTGAAAATGTCTTCAGCAAAAAACAAAAAAAACAATAGTGTACAAATCAATGAGTAGTGTCAAAGTAGCTACATCCAATTTTTATATACAGTCTAAGCTAATCACCACTAAAATTCTATAAGATATAAAATCTATATTTTATCAGTATCCCACTGAATTATTGTCTAAATGTAGAATGTAGAAAAATGTAAAAAAAAAAAAAA
>CAFUXE010000879.1:29150-39388 GCA_903364295.1 Serranus cabrilla | reverse complement strand
AAAAAAAAAAAGCGTACCCCCCCATGTGAAAAAGTTGCATATTCCAGCTTTTAACACAAATATCCTAAAATAAATATTAAATAGCTTTCTTTTCTTTAATCTTAGTACAATTCTTCTTGCTGAGTTGTGGGTCGAGCCGTTTCAATAATTAATCAAATCTCCAGCCATATGTGAATTTTTATTTGATTCTTTCAAAGAAAATAACAAAGCTGGTGGAGGTTGAGGAGTTCATAAGGGAGGCAGCAGCCTTCAGGAGGTAATCAATAGGTACAGGTGGTAAACAAGAAATTTGCTCATGTCAAGGTTGAACATGCAAAGTGTCAGTCTGAAGAGGGGAAACGGTCCTGACATCCTGTCTCAGGCGACCAAACAGTCCGCTGAAGTATTGGGAGAAGAGCAAAGTGGAGGGTAAACATCAGCCATGACCTCCTTCCACATCCTGGGAGCTCTCGCATTATGTTGGTGCTTTAGTCTGTAAAGCAGATCAGCTTAAAGAACAATACAGTTAAATTAGAATGGCAGAAAGTACAATTCCTAAAATATCACAAAATATAAGGATTGCTGAATACATTTATTTATCTAAATTTGAACTATTAATGTTTTCAGATGTTGGAGATGCATTGCATCATTCAGTCAAGTTCTTTACATGTGTTGGACGGCCACTGATAGTATTATGAAAAAATATTACACAGACAGTTATCACAGAGAAAACCATATTTTCATGGTGTGATGATGACAGAGTAAACCTTAAAAATCTGGATAAGAAGTGCATGTAGCTTCCAGGTCTGAAAAGTGATGCCAGTGCAGAAGTGCTTTAAACCTGCATTCTTTCTAATGGCCAGCAGGGGGCGACTCTACTGGTTACAAAAAGGAGTCTATGAGAAAATTAGCCAACTTCTCACATATGACTTTTTAACTTATTAAGTTTTGATCCATGGATGTTTTATAATATAAAACATTCCTCTAGCCAAGAACAGCGATTAAAAAAGTCGGTTAGCCGGGTAACACCAATAGAGATATTCAGTAGGCAAAAAACTGTGGAAGTAAACACGGAAGCCAGAAACATTTTGCACATGCACAAAGCAAGCAGCTCTCATTGAGGAAATGATGCCGTCTTTGGGTTTGTATCTAAGTCTAAATAATACAGCCATGCTCAAAACGGTCTCAGTGGCTACAGTGCTTCTTTTAACAGTCCATGGTTGGCTCCCTTGCTGCTTGGTAATCAATAAGAGGGGTGACTTTTTTCGCAGTGTCATCCTTCTCTAACTTTCAGTCCATTCCTTTCACTGATAACACGAGTGAAGTGACCTGCATCCACTCAGCAGTCTCTAACCCTCAGGTGTATTGTAAAAAGACATTTATTTGCTTACAGCCAGTTCTCCACTTGACCTTGTCGACGGCGCCAACCATGAATACTGACAGATCTCTAAGTCACTGTGCATCAAGTGTAGCTGCTAGCTTAGCTGGAGCTTGTAAGTATGTGGGTGTCGTGTGGATCTTGTGAGGCCCACTGGACATATCAAACCAACAGATCATTTTGTCGAGGCTGTAAGGCTTTCATTTCCCCCGCTGTGCTTGTGATTTTATCACACAAATAAACAGACAGACACCAAAGCCTCCGCTGGAGCCTGAAGATCCGACAAAGGCTATTTTGTAAGTCTTATCGGTGTTACTTATGCAACATTGACACGAGCGTGCACTCAGAAAGCAGAGTGAAGGCTCTGCGTCCTAAACAAGCAGGAGACCAACTGAAGAGGAAATTATAATATAGTGTTGATACAGTGTTTGTGTTTTTTTAGTTTATGCATTGTTACAAAGAAATAATGGCTCCATGAACGAGGAAACATACGTCGATACCTTTTAACATCTAATAGCAAGTCTAATAAAAGATATTACGTGGTTCTTAAAAAGTTAGTTCTGTGTAAAATATGAATTAAACGTGCATCAAATTCAGAAATCCTTGTGTATGTTTACAAAAAAAAAGTTGATCAGTTTGAACATACAGGGCTGTACAGTACCTGCAAAGTAGCTCTCATTTAATTTAACTTCACTGAATTCAAGTCAACTTTGCCATTTACTTCTATTCAAACTTGAATACAGACATCTAATATTTAATTTTGACATGCAGTAATTCAGTAGTAAAAATTATTATGGTAATTTGGGCTAAATGTGTAAAATTATTATGGTAATTGTGGCTACGTAGCCTAAATTAATATGCTAATTCCAGATACATATCCAAAATTAATATGGTAATTTAAAAGGTCGACTATTGGCTTTGTGGTATTTTAATGAAATGATTCCCAATCCTTGTTCAACATGTAGAATATTTAATTGTAGATATATGTAACCCTTAGTATTACTAGTACAATAATGAGTGAGTGATATATATATAATAAAAAAATAACACCCGTAAATCAGATTCAACTAGTTAAAATGTGATTTCTACATTCGAGAATATATTTGTAATGTGTCAAAAAATTTTTTACTTAACATGTTGAATTGTAATTTCCATGGGTGAAAACTAAACGGCGTTGTCTATAAGTAGCTGTGTGAATTGTTGACAAAGGAAGAGGTCGGGTAGTAGGTACATTTATGTTAATGTGCATAAAAAAATACTTGTCAGCTCTGCTGATTAAATGTTAAATGGCTCTCCATAGCAGCCATTAGATAGTATAGGAAACAAAATATACCGAGAACGGTTGTCTGACAATGAGAGCTGAGCTGAAAATAAACTTAACAGAAGTATAACTTAATAAAAGTAAAAAATAAAAATAAAAATACCTGTTTACACCTGGGTGAAACTTTGTTTTTTGGAAAATATATTCAACAAATTCACTCCTGGGTGAAGTTTATACATCTTCACTTCAACAAAACTTCACAGAAATGTACCTAAAATGTCCAGTAAAAAGCCAGTCTGTCAGTCTGCACCAGCTGGCGTTGCATTTTAATTTGGCAGCGACTACGCCATTAAATTATTTTCGACGGCTGATGGCTGATTCCTGAGCCTGAAAAAAAAAAAAGGAGGAAAGCGAGCCAGATGTAATGCTTTCACACACATATTCATCTCCTTTCATCCTGTTCCTCCAGCACATTCTGTTTGTGTTGCCAGAATAAAATAGGCTAGAGAGCACTCAACTGAAAATCCCATTGAGAGGAAAAGACACTCACGCTTTCCTTTAACTTCACACGGTGCTATTTAAACAAAAACACAAACATATCAGTGTGGGAAATATAGACTCGTCTCATGCTTCCAGTCTCTTTTATCTTTTGGCAAATGAAAAGGCAATAAAAAGACTACCATCAAATGTATTAAATGTGCCTCTCTCCATTTTATATGGCATGTACAAACCATTGGAGAGTTTTTCTCATCACGTCAAAGAGACATTTCATGTTGTAAATATAAGACAGCCAATACAGAATGCAGTCTCATATGCACCGTCATACATGACAAAGCCCAGCAATCCCAAAAATCCTATCTCATCCAGCATTTTTAGCTCTAATGTCAAGTGGAAAACAGCGCATTTCTACAAAGCAGACACTTGATGTTGTTCTCACCTTGATTTCAAGCCAAATGTCGTATCAACAATGTGGGCTAGCTCACCAGGGGAAGTGGTTTGTTTCCCAGAGTTAAAACGTAGGAACTCATCAAACAGTGAGGTTCGTTGGGTGAAAAGTATCCACTGAATGGTATAATTTGGGGGGGCCAATGAGAAGCAGTTGGACTAAATCTGTGATGCACTGTCTAGACTGGCTGCACATCCTTCACCAGTCAGTCTGGATTTATTGAAAGAGAGCCACAGGTGATTATTATTATTGTCCAGTCAATAGAAAGGCTAGTTCTTGTCCAGGGTCATGTCTTCTGGAACCTCTCTGTATTATTTTACATTTTAGCAAACCACAGATACGTTAATGTGGATGTTTTCTTTTGTCCGGTGACAAATTCTAGTATGTGCAGTACGTTGTTATCAGCCCATTTCATTTTATGTTTCCATAAAAGGCTGCAGATTCATCAGGTTTTTGCTACAATGTTACTTCTGTAAGGTAAGGGCAAACATTTGTTTTTTCCTGGCACAATAACCCAGTCTCGGG
This sequence comes from Serranus cabrilla, assembly GCA_903364295.1. NCBI lineage: Eukaryota > Metazoa > Chordata > Actinopteri > Perciformes > Serranidae > Serranus > Serranus cabrilla. The sequence goes on along the minus strand of CAFUXE010000879.1, from coordinate 35,299 downwards.
TGAAAGTCCTGGGTTTTCACCTCTCGTTCAGCCTGCCCTAACAGCGACTTTACGTGCTTTTTGCTCCATTTTATTGCTTAATCCTTCCTTTTCACACTCTGTAACATCACATCCACCCTTGGCATCGTTCATAAATCATTTGGCCACTAGGGGGCTCTGCCAACAACATGCGTTAATACATTGAATGGGCTGATAACAACCTACTGCACCTACTAGACGGTGGAGCAGGCCTCTACTCACCTATATGGAAGGGATAACCGTAGATAATGTCTAACGATTGAGTCATGTGATAACATCCAAACCAGGTGAATGATGTTTGAAGTTTTGTCTGGAAGTTGTGTTTTTAAACCCTTATCCTGTTATTTTCACCTGATCTTAGCCAAGCAGTTTGGTGTCTATCCTTAACCAAAATGCTTTTGAAATGTTGCCAAAGCAATTGTCAAATAAGCAACATCACATGTTTGCAGCTTGTTCAAACCAGTGGTTGCCATGTGACACAATGAGAAGGGGTTGCAGCTGTTCAGATAGTTAAAAAATGTTGAGATTCTTCATCTCTTTGGTTTTCAGAATGTAAAATATTAAAATGTATCCTGGTTACAAGTGCAGATAGACATACATAATGTACTGAAGCGTAGATGTTTGCCCATATGTGGTCAAGCCAGTTAGAATTTGCATTTGTTTTATGGTCAAATCCCTAGTTTCCTCATAAATTCATGAAAATAAATGTTGGTATAGGGAAAACCAAGACAGCATGAGCCAAGTCTTTCTATTGTGGCATTTTGCTTTTATTCAGCCAAGTAGAAAAACTTGTTTGCAATATTTTGTCTCTTGTTTTTTAAAGCAGAAATTGAAAATGTGCACATAGAGAGAAACATACTTAGTGACAGCTGCTGAACTAACTTTTATTCTGTTTTGGCTCCAACTGTTTGTCCATTCTAAAAGTTGAAGAGTAATAAAAATGTTACACACTGTAGTTGTGCTCCAGTCTGGTCAGTATCTTCTTTTGGATTTGAATCAAGAATACTAATGAGTCTCTTGTACAACAGAGAGCTGCTGCTGACTCACAGGACTCTTGGTTCTCTTTAGTTACACATCAAAAGATTCTTTAAAGGCAATAAGGGACATTTAAAACAGCCTTAGACATAAGTCCAGGAGTATCTCTTATCACCATCTGTCATGGCATCTCTATCAGTCTTCCAGTAATCCATGTATGAACAGGCTGTTCACTGTAAAAAACTAAAACACTGTTTGACAGTCCTGATCCAAGAATCGTCACATCTCACTGATTTCAACATATAACTTGTCAGATTACATCTTGTTTGCGCTTCAGGCAGTGACAGCAGCTGATGAGCTCAACACATACACTGTAGTCCAGTAGGAAAAACATGTTGTACTTTTAAATGAGCCACATCTCCAAACAGGAACACTGGATGAACCTTAAAATCACAAGATGCTGTTTATGGAGCATGGCCATGTCTGAAACAACTCGCTTTTATGCTATTTAGTGCACTGTGGTTACAACTGGGATTCCAAAAAAGTTGGGATGTTTTAGTTAAACAAATAAAACTTAATTTGCTATTCACGTTGTGATCAAATCAATAAACTTTTATTTTTGTAAATAAACACTCTGAATTCAGTTTTTACTTAAACTCTCAGTAGTTGGTGGAGACCAAAACAGAGCCAAAAGAAGAGTTTTCTCAACTAAAGAGTCTTTGTGTATGGAATCTGTTGGCAACGGGAAGATTTTAGTCTGTTTAGTCTGTTTGTGTTCCAAGTACTAACCAATGACATTTGAGTGGCAGAACATATGGGTTGAAATGCATTCTGGGAACCCATTAGGTATTGTCTGGTGATGATTTAGCTTCTTATCAGATTTTTAAAATATACATAAATGCATTCATATGCAGAGAAACGATTTGTTTGTAGACATTAGCTCTCAACTCCATTCTCGCATCTGAAGTTGCTAATCACACTGTAAACAATGACTGGTGCATGGAAGAGGAAGTCGTGGCCTGGATATCTGAGGCTAAAAAGGCCGATGGCCATGGGTTCTCAGATTGGAAGAAGCGTAAATACTGGACTTACATTCATCAGTTGATTAGAAACACAACTGTGTTGGATGTGTAAACACAGTGAGCGATGGTTTGACATTTTTGTTAACTTTTAAGGCGATGTGTCGATTTTATGTTTACAGCTTGTTATGCTGCCCCTAAGTGGCAAGAAAACAATTAATTAACGCAGGTTTAAGGATGATCCGTGCTTAATGTGGCAGATGTTGCTCTTACTGCCTTGCCTTTCAGCTCTCCTGTTGTATTTCCTTCCTCTGCCCGCAGTGATTTGTTTATATGTGCATCAATAACTTCCCGGGCTTATTGGGAAATGTAGATGAAAGAAATTTAAATTATTCTGCTTAGAGAGAAAGCTGAAAGTAATGAGCAATAACGTACTTAATGGGAATTGTATTTCTGATTACATTTCTTGTTTTATTGTGATGCTGATTTACCAGCCAGCTCCAATAAAAACTCAGTCAGACAAGATCTTTCCGTTCTCTTTGCTCGCATTGTTTATTAAAATCTGACTCTAACTAGCTTTCTTGTATTAGTTCACATCAGTTTCTGAAGCTGCTTTTATATGTTTTTCAAACACACAACTGGCGGGGGTTGCGTTGAGGAGGGTCTGCACAGGGAAGACGGAAACACACAAACATGTATACAGGGAGATTAACTCGATGCTTTGCCAATATTGGTTCAACTGTGAAGCTAATAGAGCAAAGTGAGGTGAAAATTTAATTGGAATTGAAAGAGAGACGGAGGAAGAGACAAAGAGAAAAGATGAGTAATGATAGAAGAAGAAAAACAGGGCAGAGACTGCATTCATACAGTATCTGTCACCGTGTGTGTGTGTGTGTGTGTGTGTTGCCTCAGGAACAGTTGATGGATTTGCTGCTTGACTGCTCACACAGATTGGTGCCTGCTGTGATGGCAGCCTTGAACTGAAATTACATGCACACTCTCACACACACACACAAAGAGAACTACACATAATTGCGATTTCTGTGTGTGCGAGTGCGTTTTGTGTGTGTTCTTAAGTTGGGACGAGCGGGTGTGTTGCCTCTAGGAGGCCATTTCAAAGCACTGTGGAAGGATGGATGAACACAAGGCCAACCAAAGCACCAGAGAGGATGAGACAATTGAACAGGTTCAAAAAGCTGTGTTTATCCGTTTATTAATAGCCGTTTATTATATTCGGTGTCATTTTTTATTGAATCAGCGACAGGGTGGCTGGCTTCCCCAATAATTATCCTTTTTTTTCTAAAACTGGTGAAATGAGACAAAAACACTACAGAACGGATAAACAAAGATTAATTTATACAGCTTAGAGAGAGTTGTGTTTTACTTAAGAGTTTGATGATACGTTCTGCTAATTGAGGCAGTTGGAGTAAATTAGAAATTATCTTGATGTTGTTTGTGATAACAGTGGAAAGAGTCCCCCCTCCCCATACCTCTAAATCAAGTCTATAAAGGAGATTAATGTGTTGTCTTTAAATGTGTGTGGAGGATGTGTGTTTTGTGTCAGTGAGCGGGAGTGTAGAGCCGAGTTTCTGAGCAGGGAGGTAGATTGTGCCAGCTAATGATGAGATGAACATCCAACTGCACCACCTGAGGAATTTCACCACAGGAAATAACAATAGATACTGTCAGAGTAAGAATGTTATGAACTAACTAGAGACACGCAGGTTTTCCACTGCAAAACAATGTTAGAAAATAAATGAGAAATAATACATTTTACCGTCGCTGGAACTCTGAATAAAATGTAGTATAGTGAAGTTTTTTTGCTCTGTGAGGCAGGAAATCTATTCTTAAATATGAAACTATAAGTTAAATTTCTAGTTTACTTTTTATAATTTAACCACAACTTGCAGTGAGACGATATCACCCAGGATGCGTAGCTTCCCCAGCAGGCCACTTCTCAGCTTTACTCATCTAAAGAAGGTGTAAACAAATGTTGTGTTGGGACATGGCTCTGCTCAACTTGATTCAATCCACTTTTAGTACCAGGTCCTTTACTGTGTTTCAGGTTTCACTCAGCTGGATTCTCAGCTGATCACAATATGGCTCAAGGATGCTTTATGTAACCTTGAAAATGACAAAGACTTAACTGCCTGTATGAGTCATTAACATTGACAGGGCTTCATTTGGAAGCAATAAAGAAAATGCAAGTTTTATGTTGTAAATTTTTAATTTTTCACTTTAAGAAATACTTGATATTTGTACATATGAAAAACAATCTTGAAATTTTAATGTTTGACTATTTTTCCATTATGGTAGGGAAAATATGGGAGTCCATGAGTCCATTTGGAGTAGAGTGTAAGTTAAAGAAGTCAGTGTTGCCCTTGGGTTTTCAAAAAAAGGAAGTTTGGCATCTATAGACGAGTCGATGACATCTTCTGACAGTGTATTGTGGTTGATTACCTCCTGAAGTTGATTTGATGAAGATGATTCCTGAAGATGAAGTAAAACATCGTCTGCATATAGATTTATCTTTTGTTGTTCAGCAGAAGGAATTCCCTTTTCCTTTCAGTTCTGCCAGATGGAACTGATGGTTCATTTAAAATATCAAATAGCAATTATTGTCTGTGTTGTCACAGTTTGACGTCATTCAAAAGTCTACTCAAGTTACAGACTGGTGTCTATAAATGTTTTTTTCACAATGGATTTACAAATAATGTTTTTTTTTATTCTAACTGTTGAAATGACTAGTTTAACATAGAAGCACATAACTAACATAAATGTTTTGTTCTTTCTTTCTTCTTTTCTGTCTGTAGTGGAGCATCAGGGAGCAGCAGTGAATCAGAGAGCAGCTCAGAGTCGGACACGGACGAATCAGAGAGCAGCTCCAGTGACAGCGAGTATAATCAGGCTTCCCGCACACACACTCCAGAGGTAAGAAGACAAGTGAAGCTCTGTACAAACAACTTGATGTATAGCATGAGTTTATGGCTTAAATGTAAGAAATGGTCTCCAGGAGTAGAACTGAGTGCTTTGCTGTTGGTGTTTTTTTCATGTGAAAAAAGAAGAAACCCCAGTTCCAAAAGTTGGGACATTATTTAAAATATAAAATATAAAACACAAAGTGACAATTTGCTAATCCTGTGTGACATATACTCGAAAAACTGTACAAAGACAATATGTTTAACTTAAAGTGTAAGGGGTAGGGGGTAGGGATAGACCAACAACCTTTTTTTTTAGCTGTGTGTAACTTAGTGGTGTTTTAGCCACATGCTAACAACCTGCACAAACTAGAAGATGTTATCTTTCAAATGAAGCATCATTCATGTATTTTGAGTACATAGCATATGTGCTAACTACAAAGCTAGCTATTGAGCTAGATTCAATGTGCTGCTGGGCACCCAGTCAAACAGGAGAGACACAGAAACGGATTATGTTGTTTAAATGTGTACATCTACATTATAAAATAATAATAACTTTAATAATACATGACTAGTATTTCTGGTGCTGACTAGGTAGCAACGTGTAATAGTCTTATCAACGAATCACGCACATCTCTAATACAATTATTTAGCAGCTGCCGTGTTCCATGAAATGAGGCATTTGACATCCAAACATTAAGAAGAGTGTATGTGTATTAGTAACAGTCAGTACAGTTTATTTTTCTTCTATTTTTAGTCCCGGTTTGGAGACAACCAATCATTAGTGCCGTTGTTTATGCCAGCTGGTTGCCGGCTCAGTTTTTTGTAAGGCAGAGGTAATATTAGCTTTTGTTGGCAGAAATCTCCATCATCAAGCAATCATTTAACAATTGGAAGTAAAAGATAATGATGATATTGTGTGTCTCCAGCTCAGACAAGTGCCTCCAATTTTGTTTACATTTTATAAAGAGATGCACTTTCATTGTTTTTTTTTTATTCTTCCTGATTCGCCACTATTCCCTTCACAGCGCGTCTTACCGACTGTACATTAAACGGTCTCTTCCCACGGTCTCTGGGTGGTGATCTGAAAGTCATAAAACTCCAACTGCAGAGAGCTGAATTATAACATTATTTATCACTTTATTTTAATGGCTCAGCGCTGCCTGGTTTCATAGGCCTATGCTCTCAGATGAACTGAGAGAAAGAGAGAGACATGCAG
>CAFUXE010000879.1:3358-26460 GCA_903364295.1 Serranus cabrilla | reverse complement strand
CAAAGGCCGACGTCTTAAGCTATAATGAGTGAACACTCTGTGGTTTTATGAAGATTAGGTAGTTTCAAGGAGGGAGAAAGGAAAAACGAAGGAAGGAAACAGTAAACTGACTTTATGTTACAAAGACACTGACAGAAAAGAACAGGAATGAAGATTATATAACAACTATAGACCAACCTGTGATGAAATCACACCAGCCGCGATGTGAAATCGGCACAAAGTACACACACACACATCATTGTACTTCTGTCTTTCTGAGGACCCTTTATTGACTTAATGCATTCCCTAACCCTTTACCCTACCATAACCATAAAAAAAATCTAATCTAAATCAAATTTTAACCTTAAATACATGTTTTAACCCTCAAACAGGCCTTTAAAGACGTGAGGACCAGCTGAAATGTCCTCACTTTCCAAAACGTCCCCACTCTGTCGGGTTAAAGTATGCCCTCACTATGTAGGAAGTACAAGAACACACACACACACACACACACACACAAATAAGGTAAAGAAAATTGTTAATTGTACCAGTCAAATAAAATGAATATAATAATACCGAATTACATTTTCAAAACATCATTAGGTCCAAATTCTCCTGCCATCAACACTCAACAGGATATTGTTATTAATCCTATAAATGTTGACCTGAAGTAAGAAAAACACACAGAGTGAAGTTGACATAAGAGAGAGTTAAATATACACGCGTATGTTTGGAAGAACAAAAGATGTGAAGCAGTTCACGCAACGTACTCGAGCATTTATTTCAGGAGGAGCCATGTTTTGATCTTTGTTGATCCTTATGACTGGCGTCATTATAGTTGTCGGCTCTGAAAAACAAATTTGCTTTCTGTTTTCATGCCGTCATTATAGATTTAAATATGGTTGAAAACCTCTCAGACAAACAAGTCATCACAGTCACCTGACAGCCACTCACAGCTCTCCTTCATCCTCACAGTACATATCAGCTTCTCTATAATGTACATATAATACATATAATATATCATTAAATCAAAATAAAACAGATAAATAGGTTATAAAAGATATCTTAAGATATAGCTATATTTAAAAAATTACCACATTTGCAGTTTTAAAGATTATGTTATTATTTCCAATAAATTCTGTGTATTTTAAATGTATTTCTGTTCCAATTAATATCTAATATCCAGTTGAAATTATTAAACTTACAAATGATTTAAATGAAATGAAACAATTAATCATTTGATTGGTCACATTCACAAACAGAATGCATTAACAATAACTACTTAAACTTTATTAATATTAATTAGGTAAATTCTATTAGCCGTAGTTATATATCTATATAGCTTATAATCTATTTACTTTGTTTGATTTGATTTAATTAAATAAATGGTTTATGTTGATTTACTCAGTGACTCAGTTGAAAGGCAATTTGGCATGTAATTGAAATGAGTGAATAAGTGATGGTTGATTGTACATTATTTACATATAGAGGTGTGATATCAACAACAGCCTACAGTAAGTCTCCACCTGCAGCAGCTGCTGCGGCTGCTGTCACGACACTTGATCCTCTGCCAGCCTTCAGTGTGCGGAGCAGCTGGCAGGACGGTTACTGTTGGTGTCAAGAACTTTCCAGAAAACACTGCAGAACACTTCCGCCCAAGACAGAAAGAAAACGCTTTTGCCAGCAGTGTAAAGATGCATTAAACAGGGGACAGTTTTTCTTTTCTCTTTCAACAAAACACAACATGGCGTTTATTGAAAATGGATTTTGCAGATGGCAACATGCATTGGAGTGATTCCAAAAGTTTGAGAGAACGGCCTCGTGTCTGCCAAGCGAGTGGGTTTTGCTCCAGACTGGGAACATTAGTGTTATTTTTCTTCGCTGCATCTACCTCTGTTGTTGCCTTCTCATGTTGCACAGGCATCACTACTTCCTTTTGTCTCTGACAACAATCATTGATCATTTGACATCCAAAATCAAGCATTTAACATCCGAGGGACGATTTTGATTGGATACAAAACAGGGTGAGAGATGCAGGTGTAACCCCGCGGAGCGATGAAGAAAATAAACTGAGCAGACTCAGGCTGGTTCTGCTTGCTGGCTCCCATTCTGCACACACAAGTTAAACAGTTGGTGTGGCGCACAAACGGCTAAAAGACCGTTTTTATTTTATATTTTTCTCTTATTATAAACCTAAACATTATCAAAAGACCAAAACCAACCATAATAAGAAGAAGTATTGTCTGTGTAGCTAAAAATCTGATGTAACATTCTGTGCAATAGAGCTCCACTATTGTTCATCCACAACTGCATCCATTAGCAATTTGGTTTATTTTGACTCAATTAAAATACTCAATATAGCACCAAATATGTTTTGATCTGCAGCTGAAAATAGTCCCCCACAAAAGCACAATGTTCTCCTCTTTGAGCAATGTTTGCCAAACACTACAGTGCCAGTACATTCTTGGTAGGAACCACGGTCTTGGGGCTGAGTGCAGCAGAGCAGGTTTTGAGGGATGGATTAAGGCACATTTTTGTTTTAAACACAAAACTTTTGCTACTTTTATTATAGAAGAGTTTGAAAACGCTGCTGACCCAGTTTTAGCTTGAAAACTACTTCTGGATGGGCAGAAACATAGAGCTTTAAAATGAATTGGGTTTTATAGTCAACGGCAGGTCCTCAAAAACCTGATGTCCGATTACATGACATGATCACGACACAGAATTCCATGCAGCAGTGTAAAGAAGTCGTGGTCATTTTAGGTAATATTGTGCAATAGGGGAACATTCTAAAAATAGCACAAACACCATTACGCATACGCATATGGCGTAGGCTGCAGTTTCTGTGAATTTCAGCTACAAAACCACTGACCTAGCTTTAGGGCAAAAAATGTCCTGGTAAGGCATTATAAAAGAAAGTTTAAACAGTAAATAAATGTATATAAATGCAGGAAGAGAAGTAGTTACAAGGGAGAAAGTTGTTTACTTTTGTTTTCACACGGGACACCATCCCCGTTCTCCTGTGTGAAAGTCCACCGTTTCTTTGTCATTGTCACACATTAATACAATGTTAAGAAGTCGTGGTCATTTCACAGAATTTTGTGAGATCAGGCTATTCTCGGCTATATAGATGCTAGATCATACCCACCAAACAGGGGCTGGGTTAGTTGGGTTCAGGCGTGAGGAGATTGAAGGTTCAAGTAAAGATGTCCGGGTAAGCAAATCACAGGCAAAGTAGGGTGGGTCATGCCTTCCAGTAACTACGTTCAGTAGGTACGATCTAGCATTTACCCTTGAATACCAGTGGTTAATTTAAAATGAATTAAAAGTTAAAAGTTTAGCTGACCTCATTGTCAATGCTAGCTGCTGCCTTTAATACATGCACAGGAGGAATACTAATAATTGATGGATTTGCAATAATTACCAAGTCCAGCAACAATAGTATGGACATGATTGTCTCTGAAATGGTACTTGAAGGCTTGTGTGGATGAAGAAAATTAGTTTTCTTTTGCAATTTGACTTCATGCAGAGACAGAACAGAAACAGAGCGTGTGGTATGACAGGACACAGAGACTGGAATCTAACCAGGGATGTTGCAGCAACATGGCTTCTGCTGTGAAAACTTGGCTTCAAAAGCACTTTGTACGATACCAAATGTATCTTTTAAAGCATATAATGTGAGCAAATAGAGTCAGAGAGAACAGGAGAAAACAGTATTCTCGTGAACTGCCACAGTTCAATAACGGTGACCGCAAGTCGTCTGCAACATATTTCAGCTTTTAGAAAAGGCAACTATTCACTTTCACAGATTTTTTAAAGTCTAGACCAGTAGTCTACACCAGTAAGGTCATACTTCATACAGTCCACAATGCAGCACTCAAGGCTGAATTCCATTGTTGCCGTTAGTGAAGAGAAACATTCAATGGACACCGAATGATCTGTGATGAAAAAAAAAATACTCTGCCCTTACATCTGAGAAGGAATTCAGAATTTAAAAAAAAATGCATGTTCAAATTTGGATCAAACATCAGACTGCCTGTGTTCAGCTGTGTGACTGGTGTGCAGCGATTATCACTGACATACAAAATTAGACAATCAAATATGTTTCATTTCACTTCACAGATTAGTAGAACAAGCCTGTGCTGTCTAATTTGCATGATACAATCACATTTGTTAGTATATATCTTTAGCTTCACTGATTATACTTTCTGTCAACTCCATTTTTTTCCACAGGGCCTAAAAATGCATTGGTTGATAACATTTAAGCCAGACATTTTTAATTTGGATAACAAAGGATAAAATAAAAACCCCCTTTATCATGGTAGTGGTTCAGTATTTTGCACAGTGGATTACAGAGATTACAAGTTATTGCCCAGGTGTTTTTGTTATCACATTCCTGATTAGCAGCTGCAGTGATTCTTATGGGCCACAGACTATATAAAACAACTGGACATGGTGCCTTATACCTGCATTTTCTTTAGTGGCCAGCAGGGGGCGACTCCACTGATTCATTACAGGTCTATGAGAAAAACTACTTCACACTTGAGTTATTATTTCAGTAAACATTTTCCTAATGGGGTTATGTCTTAATCTCTAGTCCCAGGATTTCTTCAATACAAGATGGTGATCATTTGTTAATTTTGATTCCATTTAGAGTAAAACTGATGATAAAGCAGGATAGAAGCTAACTCAGCAGTGACTTAGCATAGCGCAGCCAGCAGACAGGTACAGTCAGGTTGGTTGTTTAGGTGGTCATGCACAGCATCCTCAGACACAGTTGTCCCCAAAAAACAACCTCATATATCGTTTGTACAGCAGCTTATTACAACCTTATTTATGTTATATTTATTGTTAAGCGAGACATTCTTTGTGTTTCCCAATGAATGTGTATGTAATTTTATGTCACATTCAGCATCACGTTTAACACCATATTTTACATCACCTACGATACAACCGTAGCTATAGCAGTAGTTGTACAGCAAACTATCTTTTCCTAAGCATAACCAAGTAGTTTTGTTGCCTAAACCTTACCAAACTGCAACAGATTGATAAAATTGACAAAATGTTTGAAATTGTGACCCTTATAGTTAAGCATGAGGATGTGAGGGGAACTATTTTAGGAAACACTCCTGTGGGTCGTTTTAGAGGCTAGGAACAAACAACCTGTGTGATCACATGGTTTGGAGGACTTCCTCTGGTTCTCAGTCCGATCCACCCTTATGACTTTGGCAAAAATTCAAAATTTGAGGCTTCAGAATAGTCCACGAACCAACAACACACTGCATTTTATAGTCTACAGTCTGTTCATATGAATAGTTACTGGCAGTATTATTCAATCATCTCAAAGCTCATTCTCTTTTGTCCTTTGTCTCATTTTTGTCTCCAAAACAGGACAAGAGGAAACACAGAGGTCCAAGCACCAAAATCACACCCAAGTCCAGAGAATTTATCGAAACAGATTCCTCCTCCTCGTCCTCTGAATGCCAGTCGGATTCAGAGGAAGCCATCAAAATCCCCACTCTGCCACCTCAGACGACACGCTCTGCGATTAACACACAGACTCTGTCCAACACACACATACACACACCTCTTCTCCCATGCCTCAGCTCTGCTGGCAGCGTGGGGACGTTTGGAGGGAAGGGACTTCGAGTCAAAGATGGTAGCAATGTGACCACTAATGGTAGCAGTAGTAGTAATAGTAGCATCAGCAGTGGTAGTAATGGCAGCAGTAGTAGCTGTAACTCCCTCAGCATTAGCAACATAAGTGGTTCATTTGGCACTTCAGTTCCTGATCCAGGAGGGTTAGGAGGACAGTGCAAAGACCCGGAGTCCATGTCCCCACCTTCCAACGTCGGACACGAGGTGCCTCTGTCCCCCTTGAGGGAATACCAAGAGATCCAGAGTTTATGGGTGAAAATTGACCTGAGTTTGCTCAGCAGGGTGCCTGGCCAGGGTTTGGGGGAAAGATCCAGAGTTGCAGAAAGGGACGGACGTGAAGCGAGAGACCGAGAAAGACAGGGGGAGAGGATAGGGGCGCCTGAAAGAGAAAGACAGAAGCAGACCGAGAGAGAGTGGCCAGGGCTGAGAGAGAGGCAGAAACTACCCAAAGGGGAGAAACAGGAAGAAGAAAATGAGCGATTAGTGCAGGACAGAGAGAGGCAAGGTGACAGAGACAGATTAACAGAGAGAGAGAGGCAGATGGACAGAGAGGACAGAGAAAGATTGGGGCTTGGGGAGAGGGAAAGGACAACGGGAAGGGACAGAGAGAAGGTATGCCAAGGTCTGGGGGTCCTGGACAACCCCCCTGTGCAAGAGCAGAGTAATCCCAGGCTGGCAGGGAGGACGGAGAGAGGAGAGAGCGGAGGCAAACACAGGAGGCAGGCAGCTGGAAACATGGTGGTCCCAACAGAGAAACACACCAGCAAGAGCAAGAGGAAACACAAGGTGTGGCTCCGTTTAACTCCCTAACCAACTCACCCTGTTTTACATTCAACCTCCCTGTCTGTGTCCTTTCTCTTCAAGCATAAAAACTGTACTGAGATATAGTGTTTTTGTCCTCTTTATTCCAGTCGGACCACAGTGAGTCATCAGTCAACGGCAATAAGAAGCTGCGATTGGACAAAGACTGTCAGCTGCTCCCGCCCTGCATCTCTCCAATACACAACCACAAGAACAGCTCCACAGAGTAAGTATTACTGTACTTTACACAGTCAATAGATTAGCTCTCCGAAGGACTAAACAGTCAAACAAAACAAAACAAAAAGATATGTTTGCATTATGATACTATACAAAGCAAATCATGTGCATCCCTGCGGCCTGGCAAGTCTGCTGAATGCATTTCTATCCACATAAAACATTTGCAAAGCTGAGGTTTTGGAATAATCTGAAACCTACATTGTTTACATCCTTGTTTGCTTCCTAGCAGTCTTCTTCTTCTTCTTCATTCTGGCATTGCTGCCTTTCTTGGCACAGGATGTCACTTATTGACAGTTGGTGGACAAATGAGACAATAGGACCCGTCCTTCCTACGTAGAAGCAAGACACAGACTTTGTTGTGACACTTTTTGTTGTTGATTTGTGCCTCTTGGTGGTCATTGTGTGTCTTTTAGTAGTTGTTTTGTGTGTCTTTGTAGTCTTTCTGCTCGTCTTTGTGGCTGTTGTGACCCTTTTGGAAGTTGAAGTGTTTCTTTTTAGTAATTTTGTGACTTATGAAATGATAAAAAAAAGGACACGTCTTGTCATGTCTTGTCTAGTCATTTTGTGTCTCTTTGAGGCTATTTTGTGTTTCTTTGTCGTCGTTTTGTGTTTTTCTATTTTCATGTCTCTTTGTAGTTGCTTTGCTTCTCTTTGTCGTCCTTTTATGTTTCTTTATGGTCATTTTGCATCTTTTTGTGGTCACTAAAAGTAACATTTTGCTGTTGAGGGCCAGTGATCCATCCATGCCTGCTTGCAGATCAAGTGATTTGTGTGCAGATGAAACAAATTCAACAATAACCCAGTAATAAAACCATTGCTCCACAGCACTACTAGTGTTTCTAAACCATGTTAGTTAACAAGGGAGACAGGTATATTCTGTATTCTACCTTCCTATAAAATAGCTGCACATGACAAAATGTAAGAACTAAGTAATTCCTGTAAGCCTGAAAGGCTCAACTTTTCCTCCCACCATTCTTGCCCTACACCACATTCTCATGTGACTGGGACAGACACTAGTGAAGGTAATCAGACAAGTTTCCTGAGTATTTTTAGGAAGGCTTAAAAATGTTTTAATGTGCTGATGAAGTCACCGGAGAGGTGAGTTCAATCCACACTGTGACACAGGAACGACAAACTGAATTTCGGCTTTCCATGTGAATTATTAAAAACAGACTAAGCTGACTGTCGCTATAAATAAGCCTCAACGTGACAGCTACAGAGGAAATATTTTTATAGCATCCCAGCGTTATCAAAGAGTGTACAGAAGGGAGAGGTGGAAGGGAAAGAGGGGGTGACCTGGACTTGAACCCGTGACATTGTACTGCAGCGTCGCAGCGTGTCTGTTTATCATCTAAGAGGCTTTTTATGGAAGCTGTAAAGTGGATGATGCGATCATCCCGCTCAGACCCATTCAGCAATTTCTAAACTGTGACTTTTGACAGTTATTATCTCTGTTTTAATTAGACAGGCCGTTTTTCCCAACAAATCATCAGAAATGTTAAAATGTTAATAATTGAGTTTTAACCCCTGGAAAGTTTTATTTTTTTTTTTTTTTGTTTGTTTGTTAAGCATTTGGGCCATAAATAGTCCTAACATCCATTTGAAATCTGAAGTCAAGCTTTTTTGAGTAAAAGCATTTGTTGACATGTGATGCAGACAGTGTGATGCATTAAATATACTGTTATATTTTTCCACAAAAATTGTTTCATTTGGTCGCCTGTCAATGGCGTTATATCGCCTTTACCCCTCCAGTTGTTCGAACTTTCAGGGAAACATCAGATGATATGTCACAGAGTGAGGAAGGAAGTCAGTGAGCAGTCTACGACAGGTGGCCCATGCTAGTGCATACAGCAGCAATGATGTTAAAACAACATCTAACACGCTCATAAAGTTATTTTCAACAGGATTGTTTTGACCATGGGTAACAGCAGTGGGGTTCATGACTGAATTCACCTCATAACGTTAGCTACAGTAATGTAAGCAGTATGGATATTCGTCGTTAGCAAGTTAACGTTAGCTAACATTGCTTGCAGCTGTGATATAAAATGACAAAGTGAATAAACGTTCCTAATTGTAAGGCGAATAAAGCTTTAATACATGATTCTTCTGAACATTAGGTCTTACTGATAGATTTTCATATCAGATTGCGGTTCTTAAAAAGATGAGATGACTCCGATTAGCCAACGCTCCTCCTCAACTTCATCAAAGTCTGCTTCTTGTTATGGTTTTGTTTTAGGAAAGTGGCAGAAATGGAAATGACTGTGCCTTTAGGACCACACCAGCATCTACAGTGACATTTGGTTAATGTGCCACAGCTAACCTGCTAAATAGCTAATTGTAGCCAAAAAAAAAAGCCAATCTAGCATTAGTGTGCAAACTGACATTAGCAGTAAACTTCTCCCGGCGAATGTTTGTTTGGTCATCATGCGACAAGCAACGTGTGTGATCATGTTTGTAAGTTAGATAAGGTGAATTTAGCAGGAAATCTAACGTGGTTGTTGTTCAGTCTACCAGTTTTCTACAAATTAATTCATCATGAAACCAAAAATATTAAACATGAATTTCTCCCTTTTTGTTTCTGCCCTCAGGATTAGTGATCTACAGAGCAGATATGTTTGCTCTTAACAAAAAAATGTTTAATTTCAGTTGGACGTGGAACCAGAAATCTTGCCACCTGCCCAAGTAACTGTTGAGTCATTGCTTATGTATTACTGAGGAATATCTGGCAGACATATTTTGGTCATTTTGTGCTGTGGGGCTGTAAATTTCTCAACTTATTATCCCTTTAAAAGAGCTATGAGAGCTCTCTTGCTTTCCTGCACACACCAGCATCCACTTAAGGATAGACACACACAAATGCACACAAATTAGCATAGTCATGCACACAAACACGCTTGCACACATCAATTATGCTGTACACAGACGCTAAAGCACACACACACACACATAACTCACATACTCACACACGCGCTACAGCAACTAATTAGTCTTTGTCTCCCTGGTTTTGTATATTATCACTAATGTCGGAGCCCGGGGCGTTGTTCTGCAAGCTCAGCAACTTTTCTCGCTGCATCAAACCCCCAGAGTTTCCAGGCAGAGGAAAAACATAAAAATATTATCTGTTGTGTTGCAAACAATATGAGTCACAAGAGCAGCAATAAGGCAGCTGAGGGAATAATCGTCGATGCTCTTGCAGGGAAGGCAGAATTACAACAGTTTTAGAAGGAAAATATCACCAGCAGCTGCAAATGAAGTCTCAACAAGATAGTTAGATATTGTTAGCTCGGTGGTAGGGTTTACATGCTGGGCGTTTGTGGCTCAGACTGTACCTATTTTGACAATGTTGGTGAAATATTAGGGAGAACCCAAAATCCTGCCTCACCTATCAGTGTCTCAGTACCAACAAAATATGTTTCATCCAGTCCAAGCTAAACATACAGTACTGGAGCACTGGAAAATATTTCACATATCCGACATACATTTGTGTGACAGCTGTCATAACTATGTTAACCACAGAAGCATTTGGCTAAAAGTTGCTAGTAAACAGTGTCACTGGTTAAATCGTAAGACACGAAAGGACCATATTGTATTCAGGTTCTTGGCATTTCCCGAGCTTGGAAATGTTTTCTGATCACGAAACATGGACGCCTCAGAGAAGATTTAAAGCTCTGAGTTATAAAAAAAAAAAAAAAAAAAGGCCCAGGAAGTAAGTTCAGCAGTTCAGGGGGCTTTTGGAGTTTGAGTTTGGTTGGAGGGTACTGTGCGGACACAGGGCAGTTTGAGAGTCAGGAGCATGACACTTGGGCCCTTTCTTACACTTAGCACAAAGCCAGACTGACACAGTTGTTATTTTCACACCCAGTACCCATGTTGTGTGAATGTATTTTCCTGCCATCTGTGCCCCAATGGTTGTGTTGGTTTTAAAATGAGGTGGTCAGATGCATCAGTGGTGCCCCGTTGCTATCTTGAGTAAGCAGAAAGTTTTGGCACCATTGACCAACGAAAAACTGGTCTAAAGTCAACGGGGCAGTAATGTACTGCTGTATAAAGGGTACGTTGTTAACACAATAACATCTGCTATTGTAAACAGAGAGATGAGCAGCAGCACTTTTCCTGCATTAAATAGGTTATTGGTGCATGTGGTCACTTGCAGTCAAATGGAGTTGTTAATGGGAAAGAGAACTGCTCGCTTCTACAATTTGCCAAATCCACCATTAGAGAATGGGAGATGACACTTTGATTGGTTTAATTAATGTTACGACTTACCTATGATTAATAAATCCAACCCCTTTGGGCCTTGCGTCCTCATTCACACCCAGATTATGAGCTGTTTAACTTGCAAAATTAGAGTTGGCCCTTAATGCACTTGCGGCATGCACATGTGCTCTAGATGGTTTACATAGAGCCCATAGTCTGTATCTCAGGAGCAAAAGAAAACACCATGAAGAAGACTCAAAAAGCAAAAGAATACAAAATTATTCCAGCATTCTTCCAGAATCTCCGACACCCCAGAAATTTAATCTAAGCATGAATTAAAATTTAAAAAAAAGACTGTTTAGCAACAGACACCCAGTTTGTTGGCTGTGGTACTAAATATATACATTTTTATTTTCTACTAGTGTTATATAATAATAGTTTCACACTGAAATACACCACCAGAGTGAGTGTACGTACTTTAAAGATCAGGAATATAGAAAGTGGAAGTTATTTTTGCACAGAATTTGAGTGCAGTAATTTTCAGAGACTGACAGCAGCTAAAATTTGATTTCTATGTACTGAGAGACATGGTGGAGAATAAACACAATCACATCATGAATAAAAACGTGGTTTATGATACATTTATGTGTGTGTGCTACGATGAGATTCTTTGAGGTTTCTGGCTTTTCATTTTTCAGTTATCATGATTTTTTATGATTATTTCCCCTAATTGTCAAGATTTGTTTTTTATTCTTTGTTTAGGCATGTTTCTTTATTTCCTTATAGTGCATTAATTGATATGGATAGGAGCTAAAAACAACTTCTATGAGAAACTTGCAGCTCTGCCTCACACCTCTCATCCTCACAGATCACTAAGCAGTGGTAGGGTGTTAATTGAAACAAGAATCACACTTTAGCAATAGGCACAAGTGAGCCAGCTAATTAGAGCACATTTAATAATAAATAAACATTTAGTAAAAATATAATTGCATTAAATGAATAAATAAACACCAAACTTCTTTGTCCTTTTTGTGCCTCTGTGTGTGCTCAGTAGCTCTCTTAACCGAAAGCAGTCTCGACGGCGTGATGACAAGCTGCTCCCGCCCCTCCTGTCCCCGCTGTCTGACGACCCCCCTCGGAAACGCACCTGTGACAGCAGTTCCTCTCTCAGCCAGGAGGGCGGTGCCGCAACGATGCCGCCCTGCCCCGCCTCCTCCTCTTCCTCTTCTTCACACAGACACAGGAGAGGTGAAGGCAAGGCGTCATCTCATGCAAGAAATGGCAGTGTAAGTGCTCAGACATATCACTGTGTATGTCACTATTAGGATAATCACACATATGATTGGAATAATGCATGATTTCTTCCAGATAATGCATGTTTTTTCTTTTGGGTTGCTCTATGTTGGACTCATAGTGGCATCATCTTCTTGCAAAATTGAGTTGCTCACCTGACACTGACACTGTTCCAAAAATACCTCCTGAGTTAATGACATGCCACGCTTAAAAGCTATGAATCTACAGCACATCTCCAGCCGTCAGTGAGTCATACTGGATTTCCTTACCGGCACTTTCAGGGGGTTCAGGAGCCAAAGTCACTAAAAGATGTTCTTATATAAGTGTTTTGTTCAGCGGTGGGAGTATTCAAATCTTTTACTCAAGTAAAAGTAGCAATACTACAGTGCATGAATACTGTTTTATGCTCATTTTCAGGCCCATACTTGTATTTTGGGTTTCTACTACAACATGTTTATTAGGGCTGTACCCCAAATCCGAAAACGTTATTCAAGAGAGCACAAATATATGAACAGATATCTTTTGTATTTGATGCCACCCCTTATTATTTTGGGAAATATAGTATCATTGTCTTGAAAATGATGTCTTGAAATGATGAAAAACACAGTATGAGAATGTGGAAATATAATTTAAAAGTAATTATACGCCAATTAGATCAATTTGATGCTTTGAAGGCACAATAAATGAATTTCCAATTAATATTAGGTTGGAAGATACAATATTTTAATGTGGCTTCCGGAAAAAAACGGGGCAATTTCTGCCTGTATCCGAAGACAATTACATATGGATTTGCAAAGTGAATAAGTGCACTTAACAATAATAAGTGTTTAAGACAGTTCAACCCCGACTTATAATGGTGACAGCAAGACAATTAACTCAGCTGGCAGAGTGAATCAACGCTGTGAATGTAGCTGTTTAATGAAAGTCACACGTTTCATTACTGTTATAGCCATTGATTTAATGCCCTCTCTACTACAGGAAGTTGATACCCACAGCGAGAAGCCCAACGGAGATGGTTATCATGCCAACGGACAGTCGGACTCGGAGGTGTGGTCGGAGCCACTGATAGAACCCGCGGAGCCTCGCAGGCCGAGACTGTCCTTCAGCGACACGTACGTACAACTACAGTGTACAGCACACTCACTATTCATTTACTGCCATAGATCCTTAGTTGAGGTTTGATGTCTGACAGGCTGACAACAGAGTGATTTATAAATACATTTTTATTTTAATCATCTCTGTTGTTCGTAAGACCCCGCAGTCTGTATGCGTCCCTCGATGCTTGTATAAGTAATCCCTGGATTTCCTGTGTGAGCAGACAGCAGGTGTCTCCTCCCGACATGGAAGTGTGTTGATTATTCCACTGTTTAAATGTTATGTGTCTGTTTTTGCATCAGACGATTTGTGTTAATGATGCTGTATGAGTCCTCTCTCTTAGATGACTAAGACAGTTTTCTTTATTGAATAAAAGTGTATTAACTGTGAACTGTCATTGCATTTGTCTTAGAAAAGCTTGACAGCTCTCGTACTAGAAATACCACTAGAGTGAATGTGTATAGTAACACATTCAAGAGGTCCTCACTGGTCCAAAATTTTGTACCCATTTCAAAAGGGACCCTTGGAAAAGCTGTCCAAACCTGAATTCATGCATTCATTTATTTTTTTAAAAACACACAATCCGACCCAAGGATAATTAGACCTGATCCGAAATGCTGTCAACAGGCCCAGGCAGAGAGAGAACCCCGACACTGACAGCTGCATGATGCTCCACCAATTAACAAGCAGCTGCAGTCGGAGAAAATAGCAATACATGTCATTTTCCTCTGAACTTTACATGTCACACTGCCACCAGATCTCTGCAACTAGTCCACACTGCCGCTGCACGTCTGGTGTTCAGCCCCCCGAGTGTTCCCACACCACTCATCCTCTCCACTCACAGCTGATGGCATCCGCTAAACAAACCTAACATAATGTAACACTCTGTCATCAATCGAAAAACACGTTTTTTTTCTTGTTATGATTATGATTCCCCTCAGGGTCAGAGCTGATGGCAGGTCCACTCAGATCTACTTAACTATTAGAGATATTGACTCTCAGGCCTGGACAACAGGCTCCATAAATGAAGTGGACGTTGCTTCTGTGTCTGAAAAGTGAAGCCAATGGAGAAGTGACTTATACTGCATTCTTTCTCATGACAAGCAGGGGGCGACTCCACTGGTTACAAAAAAAGTCTGCTTGTGTAGAGATCTATGGGAAAATGTCCCTACTTCTCACTTGATTTATTACTATTTAAGTTTATGTCTCAGTCGTTTATATCAAGTCTTTAGTCATTTTGTAAATTATGATCCCATTTAAAGTAAAAGAGACGATAAGGTTGGTTATATTTTAGGACATGGCTATCTAGTGATTGACAAGTCACTACCACAACCACCTGTCAGTCAGGATAGAGGCATAGCACTGTGTACATTTAAATATGTGCAAACTTGTTTTTGTTTTACCTCAAATTACGGAAGATAACTTTGCTAGCAGTGACTTCACACACAGCCAGGAGCCAGATGCAGTCAGGTCAATGGACAATGCCGACCGCCATCAACCACTGAGTCCAACATTGTGATTTAAAAGCCTCCTCCCTCAGTCCACTCCAACGAGGCGTGGGTTTGCTGCTAATGGCATTCACTGAAAGTTTGAACTGTAGGTTGGTTTCACTGTGGCCACATGGGTGACGTCACAGTGGTTATGTCCACTTCTTTTGAACAGTCTATGCCTGAGGCTTGACACAGTAGAATGGGACCCCATCTAACCCAATTAGACTGATTATAACTTGCACCCAGCCAGACTGAACCACATGACGTGAAATGTGACTGTAAAGCGCTTATTGACACCTGGTGGCAAATTAGCATGAAGCTGGAGGCAAGCCAGAAACTGATCATCTACATAAAGCGTACTTCTCACACAAAGCTGGTTCAAAGTTTAGCCATCATCATGGTGTATATTGTATTGAGGGAAATCTGTGTAACTACCTCAGCACTGGTCCAGTTGTGTTGAAACCTGGAAGGATGATACATCTTGTTACTTATTTGTCCCAAAGGGTTCTTCCATTATTCATGAAACAACATGTTTGGTTGTTATACTAAGGTTACACTAAGCCTGAGGTTTGTATACCTAAGTAGGCTACTGTATATAACTCACTGCGAGCTACTTGTAGCCAGTGATTATGTAAATCACTCTGCAGGGTTTTTTTTTTTTAGTTTCTGTTAAACGACGTGTCGGTGGAGGCATGCTGTTTATGTTCTCCTTCACTGTGCTGTTACAGAGTCCACAGTGCAGACTACTACATGCAGGAGGCCAAGAGACTGAAGCACAAGGCTGATGCTTTGGTAAGATGTCGCCCTCCTCAACACACACACATTTACACCTCCATGCAGGAGCAGAAAGAGCAGGCAGACACACAGATAGCAGGAAAATGATTGGAAGACACACAATGTTAACATCTGCAGCCTAGACTGTAATTATGTGTGTACTCGTGGAGATGTGTGTGTCATTGCTCATGTGTGTGTGTGTGTGCACAAGGAGCCTCCGAAGAATGAAAATCTATTTCATATCAAGTACTGTACTGTATAATTTGTGTTATTTATTGCACCCTTTGTCTCCAAGGGAACATTGCATTCAAGGACTGATGATGTCTGCAGGATTACACAATATCAAAAGAATTATCTCATCCCCTCCCGAACAATGAAATGAGATTTATTTAACTTGTTATTTATCTTATGTTTACGCGTTGTTTCCTCACATTTATCTGGGGATTTGCATCTTAGCGGGAGATTATTCAAAGAGTGCGTCTGCCACAATGCTGTTAAGAAATTGCTTATTCTGTATCTGTCTCATTCCCGTCCTCTCTCTCTGTCTGTCTCTCCTCTGTGACAATGTTGTTTTTCTTATTGTTGTCACATTTTTGCTTTTGCTCTGTCACTCATTTGTCTGTCTTCCTTTTTGTTTCTGCAGATGGACAAATTTGGTAAGGCGGTGAACTACGCAGACGGCGCCCTCTCCTTCATAGAGTGTGGAAATGCGATGGAGCGAGATCCGCTCGAGGCCAAATCTCCGTACACCATGTACTCTGAGACTGTGGAGCTGATCAGGTACTGGATGGATGGATAGACAGAAAAGTCACTTAACAAGTTAAATGAAAACACATAATGGGTTGTTTTTTTTTTCAGATTTTATCACCTGACTTGTGACTTGCACATGTGTGATTCACTCCCACGTCGAATTAATAGGTGTTAGATCAAAATTAGCACAGCAGTTTCAAGCACGTCATGTTCTTTCTTTATAGGCAGTAACTTTCTCTAAGTAACCTGAACTCAGATGATTTTATAACAATTAATAAACAGCTTTTTCCAAAGGATCCAAAGGTTCACTCACCATAAATACTCTGGACCAATCATCCACTACTTGAACATACTGTTTATTTTTTCATCACTTTTCATATAAATGTAAATTTTTGTTTATTGCTTTTGTGTGCACTTTCTCGTTTGATCAGTTCATTCTGTGTTTAACTGTTTTTATATTGAAGTACCTCTGTTCTAAGAGTGATGGAAAACCAGACTCACATTCCTCGTATACTGCACACACACTTGGCATATAAAGCCGATTCTGAGTCTGATTGTTGTGAGTAAGTCACACATGTGCAAGTCACAAGACAGCAAGTCCTAATCTTACAGTTTCAGGCAGACCCGAGTGACTCTGGTGAGAATGAAGAAAGTGAAAATGAGTCCTTGCTATAAGTCAAACAAGTCACAGTGGTTATATGTGGAGTTTTATTTCAAATTATGCAACAGCAAATCAGAACAGCAGCTACAGCAGATACACTCAACTGTACATGTCAGCTGAGAGAGAGTGTGTGCTGGTCTTTGTTATCATCAACTATAACCTTGTCACCACTTCTTTAAATATATGATAAAAAAATGCACATATTCACAGCAACATCATGGTACCTTATATAAACTGAAGACTTTCTAATGAGGTGCTGTATCTGGCTGGACTGGAGTGAGTCTGTCAGGGTGTGTGTGTGTGTGTGTGTGTGCTATAAGAATACTACAGTGTTTTGATACTGTATCAGCAGCCATTGTTTATTCAAAGTAAATAATACTGAACTAATACGCTGCACAGCATGATAATAAATAGAAGATAAAGTAACTCATAAATATACCAATATAGCAGCTCTGTTAAAAGTTTGGGAAATCAACAGCAGCTCACACACTGTACCCAGATATGCAGCTATTATAGCTGTAATTCAATGATGCTTTCCTGAAAAAAAAATAAGTGGGTACTTATCTTGTGCACTGTCTTCGCACATTTCCCAATAATTGCTTCCAAATTATATTGTTTCAGAATTCATATGTAGAAAATTACACCTCTCTTATCGGCCTAACCTGCCTGACCTCTTGTAGATTTAGCCTATTAGCTGAAATAATATTGTGCGGTTGCACATGTTCACCCCTCTGCCCACAGAAAATGACAAATCAGAAGTTGAGTTTGGGAATAAAAGCTAAACCCTAATTAGCGTGAAGCCGGCGCTCTATTCAGAAACGTCTGGACTCTCCGACATTGTATTTTTTTTTTCATCTTTGTTGTCTAAAGCATCACAGACCTGCGGGGCTGCTAATGAGCAGAGTGTAGCCACTGTTGCATTACAGCATCTCTGCTGTTTTCCAGCCTTTCAGAGCTGCCGCTGTGTGAAGTCACTAAGTGCGACTTTAAGAGAGCAAAGTAAGAATAACAAATGACTGGGTGCTTTGAAAGCAGGCAGGTTGACAGCAGGGTGCTGTAGTGGGAGAGAGTCTTTTAACTGAAGGACTCAGGTTCAAGCCCTGCTCGTCTGCACTCATCCATCCTGCTGAAGTGTCCTTGAGCAAGATGCTGAATGGTCGCCAGCTGCTGGGTTTGCTGATCTGTGACTCTGACCTTTGACCCCCCTGAGGAGGGAGCAGGAGAAAGGACAAGATTTTTCCTCCAGAGATCAATGAAGTATAAAGGTGTCGCTGCTCTCCTGTGAGTCACCTGTGACGGCTGGATTTCACTGTGACTGATTAACCACCTCGCTAAGCAATCACACCGGGTCACTGAGGGCACGAGGCAACAGCTGACCCTCCAGCATTTCTAAAGATACCTAATGAGGAAGCGCAGAGTGAGATAAAGCTGACCCGCAGACTGTCTTGCTGAAGGGCACTTCAGCAGAGTGGATGCCGGCTGTCAGCGAGCTGAATGAATGAACCACTAAGTGCCGTAACTGTCAGTTATATATTCTGTATGCTCAGAAAGAGCAGCTCCTTGAATGATTTTAACCTTGATTTGCAGTGGCGTGCACAGACTTTTTGAAAAGCAGGGGCCAAAAGAAAAAGGGGCACATCAGCACGTTCTTGCCACTAAAGAAGGCACTTTAGGTGCATCTTGTCTCCCAAGAGGACACGAGTGGTGCATTTTTCAACAATTGGGTCTTGAAGGTTGTTGACTGCCCCCCCCCTGTGCACACCACTGATTTTGAGCATTTTAAAAATTCTTTTGAAATTTTTTTTTGCAAAAGTCGACATACTATAGATTAACTTAATTAGCTCATTGAAAAACACATTTCATAATATGGTGCTTTTCTGTCATTTTTGGACAAACTATGTATCAAAGGAGTATAATAAGACAATTTTTAAGTATTTTAGAAATTCAACTTTTTTTACTTAAATTGACATACTATAGTACGACTTTTTTCATACTTCACTTTTTTTATGAGCTTTGGAAAGCTCATAAAATTGTGTTTTCTGTCTCTTTTTCAAAGATTATACCATAACATGTGTCAACAGACTCTAATGAAGCTACTCTATGAATTTGGGGCATTTTAAAATTTTATGACCTTTTCATCGAAAAAACTTGACATACTATAGTATGACTTTTTTGTCAGATTTTTGACATCCTATAATATGGTGTTTTTCTGTCATTTTTGGACAAACAAAACTACTAAATGTATCAACAGAGTATAACTAGACAATTTAAGGCATAATTAGGAATTTAAATTTTTTTGCCATTTTTGACAAAAATCGACATACTAAAGTATGACTTTTGTGTCAGATTTTTGACATCTCATCATATGGTGTTTTTCTGTCATTTTTGGACAAACTAAACTACAAAATGTATCAACAGATTATAACAAGACAATTTTAAGCATTTTTTAAGCATTTTAGAATTTTGCCAATTTTGCCCAAAATCGACATGCTATAGTATGACTTTTTTCAATTTTTGAACATTTCATAATATGGTGCTTTTCTGTCATTTT
The DNA here is from genome assembly GCA_903364295.1 of Serranus cabrilla. Taxonomy (NCBI): domain Eukaryota; kingdom Metazoa; phylum Chordata; class Actinopteri; order Perciformes; family Serranidae; genus Serranus; species Serranus cabrilla. The sequence continues at coordinate 6,974 of CAFUXE010000879.1, read as the reverse complement.
TGGACAAACTACACAACTAAATGTATCAACTGAGTATAACAAGACAATTTTAAGCATTTTAAAATTAAATCATTTTTGACAAAATTCAACATACTATAGTATGATTTTTTTCAGTTTTTGGACATTTCATAATATGGTGCTTTTCTGTAATTTAGGGACATACTAAACTACTACATGTATCAACGGAGTATAATAAGACACTTTAAGAAGTGGCGTCCACAGACTTTTTGAAGTGCATGGGCGAAAAGAAACACGGGCACATCAGCACATTTTGCCTCCCAAAAGGGCAATTCAGAGTGCGTAAAGTAGACTTTTATTCACTATGTTGAAAAAAAATAAAGAGTTTTTTCCATTTCAGGACCATTAATCAGTGGAATTGTCAGCAGCAGGGTAATGACTGTCTCTCCTCTGCAGGTACGCCATGAGGCTGAAGAACTTCACCAGCCACTCAGCCACTGTCGCCGAGAAGAAGCTCGCCGTGTTGTGGTGAGATTCTTTATTTAACGTGTGTGTGAGAAACACACATGAAACACAAATGTCATTTTTCTATCTAGTTTTTCTATTCCACTGTTATTCAACATCTAATGGTGTGTGTTGCACTTACGTCATCTTGTTGCACCCTCCTCTTCTTCTGCAACGGTATAATGGTTCTCCAGCTGAAGAATTAGCACCACTACTACTGTTTATCTATATGAACCAACTCGAAATAATCAGTAGTGGATGAAAACAAGCATTCATTCCTATTTTTTTGAATAGGAACCTGGCTATTGTGAGGCATCTGTCAGAGTGAGAAACTCCAAATGTATTCTGGTAAAGGCACTATAATTATTACACAGTCAAACTAGTCTTTTTTCCCAGTGCAGACAATCTGTACTGAACTTGTACAACAGACCTGCAATACTAGTTTTATTTGTATATAGAAGATTGCCACACACAAGAAAATTGTTGGATGCTACAAATTCTCTTAAATCAGTTGTTTGAGCCACTTAAGAATAAATCTGTTTGCGCCAAATGTGAATATAAATCAACACCATGTAAACTTTCTATTAGAAAGCAAAGCTCCTCTAAAGATGCTAAAACCTCTGTCTTTTCTTTGGTCTCACAAAAACATGTCCTCATGTTTGTTACACCTCTGTGTGCTCTGCTTGGGAATTCATTAATTCACACAGATGTGGATTTTAATATCATCACATCACTAGTATTAAACATTTCCCACGTTCTTCTTTCCTCCACTGAAGTTCCTCCTAATCCGTGCAGACTTGTGGGGCGTTTTTGAAGTCCGGGTGCATTTTGTGTGGATGACATGAAAATAATATTGAGGATGGAGCTTTGAAGGGAATTTGTACAGAGGATTCATCTGCCTTCTAATGGTTTTGTTTCCATAGTAACCGCTGTCTGTCTCTGCTGTATCTGAGGATGTTCCATTTGAAGAAAGACCACGCTGTCAAGTACTCGCGGTCGCTCATGGAGTACTTCAAGGTAACACACACACAGATTACACACACACACACACACATTTGGACAGGGACTTTATTTCCTCTCTCTCTCATTTTCTCCCTCTGTGGTTGAAAAACATGAAAAGCCAATTACAATCCCTCAAATACATTTCATATTCATTTTCATGGTGCCTGTGCATTAATTTTGCATGGCGTTATTAAAATCCATTCTTTCTCTTTGATATTAATGTATTAATTAGCTCCATCAATCATCACAGTGGATTGTTAGGGTTTAATGTGCTTGTTTTGATTAATTATGTTTAGTTTAATTAATTACCGAGGATGTCATTATCACAGTGCCGCATTTGCATTGATGGGATTGGATTCCTGGGAAGGGACTGACTGGGGGTTTAGCTGTGTATGTGTGCGCAGGCTGTGTACATACAGTACGTGTTGACAGACAGAAAAAAAGGAATGAAAGCAGTCGGAGCAGTTCGTTTGAAAAGAGAAACGGCACAAAAACAGTCTAACCAGATCTGTAAAATAATTATCCACACATGACACATTCATGTGGGTTTTAAGTGCTTGTCACTGAGTAACATTACATACGATTTAATGTTGGGAATGACACATACTGTATGGGGCAAATTGGTGGCTCAGTGGGGTTCGACTCATGTTATATTAATATTTAAGGGAAAATGTGCCGTCTTTTATGTGGATTTCTAATCAGTCCTGATGGTAAATGTTCCTCAGTTTATGCTGGATTGACTGGAAAAGCTCAGTGAGTGTTTTTGTGCCAACACTTGTGAAGCCACTGCAGGAGTGCATTCTTACTCGTGTCCAGCAGAGGGCGACTCCACTGCCTTCAAAAAGAAGTCCATTTGTATAAAATGTCAATTGGAAAATGACTCTACTTTTCACTTGATTTATTACCTCAGTAAGCATTTTCATAATGAGTTTATGGTCTCAATCATTTGTTCCAGCTCTTCTTCAGCACATCATGAAGTTCATTTTGTAAATGATGGTCCCATGTGGAGTAAAATAGATGATAAAGCAGGATCAGGTCAATACCACAGTGCACTGTGTGTTTCCTTCTCAGAACTTTGACCCTTTCACAGTTTTCAGTTCATGGCAGTTAACTGTATGATTTTGGTTTCCTAAAAATATCTTGTTCAGTGTTAGAAAAGAAGACCAATAGAAAGTAATTGATCAGCTCACTATTTGAAGAAAAGGTTATTACTTCAGATTTCATTCGAGTTAGTTGAGCTTTTACGCCTTGTTTTATCACTTAGTTAATAGCTGATTGCAAACAGCCTTTTGGAAAACTTCACAGCAGTGTTTATTAATGTGTGCTGAGCCAATAAATAAACAGTGAAAGAGTTTCACACTTTCCGGAATATGCTTTCTCATTTTACTGTTAGTAGAGAAGATTGAAGGCACTTTGCTGTCTGCAGCTACTGTAGCTGGCTGCCTGCATGGCCTGGTATAAGAAACAGCCTGGCTCTGTTAAAGGGTAAAACATCTGCACATAACCCCTCTTTGGACACAATACAAATGAAACAAACACGCTTTAACATGTTGATTGTTGTGCTGGTTTTATTGCCTCCTGAAAGAGCTGGGGTAGGTGTTTCACGTTTCCAGTGTGAAAGTCTTTGGGTTGTCGGTTCATTCTTCACAGCCACAATCTGTAAAATATGACTTCTGGTGCATAATTTGTCCTTCTTCATTCTCTTCCCTTTTTCCTGGATCTGCTAAAGTACATACTGTAAGCCATAAAAACATGTTTTAATAAATGTGTCTTTCTGTGACCCAGAATTCAGCCAAGAGCTCCCACCAAGCACCTTCTCCCTGGAGGACCAATGGGAAGTGAGTACACACACACACACACACACACACACAGTATCACCGCCTTCATTCACATAGATAATTGAGAATTTGTAATTCACCGAAGCTCTGCTGCAAAATACCATGGCACCCCTGACAGCCACTTGCTCAAACAAACCCCTCAGGAAGCAAATAAAGAGATTGATTTGTTGTAGATGTGAGGAGGAGAAGACTGGAGGGGCTGCCGAGTGCTGAGTGGTGAGAAGGAGTGATGGAGGGAGTGATGATAGATGGAGGAGGAGAGGGAGAGGGAGAGGGGTGGAGGAGCTGTGGATGTGAAGCTAATGAGTTTGGAC
>CAFUXE010000878.1:706114-721960 GCA_903364295.1 Serranus cabrilla | reverse complement strand
AATCAGTAATTAAACAGGGACTCTCTGCTTATTTCGATGACACTTCATTCAAGTCTCTACGCCAAACGGTTCAAGAGTTACAAAAGGGGGCGTGGTTACAGCATATGGGGCGGGTCTTTATGAAATATTGTTTCGTTAATGTTTTCAGGGCTGGACCCTGATCAAACAAGTTTGAGGCAGATCGGACAATGTATGGTCGAGTTATAAGGTCACATTTGTAGTACAAATCACGCCATATTTCGCCGCCATGTCATGCCCACATAGTGTGATGGTCCATAAAGTTTTTGATAAATGTTGATCCCAAAGGCCTTATGATGGTACTGACCAAGTCTGACCTCGATCTGATTAAATCTCTAGCAGCAGTGCGTTAAAGTATGCATCGTGGTCATTTTATTAAAGGAGGAGTGGTTTAAGCACAAGGGGCGGGGATTTATGAAATATTGCTACCATACCCTGTTCAGGAGTGGAGTCTTATGAAGCATCAGAAGTTTGGACAATTTCCCACAAAGTATGGCAGAGATATAACCATATCAGTTTTTATGGCGTCACGCAATTTTTCACCACTATTTCGCCGCTATGCCACGCCCACATATTGCAATGACGATTAAAGCTTTTAATAACTTTAGATCCCAAAGGCCTTATAAATGTACTGACCAAGTTTGAAGTCGATCCGATGCAATCTCTAGGAGGAGTTCGTCAAAGTACGAGGCGTAGTGATGGCCAAAAACGCCATGTTCGAGTCAAGATGGCCGACTTCCTGTTGTGTTTGGGGTATAGGTCCCGAGGCTTTTTGGTGCGTCTCCCCATGATACATATGTGTACCAAATTTCGTTCATTTATGTGAATGCGGGCGATTTTAAAACTGTCTAGGGGGCGCTACTGAGCCATTTTGCCACGCCCATTCCTGCGTATAGTAGGATATGTAAATTTATACCAGGATATACATATATTCCAAATTTGGTGAGTTTTGGAATATGATAAGGCCCCCAAATTAGCTATTCATTTTTGGAATAATAATAGTTCCTTCAATTTCAATAGGTCCTCGCACCATCGGTGCTCGGGCCCTAAATATCTTTCATCAACAGGATTGAGTGTTTAAATGCCTCAGTATCCCAGCTGTTTGGAGCATGAGTTTACCTACCGCTTTATGTATCCAGAATAATGAGACAACATTCATGTACAAATGTCCAGTGTTGTATGGAACAGCACAGAGGACACACATTTATCTTATATTACAGTATCTCACAGTACCCCTCACATTTCTGCAAATATTCTATTAGAACTTTTCATGGGACAACACTGAAGAAATTACACTTTTGAGTACACCCCCAAAAGAAAAGAAACATTTTCTAGCACTTGCTTTACCCTCTTGAGCATGGAGTTCACCAGAGCTTCACGAGTTGCCACTGGAATCCTCCTCCACTCCTCCATGAAGACATCACAGAGCTGGTGGATGTTAGAGACCTTTCGCTCCTCCACCTTCTGCTTGAGGATCCCCACAGATGCTCAATAGGGTTAAGGTCTGGAGACATGCTTAACCAGTCCATCACCTTTACCCCCATGTCCCCCAAGTCTGCCCATCTTCAGCAAACTGTTTGCAGGCTTTATTGTACATCAACTTTAGAATAGGCTTCCTTCTGGGACGACAGCCATGCAGACCAGTTTGATGCAGTGTGCGGGGTATGGTCTGAGCACTGACAGGCTGAACACAACCACTTCAACCTCTGCAGCAATGCTGGCAGCACTCATACGTCGATTTTCCGAAGACAACCTCTGGATATGACGCTGAGCATATGCACTCATTTTCTTTGGTTGACCATGGCGAGGCCTGTTCCCAGTGGAACCTGTCCTGGTGAAGCGCTGTATGGTCGTGGGCACTGTGCTGCAGCTCAGTTTCAGGCAGTCTTCTTATAGCCCAGGCCATCTTTATGTAGAGTAAGGGTGTCAAACTGATCCAGTAAAGGGCCGCTGTGGCTGCAGGTTTTTGTTCCAACCAAGAAGAAACACACCTGAATCCAATCATTCAATCACCTGAACTGTCTTCACTCAGTTGATTAATTATCAGTATCACCTGAACTGTCTTCACTCAGTTGATTAATTATCAGTATCACCTGTGCTCCTGCTTGGTTGGAACAAAAACCTGCAGCCACTCAGCCCTTTACTGGATCAGTTTGACACCCCTGATGTAGAGTAACAGTTCTTTTTTCAGATCCTCAGAGTTCTTTGCCATGAGGTGCCGTGTTGAACTTCCAGTGACCAGTATGAGAAAGTGTGAGAGAAATAACACCGAACTCACATACCTGCTCCTCATTCACACCTGAGACCTTCAAACACTAACGAGTCACATGACATGGGAAGGGAAAATGGCTAATTGGGCAAAATTTGTACATTTTGACTTTAGGGGTATCTATGCATATGTCTTAAATTAAAGGTTATCTCGCCCATTGCAAGAACAGATATACATAATGGTGTTCTCACTCTTCCTTACTTGTTCAAATTCACATTGCAAATCTATACCACACAAGTACCACATGTACCAAAGATCCAGCTCTACAATAATCCTAGATTTTTTGTAGATTAATTTATCTAACAATACGCACAGTAAACCACAGGGAAATGTGTAATTTACCTTCTATTGTCCCCTAAAATGCATCGTGTCACCAAAACTTACTTAACAAAGGATGCTTTATTTATCCACAACAGACATGCAAACAAAAAAAAACACACTGAAAACTGTTTACCAAGGTAAGAAATGTCCATTTCTTTATTACATTCAACAGTACAGTACACTGAAATTGCACATTTTCACCAGATATAGCAGCATTCTGACTGGCAAATGGACTAATCAATAGGCACATCCAAAACATTTAAATAGAAATACACACGCCCAAATGTGTCTTGGCCACTTTCTGACCATATTCAAATTCAATTTAAGCTATTAATTTACATGCCTCATAAAACAAATTCTATGCAGCTTAAACACAGGATCCCAGTGGCAAGAAAAAAAACATATGGTCAAGTCGAACCCAGCAGCGCCCGTCTTCGTCATACAATATTTAAGGACAACTTCATCAGTTTATACTCACACAGTATGTGCCATTCAGTGCATTTTAGGAGTTACAAAGTGTTTCCATTTACCTTAAGTTTCCTTCAGTCAACTGCTTCACTTCGGTTTCTTTTTTATTGGTGATAGCATAAGAGCAGCACAGAACATTCATCCAAGGTTCTATTTTCAGCTGGAAATGTCCGCAGTGCATTCTGGTCTATTTATTAAAACTGGCTATCCAATTGAAATATGATTTGTACCGAAAACCAAGAAATAAAAATTGTAAAGGATTAAAAGCTGCCATCAAATATTTGGACAGCTAGGTATTCTTGTTGACTTTGATCAGATAGTCACTGACTTGAATAATTATTATGCAAATTTTTGACTGCATTAATGCAAAAATCTGAAACACTTCTATGAAAAGATTTTTTTCCTGTAAGGTTCTTTATCTACAATGACTAAATCAAAGACAGATGTAACTGTTGTTTGGCCACACACTCAAAAAAGGCAAATGGACTTTCAGTGTAGGTACGAGACAAGCTCAAATTTCGTATCAGGATTCGAGTTTCAGATATATCATTTACAATCTACTCAATGAGGGGCACTTTGAAATGACCTTGTGCCAGATGTAATATAGAAAAATCTACTGCATATATTGGAACAGCCACTATGTAATTTCCCTTTCAAAAAGGGAAGCAAGTGCTTATTAATCCTGACCCAAATGCGAGAAATAGAGAATTGTAGGTTTTCCCAGTGATAAAGATTATATAAGTGGATGCAAAAATTCCTTCCACACAGTGAGTCCAGTAGCCTTGACCAATCTGATATCCTATGATCTACTGAGAATCCTCATACACCAAAATTAGCACTGCATTAAACACTGCAGGGGCTCTAGCAAGGAAATACATCATTGTTTGAATATCATCAGAATATTTTGATCAGATAGATAAATTCTAATTCTATGCTGTATTTTAGGTTCTGTTGAGCTTACATTGGCTACGTTTGGCTTCTTTTGTCCACCAAAACTAAGGTTTTGTCGAAAATTCCGTTTGTATTCCTAAAGGAAAGTATCATGGTCGTACTATGTAGGCACTGACCCTTGGGTTACATCTCACAAAAATCTCAAACAATGTCGAGCCCTGTTCCAGTTTTAAAAACCCAATAATATTAAAAGCCATGATGCATCCATCGCTCTTTTGGTATCTAATAAGCCTCCAAACTGGACTTCTGGAGGGTCTTTCATTTTCTCACTAGTACCTGCAGCAACAGATCAGCCCATTGCTTTTTTTTTTTTAATGCAGTGAAATTTTCATTCTGATCACATGCCAAGAGAAGTATATTACTAAACAACAAAACATGGCCAGAACTGCAAGATACATTGTGTAAAAATCTATTTTTTTACTGTGTTGAAATGTTTTTTTCCTTCATACCACAGAGCGATGCTCTCCGCACACGTAAACCGCGCTCGGCTGTATGCGTCTCTTCGTGTTGCCCGGCAGCTGAGGAAGAAACTTGAAGTACTTGGGCATCAGATCAAGGCAGGCGTCGCGGAACTTTTTGATCCGCCAGTAGTAAATGAGAGGGTTAAGGGCTGACTTGAGGTAGCACAACCACAGGACCCATGTGCTAATTTGAAAAAAGCTGTCTTTGTGGTAGAAGCTTTCGCTGAAGGTAGCAACCAGACTGTAGGCAGTGAAGGGTGCCCAGCACACTGTAAACACGGAGAAGAGGATGAGGATGGTGGTGAAGGCACGGGTCTTGAAGCTCATGTCTATGTTCATTTGGAAAGGCCTCTGAAGGCTCAGCAAGCCCAGTTTGCTGGCCTGGCTCAGACAGATGCTGTCTGTGTGGCTGTGGATGCGGATGGCGTTGTGGCGTATGGTGTTCAGGATCCCCATAAATGTGTACAGCATGACCATGAAAGGTAGGAAGAAGAAGACTAGCATTAGTACCAATACGTAGGTGTGGTAACCAGGCTCAACGCTGTAGCCAAATACGCACTGAGGGGCCCTGGGAGGAATCTGTAGGGGAGGGGAACCGACAGCCAGGGGGAAAGAGAAAATAAAAGAGAGTCCCCATGTGACCACTATGAGCAACTTAGCTCTCTGTGGGCTAAGCTTATCTTGCTTCTGGACAATAATAAGAAAACGGTCTATGCTTATTATAAGCAGAATAGCCACACCCTCCATCACAAAGGACCAAAAGAGCATGGCTGACACTCGACAAAAAACGTCTCCAAAAATCCACTGGGTGGTCACGACGGTAACCAGAGTGAAGGGCATGTTCAGGATGGCCAGCATCATGTCTGCAAACGCCAGGCTTGCCAAAAGGATGTTAATGGCTGAACGCATGGCGGATCTCTGGTACACCATCAAACAAACCACCATGTTTCCCAACAAAGCCACAAGCAGGATGATGACCATGACAAAGCAGAAGAAGATCTGCAGAGGTAGGCCGACGCCTTGCAGGCTCTCGGGGGACTCCGGGGTTGGTGTGGCTGGATCCGGGGGTGACCGGGAGCCCGTGGAGATGTTCTCCATCGTCAGCCTCTCGGAAGGGTTCAACAGCCCCGTAACGAGGCAGCAGAGACCGGCGTTAATGTCCCCTGCCTCTGGAAGGGGAACAGAAGTGGAGTGAACCATTCTTCTCCAGGGTGAGCAGGCATCTTTGCTGGTGAGCTCATGCTAAACATGATGCCATAGGTTGAGATATTCCCAGATCGGGGCACTATGGCAGCATCTTCATGGCAACGAGACCCTAGGGTGTACACAAAAATTTAATTAATGCCAAGGAAATCAAAAAGACCTTGAAATGACAGTGACAGTGAGCCTGTAATCCTTCAGGGTTATTAACCAACATCTCCCCAATTCATCCATACTGCCATCCCTCTCTAACACACAGTCTTCCACAGAGGTGTCAAGGCTTCAGCCACAATGGCCCTGTCATGGATAAGTTTTTCACCCCTGCTCAACCAGAAAGAGACACATTTTTTAGTACTAAATGCAGCATCTTTGAATTTGCTTTGCAGCTATTTCCATTGATATATATGCAGACGACTGTCCATCCTTTTAGAGAATTTATTCCATTTCCAATTTTCTATGTATCAAAGCATGATGGATTCCATTAACATGTCATGATTGAAAATAAAGTGAACCATGGAACTTGGACAAAGTGATCCCTGAGTTGTAGATACCGTATTTTTCTGACTATAAGGCACACTTAAAATCCTTTAATTTACTCAAAAATCGACAGTGCGCTTTATAATCCAGTGCGCCTTATGTATGAATTCTGGTTGTGCTTACTGACCTCGAACAGTTTTTATGTGGTACATGGGGCTCAAATATCTGTCAAAATGTTTTAGTACGACTTTGGAAAGCTATGAAGCCGCACTGCTTAATGGATTGTCGGAACATTACAGCAACGGTAGTCAGGAGCTGCGCGGAGTAATATGTACTGTGCTTCAACATAATATTACAGCATGTGGATAAGGACCCTGTTAAGAGACGTGATTACGAAGCGGATGACAAACTCAAGGCTATCAGTCACGCAGTAGAATCGTGGACGCCTGGGCTAAGATATCAATCTCAAGTGTCGTCCGAGCTTTCAGGAAGGCCGGAATCATCACTGATCAGCTAAGTAACGGCAACGCGACTGACTCGGATAATGACGAGAGGGAGCCAGGCATGCTTGATGCCAAAAAGTGAGTGTATTGTTCTGTATTTTATGTGGTACAACTGATCAATGTTGAGAGTTCGTGGATTTTAACCATTCCCAGTGGTTGGGGGACACAGGAGAGAGCCATCTTCTCTCACATTCACGCACTGAGCTGCCTGATCTACACACATTTGAGCTAGACACATCCCACAACATGAATCAGTTTAATAAACTTTGACTTCTCTGACTGTTTTGTTTTGCTTAATGTGCCTTTTAATCCGGTGCGCTTCATGTATGAAATTAGACCGTTTTAGACCCGTTAATTGATGTTGCGCCTTATAATCCGGTGCACTTTATGGTCCGAAAAATACGGTTCTACCTTTCCAATTTAATATTAGATGCCTCAACTAATGGCTTAAGTTATGTGGCCAGTTCAGGCATGGAATGGCCCATCACTGTTATCTGTGGTCAAAACAAACAAAACTAAAAGTAACTTTGAGCATGTTGAAAATTGTTGTAAACTCTTAGCACACCGTTGTAAGATATTGACAGAAATCAAGCAAAAACATAATTACTAGAAAATAGTACTTTACGTTTGTTTTTTGTACGAACTCAACATGTGCTGGTAGGCATACTTTTTAACTTTGGTTAGAGCCAGGCCAGCTGTTTCTTCCTTCTCCTTTCCATGTTCTAAGCTAGGCTAACCGTGTCCTGACAACCGTTCAGTACTTAAAGACACAGATATGAGATTCATTTCAATTCAGAAAGAATGAGACTAGTGAAATTCCCAAAATGTTGAAATATAATATACACGAAAATGGAAAAACATTTGCCTAAAAAGAAATAAAACATCTCCTCAGTTTGCCTGAAATAAGATAAGAAACCCTGTGTAAGTGCTTTCTTTAACTGTTGCCAGTAACCAACGGCCAGTATTTAACTGGGGACAAGTCAAATACTGCAATAAAAACCCTTATCACTTGTGTAAACACTGGACACTGTTATTTCAGACTGCCTGGGATCATTTCCGATGGCTAAGCAGCAAATGCCAAACACTAAATGTGCTTTGGAAAGGAGCCTATTTGTAAGTACTTAAAATTATTCTGTCACACACAAATGTAAAATAAAAGTTTTCCTTTGATTTGAGGTCCTGTGTGGGTGTAAAAAATCAAGGCGGATATTAAGAGAACAGTGCAAGTCAGCGTTATCTCATATCACCAAGACAGTCAAGAGAGAAAAGGCTGTAGTAAGTAGATAAACAATCTGGCAGCAGAGAAGCTTGGAGGTCTTTGCTTCATTCATATGATGATGACAGGCATATCATCTGCTGCAATTACCCACTGCCTCATCACAATGAGGACCTGGTAAATGAGGGCAAATAAGAAACTGGTTTAATCTTGGCCTACTTCCTGCTTCATTCATCCCATATCCATACACCGCACATTTTCTAAAGGACGCGGGCCTTGTGGGTCAAAATACTTGTGCTACAGTCTACCTCTTCAGAAGAGCTAATACCACGTCTCTTTTCCTTCCTTCAGTGTTGGAGTGACCCGAAATGTTAAAATAGCCACTTCAGCCTCAAAGCAATCAAGTAAACCTACGGTAAGAATGGATGATTGGGTACTTGGTTATTGAAAAGACTGGGAATTGTTCAAATACTGTATGTGGCAACGCAATTGTGCAATCAGGGAATCAGTGAGCAGTGGAAACCTGCCTAGTAAATCCATGATGGAAAGATGTACTATTGACAGCATTAACAACCTGTCAGAGTGTATCATACGTATTTCTGGTGCCACTGTTAAACGCAAATGATGCCCGTCTTTCTCACTAAATGTTAAAATTGATGGAGGTTAAAGTCCAAATTCCACTGGCTGCGTCTTTGCTGCGTCTCGGCTCCGTCACAGCTATATATAGCCAATACTCACAGCTTCTATTTTTTGACGGATGCTGGAGACGAAACGCAGCAAGTCAGCACAGAGCTGATCGTGCGGGGCAGGAAGTTACCGCAATAAAACATCCTGTTAACTTCGAAATAAAATACACCGTACGTCACAATGGGCGGAGACAGGCCGGAAGTTAATGGCTTCAGGTATTTCACCCATTTGAAGCCATGGATGAAGAGGTGTTCATTGTGGAGGTCCAAAATAACAAGATTATATATAGGGCTGCAACAACGAATCGATAAAATCGATTATTAAAACCGTTGGAAAACGAATTTCATTATCGATTTGTTGTGTCGCGCGATTTATGCATCACTCGTCGTCATGAAGCGGAGCCGTTTACTTCTTTACCAGCCGGTACAGGTTGCACGCGTTTAGTTACGGGCAAGCGCGAAGTAGCTTGCGTACACACGTAGATATCATGTGATATAGACAGATGGGCACGTTTCGCTATCGTGATGGCATTGTTTTGAAGCGGAGGAGTGGGGTGTAAAATGTACACGCCGCCGTGAATCGCGACCATAGACTGTAAAAAAAAGATCGTAACTTGTTAATCAAAACAATTTCATTAGAAACGATAATAATATAGCCTACTGTAATAGCCGGCTGCACGTGAGCTTTGACTTTACTCACCTAAATCTCGGTAAGTTCAGTGCGCGTAACTGTGTTAATGCACGCGCATGTCTCGGAAGAGGAGGAGAGGTGGGGCCGGAGCCACTACTGACTGACAAGGTGACAGACACTCTGCTGAGGCAACACAACGCAAAATAACTTAACATTATGAATAGTTTAAGAATACTTTCAGTAGTTTTATGAAAATGTAACATGCAGAAAATGAGACTGTAATTAAGGAGAACACTGGTATAGCATGTAAATTTATGTGTACATTTATTATTTTTTTTATTGAAGCTATTTGACAAACATTTAGGTGTTTTATTATTATTATTCAATATTATCGTAAGAGAACATTCAAGCAGCAACCTGTTTTTTGTGCACTTATTAAGGACAACACAAAGGTGTTGACTCCTCTGTTGTTCTCCTACTACTCTGAATGGAACGTTTTCGCTGTTTACGTTAAATCCTGCAAGATCGCGCGATTATACGTGAATTTGCGCAGCCACGCGGGTCCCGCAGTCTGGCACCACAAACGCAGCCGGAGGGGGTTGGCGGATGGCGGACGAATCGCAGACGCAACGGAGCAGAGACGCAGCCGGTGGAATCCGCATGTAATGGTTCCAGCAGACTCTATAATATAGTCTGTAGAAAGAAATGCATTTGTGGCATGAATACCTGAAAAGTGAATACACTGAAGATTTAATATGCCATAAAACATTTGCAGGCATGGATTGAAGTTAGTCTGAGACTACGGTTGTGTCCGAAATCATTCACTCATTCCCTACTCCCTACCCACTATATAGTGAGCAGCAGATAGTGGACTATATAGTGGACTCAACTTAAGACGGGTTCAGACACTAATCGCTGCCGGGCGGGCGCACAACATGACGTCACATCGTCGTCGGCCGTCGGGCAGTTAATACGTGAAGCTTAAAGCTGGCCGGTAAATCGCAATAACGGGGTTTTCCCTTTGATAGAATTTCTTCATAACGGACTTTAAACAAATTACATGTCAACAAAACAATAAAAAAAATATCTATTTTAAAATACAATTGTCTGTCACAGTCCCATTCGCGCACGTCCGCCGTCTCTTTCTCAGACCGCATTGCATGATGGTCAATATTGTCCGTCTAGTGACCACCGGCTGCTCCCTACTTTTCACAATGCATTATGGGAGATATGTAGTGCACTATATAGGGTATAGCGATGCTCACTCAGAATTCGGACACCACTACAAAATGGCATATTCACTATGTAGTGCACTATATAGTGAATAGGGAGTGATTTCGGACACAGCCTATATGTAAGCAAAGAAAGGCCATAATAAATTAGAAATAAATACCTACGAAACAGGCTGCAATGTAATACTCCAGGTAGGGGGGTGGGAAATGACGATCTTAGATCTTGAAGGATTAAAATGAAAGCGAAAGTGAGGAGCTGGACCCTAAAAGAGACTCTACCTTGCTAATACGGAACTGGACTTGGTTTTCCCAAAGCAACACAACGCAAACAACAGTTTACAACGAGAAGGTTCGCACATCGAATGGAGACGCAACAAACTTTTTTAACCACCTGAAGAGACCCAAAACAGTATGCAGAAAGTCAAAAGGCGAGGAGACCGGCAGCCATACTGCCATCTGCACAGGCAAAACAAACAACTTTGACACAGGCATTTGATAAGGGCACTCAGTATAAAACCAATAAGGGCGCTAAGTATAAAACCAGTAAGCGCTGGGAAGGTGTAACTGAAGCAGCAACATTTTTACCTTGCAAAGGTTATGATCCCCATCCAAACTGTGGAAAATGAGGGGTTCAAAAGAATGCTTAAAGTGGTCGATCCATGTTACGAGTTACCCAATTACAAATACTTATTTACTGGTGTTTACTAATTTTACTTATGCTGCCTTGATAAGCTAACTGTTTAATATTGTGTTTAAGTTATTTTTCATTTTGAGTTAAGCAAAAGAAAAAAGACTGACTAAAAGAACTTGAAGTTATGCATGTCAACATTTTTGTTTGATGTTAATTGTACTTGGCACAAGTTCGCTAAATTGCTTACCGACGTAACAAAAAAAAAAAAGTACTTAAATGATCCTTATTTTCTGTTTAGGGCTATGATTTTAAATAGGCAAATTGGCTTGTTTTACTGGTAAATAACTTGCAAAATAGTCCAAATAATCTAAATGACTAAATCATGATATTGTGATTTTGCAAAAAATAAATAAACCGTGATATGAATTTGTTTTCCATATCGTCCACCCCTAACTCCAGGGTGATTAAGCTTTATAGATATTTTAGAATCAGTCATGAATCAGTTGAAATTTTGCAACTACTACTGGCTTACTGACTGACTGTATTCGCTGCTATTCCGCCATGCTCCAATACTTTTCACTTGTAACATTACCTCCACATTGTCTAGCAGGTGGTTTATTGAACATCTTTTAGATCAAACTAAACTAACTCCTCTTGGAACTCCTCTCTCCAACTCTCACTCATGTTTCCATCATTGTCTTCAGCAGAATTTTAAGACAAAACTTATCCAGCTTTCCAAAATTGTGTCAGACACGTATAATACCAATTTGAGACATTCAGTGCACTTGTGGTGGAAAGAAATTGATGGTACATCAATTGCTCATCACTGGACCAAATGTAAAGACTGTTGTTCCCGTTTGTCACTTTGACACACACAAAAAAAGGTGAAAATAAGGTCTAGTTTGAAAAACACCTCAGTTCCCCTTTAAAGTACTGTTAGCTTGACACTCTGCACCGTGAATAAAGACTTAACTTTAAATCTACAATCTATTTTAACACAGGCCTTGTGGGTTGTATTGGAATTTTTGTAAACATACTGTTTATTAAATCGTCCATCCATCCATTTTCCACTGCATATCTTAGGCCAGGTCAAGGGTGACAGCCACAGCTGAATACTAAAACACTAATTAATATATAGCTCTGAAATATTTGAATTTTGCTGTCAAAATTTAATAAATTCAATGCAATCTGATTTATGCAACTGATGTGACTTTTTCAATCCAATCAGCAGGACCTTGATGGTCTTCAGCTTGAATATTTAGTGTTTTTCCACGGAAATATTTTCATTTTTATACATTTAGAACATATAAAGCAGTGCAGTATACTGACTATAACAAATCGGAATTATGCTAGCAAGTAGCCATACAGAATATGGTGTCGCGAGGAGAGGTTCATCTTGTATTATATATATATATTACATCCGGTCATCTGTGAAATTAACTCAAATGTGTCTGAAAATGTAGTTAAATGTATAATGAACACGAATGCCAAATAGAAAAGCCAATGCCAGGCTTTCACTTTCATCGACCTCACATAAAAATAATCGAGGCCAACCCCAGCAGCCTACTGCTCGCCGTTTACTTTGACTGTAACAGCGTAGGTTATTCTGAGATACAGGCTCAACTCCTCCATTGTTTTGACAACAAAATGGTTGAGACGACAAACAGTGATTCATGGAGTCCATGGAGAGTTACATCTCTGAGGAGGACACGAGCAGCGGCTGTTGTGTGGAATAGAGAGTCCGCATTTACGTCTTCATGTCAGAATTTAGCCAATATCTATACGTATAATATATTCATTGTGCTGTTGGCATACCTAGCATGGGTTCAAAGTGTTTCCATTGATATTTACCTGCTTCATTCTCCCATGTTGAAGCTCAGGAGCTGCAGCTCATTCCTCCAAATGGTGCATCTCGCCGCCCAGAAAGCTTCCTCCTCCTCGTTGTAGTCAAGACATGAGCAGTTTTATTACCAAACTAGGGGGTCAACGATGCTTTTTCAAATGTAACGTTAAGTCCCGACGCTGTATAATTTTAATTAGCAGTGCGATCGTCGTTGGTGCCATTACACACACACGGCTGAAGTCGTAGATAAAGTAAATTTCGCATTTCGTAGGTCTCGCTTTGTTTCCAGAGGAGCACGGGAGATCCCGCCCTGATTATCCACGTTTATATAATGAGAAAAATGTCGAGCTTCTTTTTCATCATTTTCTTCACACAGATGTGTGATGTAAGCTGCCCCTCCTCCGGCACCGAATGTGTCAGGCCATATACTGTATGCATGTAGCCCAAATGATCATCACACTGTTGCCTACTACACTCACTGTCGGCTACCCGCGGCAAGGCGACGAGCGTAAACAAACACTACTTCCTCTGTAGACTTTCAAAACAAGAGAGCGCTTTGAAATGTAAGACTGCTGTTTACAGACACAACCCTTAAGCTAAATGGACTTGTTTTTTCAAAATATAATATACACTCCTTTACAAGGGCAAAAAAGAGGCCAGTCACTAATGAGGATTCAGTTAAGACAATATTAATTTAGGGATTAGGGACCAAAAAAAAAGTTCCTATACAGAATATTTAGTTGTTTATCTCTCAATGCAAGTTCACTCTCTGTGACCAATGCTTGGTCTTCTCATTCTCATTCCACAGCTTACACACATTCTGTACAAATACTTAAATAAGCACCAACCACCATCCCCCTGACAACACAACACACAATTTTGTGTAACCATCAGGTTTTCTGGGTGACTCTTGTCTTCCCAAAGCAATCATCATTGAGTACACACTACATTTCTTTTCTCTACTCTCAGCAGTTACATCTCTAGCTCTCTCACTCAGCGAGGGAGTTGTTTGGCATCAGTTGTGTCAGGGCTGCATTAGCTTGAGTGGTCTTGAGAGCAAGACTGAGCTTTAAACTTTTAAACTGGCTAAATGTAACTTCTGAATTAACCCCTTCATACATGTCCCTCATTGACATCACAATGAAACAAAATCACACACAAAACACTTTCACCAATGTCAGTGGTCTAACTAGCCAATGCTAGCCGATGTACTGTCACATTTCCTGTCAACAGAATTTTACCAACTGCAAAAGCCAATTCTACAGTTGCACGGCACAATGTTTCTGTGCATTTATGGAGAAAAAACATCTATTTATTAAATATACAGATTTTGGTCAGTGAATGGGTGAAAATAAGTTAGTGCTCTTTTTAAAACTCTTCTTAAAACCCACTTTTATTCCTTGGCTTTCAACCCGGCATGAGACTCAGCTCTTGTTTTAATGTTTTATGGTTTGTTTTTATTTATTGATTTATTGTTTTTATTTGTTTTAAAAACAACAAAACATATTAATCCTAGTGTTTATTTATTTTGCCTATTTATTGTCTGTTTGTTTTCTGTTGTTTTGTCTGCTGTACAGCACTTTGTCACAGCTGTCGTTGTTTTTAAAGTGCTATATAAATAAAGTTGAGTTGAGTTGAGTTGAGTGCTGAAGAACACCTGATGAACTCAGCAATTCAAAAAGCCTGGCTCAACCTGGCACAAATAGTCTACTAAGCAACTAAAGAGAAACAGTTTCATAAAGTCAGCATGGAAGGGCCAGTGTAGCATGAATGCATTATACTTCTCGCTATGGTAACAGTGCAAATGGAGAGTAGTAGCCTAGATCACATGACTTTGTCACATGTTTGAACGTGAAAGTATTATATAATTAAGCTTTCAGTGCACAGAAAAATAAATGTACACCACAAATGGTTCAATTATAATCATTTCCTGCCATTATTTTCTAACATTTAAAAGATCTGGAGTCACACACACACACACACACGTTTTAAATGTGTATAGCTTCGCTGCAGCTCATTTTTGTACGAAATTGCCATGGTTAGATTTTGTTTTTCAGACAGGCATTTCTCTATAAAAAGCAACTGCCTTATTTTGAAGGCAAACCAGTAGAGCTTTTCTGTACTGCTCAGATTCACACAGCTTTGTATTCAGTGATAACTGACACCTTTAGAAACCAGTAGAATGGCACACGCCCAATCTTGAGCGTCATCCAATAGAAACAACACTATAGGAACAACTATCCAAATGGACGTGGTTTCATTGGAGGAAGTGCTTTTCTTGGGCATGCGTGGGTGTGTGTGGTGGGTGGCAAAGATGAAAAATGGAGTGTGTTATTGCAGGAGTAAGCTCAGTGTATTAAAAAAAATCGTTTGCTCTTTACCGTGCAGGGAAAATGATTTTAACACTAGATTGAGGGCTACCATTTAAAATGCATTTTAAATTAGGGACATGACAACTAAAACGACTGCTTTGTGCATTTGCCAGTATGGGCTCCTTTGCCAGATTTACATATTTTTCACCAAACTTTTGACATGCAAAAGCCTGGTGAACATAACATAATATAAATGATTGCAGCTATTCTCGCAATTTGGAATGCCCCATGGTTTTTTGAGGCTAATATCAACCTTTACAAATGTATTAGACCTCCACCCAAAGTAAGGTTTATTATACCACAGCTGCTCCTAAATAAACAGCATTGGTAATTACCAAAATCATTTTTGTTGAACCTCTTTAACTGAAATTATATTTTCAAAGCTAAAATCTAATTATTACTATCCTGCTTTGTACTGCTTTACAAAAAAAATGAAGAAATAGTAAAGCACATTATTATTTCTTGATTAAGATGTCAAATTATAGTTATTTACTTTTGTGCATTCCTGCACAAAAATGAGTTTCCTTATCATGTATCAGTATCATGAACAACAATGTCTACCACAAC
>CAFUXE010000878.1:684481-700397 GCA_903364295.1 Serranus cabrilla | reverse complement strand
TGTTCCTTATTTTATCGCTCCTCGCTCCTCGCTTGAACCGGAAGTTCTTCTGTGGTGCCGTCTTTATGGCCTCCACAAAGCTCTTATTTGTGCTCTGAGGGGCCATGAACGAGGATACCGGTCGACACACCCCCTTACTGCATATCGTTTATTGATTGGACACTGCAGCTGATCAGCTGATCATTACGTTTTTTTCAGTTTTTTTATTGTGGAAAGACCACAAACATCTTTCTACATGTATAATGAAAACTCGTTTTAGAGGGGTTTTTTCCTTTCATGATGTTATTTCCCCAATTCAGATTTATTATGGACACTGTTTAAGAAAAAAGTGTATGGGTCAGCTGGTAAGAAACACTTTTCCTACATTCCTGAGTGTAGGATTTGATATGAGTTACATCATTTACATTTTTCCTTACACATCTAACCTAATGAAAATATTGCCCGGTGATCGGACACCCCGATCATGTTCTGGGATATTAAATAATTAATTTATGACCAGGATAGCAGTGGCGGCCGGCCAATAGAGGGCGGTAGGGCGCCGCCCTCCCTAAGCCACAAAAAAATAAAAAAAATAAATAACAATTAAAGCTGCAAGCAGCGATGAACGGGCCCGAGCAGAGTGGAGCGGTCGGGGGAGCCGGCCATTCCAGGCCTCGAGATCCACGGCAGCCTCCCCAAGTAACCTCCGACAAAAAGGTCACGAGTTAAGAAAGGGGGCGTGGCACGGGTAAGGGGGCGGGGTAATCAATCAGTCAATAAACAGGGACTCTCTGCTGAGTACGCTGAAACCTCACACAAGACTCTACGACTGACGGTTGTCGTAGAGTCTTGTATGAGGTGTCATCATACTCAGCAGACGGTCCCTATTTAACGAAGGATTGATTGCCCCGCCCCATGCCATTAGCCACGCCCCTTTTCTATAACTAATGAACCGATTGTCGTTCAGTCATGTATGAGGTGTCCTCGTACTCGGCAGAGAGTAGCTGTTTAATGACTAAATTATTACCCCGCCCCTTTTCATTGGCCACGCCCATATTCTATAACTAGTGAACCGTCAGTAGAGTCTCGTGTGAGGTGTTAGCGTACTCAGCAGAGTCCCTGTTTAATGACTAATTGATTACCCCGCCCCCTTACCATGGCCACGCCCCCTTTCATAACTCGTGACATCTGTCGTAGGTTGCTTGGGGAGGCGGCCGTCCATCGCGAGGCCTGGTATGGCTGGCTCCCCCGACCAGCGCACAATTCTCCATTGTATTCCATTCATTCTTTTACAACGAGTGCCTCCAACATGGCGACTTCCGATAGCGATGACGCTCTGATGACGCACCATGAAAACCCTCTATTGATCGTTAGGAGGTGTAGGAAGACTGCACTGTTCATTCATTCATCTTCTGTAACAGCTTATCCAGGTTATCCCGGGTCATGGGGGGCTGGAGCCGATCCCAGCTGCATTGGGCGTGAGGCGGGGTACACCCTGGACAGGACGCCAGTCTGTCGCAGGGCTGACACATATAGACAGACAACCATTCACACGCTCATTCACACCTACGGGCAATTTAGAGTCACCAATTAAACCTGAGCTGCATGTTTTTGGACTGTGGGAGGAAGCCGGAGTACCGGGAGTGAACTCACGCACACACGGGGAGAACATGCAAACTCCACGCAGAAGGGCCGCAGGCGGGGATCGAACCCACAACCCTCTTGCTGTCAGGCAATAGTGCTAACCACTTTACCACTATACCACCGTGTGGCCTCCGCATTGTTCATATATATTATTCATTTGGCCATGTAAAGTCATTTGAGTACATTCATTCATTCATTTATTCATCTTCTGTAACCGCTTGTCCGGGTCAACCCGGGTCACGGGCATTTGAGTACATGTCTAATAATAATAAAAAAAAAAAAGGAAGTCTGCTCTGTAATTTCCACACAGCATCTCTGTTATATCAATCTTATATTTTTACTGTTAATATTATTACTATAATTAGTCACATATATCATTGTAGTGTTAGTTGCTGGGCATGTCTGTCTGTCTTTCTCTCCCGTCAGATATTCTAAGTTGAATAACATTTCAATGAATTATTGCATATACCCCAAAAAAAGGGCAAAACATAGATTCACTTCCCCCTCCCAAAAAATACATTTAAAATTTTAAATATAGTGTCAAAATTGGTGCACATGGTGAAATGGTCCTTGTCCTCCAATTATAACCTACTGACGTTTTACTTACAGTAAGTGATTCTTATTATACTCAGAAATTCAAACATTTTCACAAGATAACAATGCAATGGTGTTTTAGGGCAGAGGCACAGACTATGGTGAATTGATATTAAAGTTGATATAGTGATATTTTTTGTGTATTCCATTCAGGATTTTGAAAGGAAATTGCTTAAGAGGTAGGCTTTGGAAATGAATGGCCTTGATACAACCATCATTTTGCAACAAGGGGGAACATTAACATCTTGGCAGTTGTCTATTATAAAAGATTATTTCTGTTTCAGATGTAAAGCATATTTTGGTTAAACTAGATGAGCAGTTTCCAGCAGATGGCAGTATTCCTTATCCTAATACATTTAAAATGGCCTCCTTGAGGTTTATGGTTTTCGTTAGTGCCGGTTTCAGATACAAACCAAAGCTCTGTCTATTGGTCTCAATGAGGTATTATTTGTTATCACGACAAAGTAAATAAATCCGCTTTCTCTTCCAATTCTTAAGTGTTTTGACCAGAGAGCAGCAGACATCACCTTTTATATAAGGGCAGCCATATGGATTACATCTGGAAGTGATTATTTGCTAAACCATAACAAAACAACCCGCAGCATTTTTGTAGGCAAGGAAAGAAATTCCTTTCTTTTCACTCACTAACTGGTGTCTGACTTCTGAGTTAGGAGCAAGTCAAAAAAGTTAACAAAAGGCCAGAATCTCAGCAAAGAATGCTTCTCTGTGCACACAGCAGAACTTCCTCGAAATTGGACACATCTTTCTTACAAATAAAACAAATCTCAATAAAAAAATGCTATGAAAATGAATGTATTTCATAGATGATAAAATACAGCACTTATCTCCGATTGGTTCTTTGCATTTGAGTGTTTTGAGAGTCTGTGGATTTCACACTTAAATAAGACAGATCTGAATCACGTTGATGCACAAGAGTTACAACGGAGGTGAACCAGCAGCGTCATTAAACATATATATATAATGCTGCATCGATTCTGCCAGTAAACTGTGAAAGTGTTTACCAGAAACAAGGTTGACAATACTTCAGACCTGGTATGGCTACTGAATGACTGATGAGCTGTGCTTGATAACCTTATTGATTACAGTGAACCTTTCACAAAATACACTTTGATGACCCAGACACCTCGACATGCTACAACTTTTTTTTCCTATAGTCAACAAATCTCCAGACCATTCATTACCATGAACATGAATCCCACGCACACCCTCCTTTTGCCCCAAATGCTTACTAGAGCACCATATGTGGATTCATCCGCCGCGAGTATTAGTGCCCAACAAATGCATTATTTCCTTGTTTGCAGATGATGTTACACATTTACTTAAAACTAAAGTGACCACTAAATAGCTGTACACAAGTAAAGCTCACGCAAATTTTGAATGACATTCACCCATTTGAATGCATAAAGACACTGTATATATACAAACAAAAATTTGTTGTATGTTGTACACAACAATTGAACTAAGTAACCACACAACACAAGTTTCTGTGTGACACTAATGTCAGTTATTGAGTTATTGTAATTACAATTTCCTGACCTGCATATAACTTTCATGTCACCAACCGAGTCATAATCACAGCTGGGACATTCCGACTGAATGGCCCATCATGCAGTGTAATCAAACCAAAACGTAATAGATATGATTTTATATTGGACATTATCTTAAACCTCAACATAACCAACTCTGCCAACATACAAACATCCGAAGTTGACCGATGACTTGACCACTCAGAGGTTGTTACCATATCTCTCCAGCCGACAGTGGCAGAAGAGCATGGTGATAATCATAGAAAAAGCTAATGCTAGATGTTGATGTCTCCAACGATATTGGAACCAATTGTTAATATTGTCCCAGCAGATGTTTTAACCTGTGATAGCAGGAAAAGCACAGGTGGTTCTGATCCATTCAAGCGTCCTGTTAAGCCATTGACAGTGAGCCAGCATGAGCAATACCCTGAAACAGAAGCACCACAAGCATTGTCCTACATAAAAAAACATCTATTAACGAGGGGGTCAACGTATTCATCAGATTTTGGCGCCATGAACTTTGCCTTTGTGTTCTGTTGGACTTTCAGTAGTTTTGTTTTTCCGCTGTGTTTTCTGGAGCACTCTTGGTCACACAATATGCATACTTTAGATTTTACACATTCACCAGACACAACGGACAATAAATGCATACCTATGCATGTCGTAATTTTATTTACAAATGGTAAGACCATACACCATAAAAATATATAAAAGCACCATAAAAATATATCTTACATTCAGATATATACATTTAGATGTATTTATATGAAGTACAGGTGTGCTGACTCTATCTCTCATAGTGGCTAACCTTGAGATCTTTGATACAAGGCAGGACCTCTGAACACGACAATCGGACAAACTTCACACAGATTTGGTTCTAAAGCTCCACAGAAGCCTATTACATCAGAGGTGGTCTGGTTTCATCAGGACAAGTTATCAATTCCTATTTGGAATCAGTTTTTTTTTTTCCTGAACACCCATTAGGTAGATTTTTACAATTATTTGAGCCATAGTTAAGAAAAAAATCTGAGATTTCAAGAATACACACAAAAGTCAGAATTATATGAGAGTGCAGCCAAATATATAGAAACAGAATACAAGAATATTAGGGGTGGGGGGGTGAAATTTCTAGAAAAATTTAAACAATAGCAAAATTAATAATAAAATAAAATAATCAATGAATATTGTGAAAATTTGAATCCAATCATTTTTTGGAAGAAAAGTAAGTATTTGAGAATAAAGGGCATGGTATTCAGAAAACAAAAGCCTGTACCCTTTCTTAAATTAAAGTATTTATTATTTACATTGCAGATGTAATGTAATTTTTTTTTATTCCAGGGCAAGTGCAATTCTTTTATTATCAGGTAGATGCGATTTCTCCATCATGGAATGTGAATGCATGTGAATCATAAAGGCCTGTTCCATTGTACTCAAGGTATAAGTGCATCTTGTTTGTTTCTGTAATGTTTGAATATGTATGGTCATGCATCGTCTTGCACTGAATTTTTTTGTCATGTACTGTATTTTTTTATGTATGCATGTATTTACCATCTGTATGCAGCTGTTTCCAGCACTTCTTGCCCATGACAAATTTCCTATGAGACAATAACGTTTATCTTATCTTATATTGTAAAAATAAAATACATATTACGAAAATATAAGTCATTTCTAATAACGTTTTTAATATTATAAGATAAGAGAGATGTTAATAAGGTGTAAACAATAATAATTGGTGTTTATTAATAAGCTTTAACTGCAGCTCATATGCATCCCTCATTTGATGAGTAAATCTAAGTAGATATAAGTATTGAAATAAGAAACTCATAAGTATTGTGGCTTTTTTTCTTGTAACATTACAACTTATTATATATTCAGTATAAGTGTTTTCTTTATATATTTAAAAAAAAATTCTTGAAATCTCAAATTCTTGTTTTCTAAAAGAAGCCCTAATATTGTGTCATAAAATCTGGCTCAGACTGAGGTGTGGGGTGCATTTATGGTCATTTGATCGGCAATTGGACATACCTCACACGATCATGATTTTAACACTGTGAGTGAGAGCAGGAGGAGTAGAGATACAGTAAGATGAAGCAGTCAATCAGAAGGATGGTATAGAAACATCTCTGTGTGCGCAAACTTCGACCTCTCTGGAAGCGAGTCAGTAACACAGCTAACAGCAGAAAGAAAGTGGCAGTATTCAGGAGGAGAAACAGTCTTATGTAGGAGGAGGTACTGGAGAGACCCTCACTTCCTGCTGTGGCCACCATCTGAACCTCCTTGAATTTACGGCCCTTGACGAAGGCCCCCTTTCTGTTTCTGCGGCCATCTGTATAATCCATAAAAGCCCGCGAGTCTCCCTCTCCTTCCTCTGGACTGTCGTCATATGTACGCTTTGAAATCCTCTGTCTCACCTTTTTCTCATTCACCTCAATCTGTGCAAAAATGTCAGGTAGACTCTCAGAAAGCTTCTCCCCAAAGTTCACTTTCTTTCCCACTTTACCCCTGCCCTGTTTCTTAGACATTGCAAACATCTTCTCGATGACCTCCTCTGTCTTTTTGTTCTTATCAGAGAACTGGAGGAGGCGCTCTGCAGTCTTATGGAAGCTAGCAGTGTTGAGGACCCGTCCTAGGATGTGTCTCTCCATCTGCTGAAAGACGGGCTTGACGTGCTGGAGGTTATCCTCCACCACATTGATGTATTCCTCTACTTCCTCAGGCGAGCGGCCCTCTGTAGCTTCTGCCTTTTCGAATACAATCTTCTTGTGGTCCAGCAGCACCATGGCAAACAGAGGTTTGCTGGTGACCTCTGCGGTCAGCAGGTAGATAGTGTAGGTGTGATCCTTGGTGGCCAGGTAAATATCCACTCTCTGGTCGTCCCCACGCAGGCTGAAGCTCTGTACATCCACACCTGGCCCAAAGAAAATGTAGGCCACCCTGGTGTGAGGGTATCTTAATGGCATTGTGACATTCACATAGTTAGAGCCATTATACGAGTACCCTCGAGGGTAGTTCCAGTAACCTACAACTCCTTTATTACTGTAGCCTGTGTCATCCATCCAGAACATCTTATACATATCCTCACCGTGTGATACGAACGCTCCATGAATACCATCTACTTTTGTGCCCTGGAATGGAAGTTCCGTGTTGTGAAAGAAGGCACTCATGACCCTGGTGGGGCTGTCTGGGTCTAGGTGGAAGTGGTCCACAAGAAGCAGGAGCTGTGGGTGAAGAAGGAGCAGGTTTCTTTGGAAGTTTTTGATCTTCAGCTCTGGATTGTAAGCAGAATGCCCCTCACCACGGATGAAGACCATGCCTTGTCTCTCCAAAACAGCTTCTACTTTACCCTGGGCATTAGCTGCCAGCCCCATCTTGTACTTTAACCACTTGGAATCACAGGCTTCTGTAACTTGTCCAGCCCACGGCTTAAAGCAACTCCCTGAGACTGAGGAGCTAAACAATACTGCATTGTTCAACAACGTGTACTTGGGTCCATAGAGTGCCTCTGTGATGAATGGGACACCATTGGGTGCAAAAGTGAAAGTGTTCTGATCAGGGTGCTCATGGCCAGCGTTAAAGTTCCTCCACCCTTTGATCCACTCTTTGTACTTGTTCATGTGAACAATGTCGAATATGGCACGTCCCCCCAGCTTCCCTGATTTGAAGGAGAGAAAGGTGCGGTTGGTGTCTGCGGGTAATGCACTGCCGTACGTCACCACCCCCCAGTCCTCAAAGTAGTGGAGTTGGGATGTTCCAAAATCTGATGGAGGCTTGGGAATCAGTCCTGGGTCATACCTGTAGAATAGCATGACAGGACAGATATCAGATGGTAAAATACCAATGTGGACATATAAAAAGAAACTGATGGAAGTTCTGATGAGTTTAAAGTTTTTCCAGAGGGATTTCTCCTTGTTTATCAACCTGCCTCATTTACATGTACCATACTTATGTGAATCTCCTATGTTTTCCCCATAATGCTTTCTGGCAGCTGTAAGAGCTATGCCATTTTCAGGAATATGTTCAGATCAACAGTACATATTGATATTAATACCATTCACATGTCTGTTAGCTAAAAAGGACAGAAAGATGTAGCCCAATTTGAGAGGTATACAAAAAATGATTTAGCATCAGATAAAGTGTTTTTTGGGTGGATTTCCCCTTTAATAACAGTTCTAAAAGTCATATAAAAGTAATTCATTTCTTTATTGATGAAATAAAGTTCAGCAGCTAACCAGATGAACTCTGTGTGGAGGGTACACCATCTCTGGCCTTTTCCAGCCTGCCCTGGCCCCTCCATCACCCTGTTTTGATGAATCAGATCTGCCAGCCAGTTTCCACTGCCATTACGTAACACATAACGATCTAAGAAGACCAGCTGGCTCTCTGGCCCGTAGAACCAGTTGTAGTTGGAATCTGCAATGGCCACAGTCCGCTGAAATCCTGATAAGACAGTAAAAAACACAGAGAGGTGGCTGTTAATAAAGGCGTCATGCAGATATTGTAAATAATGTGTGAACATGTCAAATAAAAAGCAGATGTATTGAGTGATGTTGATGTTTGTGGTAACAACAATGCATGAAAATATCACTTTAAACTTTATGGATTCTATGCTAATTCCAACACACTGCCACACAGGGCTCAATACAAAATATTTGGCCTGTTGTCACGGATAACTCCCCCTTCCCAGCATGAACACCAGTCCCCTGTGCTGCAACCCAGCTCAGTCCCAAACCAAGTGCAAATTGTTCACACTGTTTTGTTGTCTGTAATTATGTGAGGAGAACCTTGCACTCTCATTGTGAGAGGGTTCATAGAAACTACAGCATGCCATCACTATCAATCATTTGTCAACCAAAAAGAACCGTAAAGAAAAAGTGCAACAGAAAAAACTGTCAAGTAAAGTCTCTTTGCACCATCCTTATGGGCATGGCAAATTGTTTAGGATATTTATTACAGGAATTGGGAGTAATATTATTGAAGGTTAATCATGGACCAAAGCTGTACATGTTTTAGCATTTGCTGTTTGTCAACTGGCAACTGAAACTCCAACTCTTTTAACTGCTGACAAATCAACTTACACTTTCTTGAATTCTAGGGCTCATGGCATGGACTGTTAACATTCAGCAACCAAGGTGTTCATTTTGACTGACTTTGTAACTCTTTTCAGTAATGCCTACAATTGAATCCTAAGACATTTTCAGCACATTCATGCTGTTGTTGTGGTTCTAGATCCAACACTCTCCTGGCTTAAGTAACTGGAGGTGCTTTATGAGTGTAACAATGCCTTTCAGCCACAATATAGAAACTGTTTGCAGGGGTCTGTGAAATGTCCAAGTCTGGCTTAGGGGCCCCTCCTCAGCTATTACCTCCCCCCTGACATTTCCAGGACACCACATATCCCTGCAGGTCTCAGCTTTGAAATGCATCCAGGAAGGTAATAACTTCATGCATGCATGCATACCCCATATCAGATTAGAGAAGAGCTACTTTCACATACATTTCACAGCTTTTAATGAAGTTAACAACAATGCAGGCCACAGCAGATGATGTGCCAGTTACCTGGTAAGATAGTCCTATACAGGAAGGCAAAGTGTTTAAGGAGCCAAGGGTGGTCGAAGTGGTTGATGGCAAAGTGGCGCTGCACAAGGAACATGTACTGGAACAGAGAGCGGGTTGTGTATGTCCCATATGCCACTCCTTCATACAGAGAACCATCCGTTACATCCTGCAAAAGGACTATAGACTTCTCCATGATGGACAGAACCTGCTTTGTCCACAGGTAGGCCTCCTGGAGGTAACCTGGAACATAGGAAATTCATAGATTAAATGCAGCCTGAGTGCTAATGCCAATCAGGTACGAGGCTGACATCCACTTCCTAATACCATGATGTTTTGGATGTCTGACTGTTTAGGGCAGTCTTTTGTTAATATCAGTGCCACATTGAAATACACCTGAAGAGGGCAATATAGGTATTGCATCAAATGTGTATCAGTTTATTAAAAATATTTTTTTTGACACAATTTTTCACAGACAGATCTTTGGTAACTTTGTGATGAATTCGCTGTGTTGAAAAAGTTTAGAGACAGATGGTATGATTTTTGGAGGATGTTGAAACCCTTTTAGGAGCTGTTGAGTCATTGTATATTGCTTAAACGGACACTGTGTAATTTTTACTCCCATCAAGTGATATGGCACTTTGAAACGTGTGTTGCAACCTCTTTGGAGCTACGGTAGGCGGAATGGGTCGAGATTCAATTTAGACAGTAACATTGACTTGACTGTCAAGAAGAAAGCAGCAACTTAAGCGTCCCTTTTGAGACCTTTCTCAGTCAAAAGCGATTTCCACCTGGGAAACGCGACCGCAATATTTAGCCTTGTTTAATGATTTCGCTGGTCCCGCTGTGTGTAGATCAGTGTGTGAATGAGAGTGAGTGAATGGGTTTCAATGTCAAATATTGTCGGGGAATCCAAACAATGATATTTCTCTGAAAGGTTAATTACAGGTCTGAGAACAAGCAACAGGCCTTGGTCACAGAGGTTCATGGAAACCTTGCCAAGGCCGTGGTGTTCAAGGGGAAGTTTGCACCAGTTTTGGCAATGGTTGGGCCAAAGGAAACACATTTACTCAGGCCCACATTAGGCGAACGCACACACATTTACGCACTCCACACCCATACACTCACGCACATTCAATCAGAGTATAAGTAAGGGGCTGTACTAAAAAGAGCAGAGCTGTTTGTAAGGTTTTGGTGATCATACGTATGAACTTTGTAACGCTAACCTGAATAAAGATCCCGCCAAGGCTGAGCCTAATTTCGGACCGTTTGGACTCTTATTTTGTCATTCTACAACAATATCTCAATCACAAAACCGAAAACAGAATTCATAACATATTGTGCAGTCGTCATCTTGCATTTTAAGGGCCGAAGTGACCATATCTGGAAAAGAAGGTGGAGCTGTGGAGAAGCGAGGGTTGAATCTGACTGAGAAGCCGAGTACGCTGTAGTAGCGGCTTGTCAAAGTAGCCACCCCTATAACATGGCTACTTTGACAATACAATAAAATAGACAATGCTCTGCTGTCTTGTCTGTTTTACTATGAATAGTTATAATTTACAAAAGGGAACTGTCACTACCGTTCCCAGACGGTAGTGCTTTTATTTTGTTGTCTTGTCACTTCTTGTTTTATTTTGAAACATTCCTCCCGTTTCATGTCTGGTGTCTTTACTTCCTGTGTTTACCTCGGACTGAATACGGTACTCTGTGATTTTGTATTGCCTGTGTATGACCACGCTCGGATTACTAACTTCCCTCTGTCTACCCCCAGTCGGCGATTCCGCTCTCCCTCGAGTGAGACTGGCGCTAACCCACCAGCCTGCCTGCCTACTGCCGACCAGCTTCAGTCTCTCCCTGGCAACAACGGGAGATTCCCCTGCGGTCCTCCACCAGTGCTACTGTTTTTCTATTGTTACCAAAGCCTAAATAAAAGCCTTGGTGTGAACTGTAAACTCTGCTTCGGGTCTTGCATTTGGGTGCATTCGTTTGTGCTCCGGCGTGACAGGAACATCATGCTGTATTAAAGAAGACTTTAAAGTAGCAATTGAAACTCAGGATGTCCATGTTTGTATGTCCATGTGGTGTATTTTTTATCATACTTTTGTACTATTTTTGATGGATACTTCTGTGGAGAGAAGAGTTTACTCAAGAGAAGAGCTTTTGTCGTTGAAACGGAGCAATTCTGGAGGACACCACCACCCTATTCCCTAGTCGAGGCCTGGAAATGGAGATATAAGCCCTTTCTGCCATCAGTCATCATGGGAAATGTCAATTGTCTGCACAACAAGAGTGATGAACTGGAGATATTGTTGAAGACGCAGAAAGTTTACCATGAGTGCAGTCTAATGTGTTTTATGGAAACGTGGTTGAATCAAAACATCTCAGACTCCAGTGTGGATACACCTGGCTTCACTCTCATAAGAGCAGATGCCAGTGGCAAGAAAAAAGGTGGGGGCTTGGCTTTATTTGTGAACCAGAGATGTTGAAGTCCTGCACATATTACTGTCAAGGAGAAGATGTACTGTCCAGATTCTGAGATATTGGCAGTTGGTATAAGACTAACAAGAGAATTCAGTCATATCATAGCAATTCTTGTGCACATTCCAACCAAGGCAACTACAGAAGTTCGGCTGATTCTTCGCCTACAGAGAGTTGAGGTCAAAGACAAGCTCGAACTCCTGCTGTTAGCATACAGCCAGTTGCATCCTTCAGAAAGGAAACCAAGTCAAATGTAAACAGTGTAGTCACTCTTCAGTATAAGTAATAGCACTATGCTCTACCACATTAAGAACAGGCACTCACCAATGCTGCCAGTCAGTGAGGCAGGGCAAGGGATTCAAAAAGTTAACTCTAGTTCAGAGGTGGTACCTCTACCCTGAGTATTTAATGCTATTAAGAGCTTCTGTGATTAAACATATTGAAAAACACTTTGAGGAGAAGGAAAATGGACTATAAGTCAAGCATGTCAAGGCAAAAAAATCTATCACTGACCAAGACTGCTGAATAGCTCTCACAAAAGAAAGCTACATTACAACTACATGTCACTTCACCAAGGCTGAGTGTGAGATCAAGTCAGTCTTGTGTCCGGCACATGTCAGACAACCAAGCAGAGATGCTGAGTGGAGCTGGCAAAAGGAATTAAAAGGACAGTGTCCCTTCTATTTCATATCATGTAGTTTTTTTCAGTTTTCTTTTTTAATGAACCTGTTAGTTAATAGTTGAATAGTTGTTGATCTATCTATCTAAGGATATCAAAAGCGAAATTCACCAAAACTGACATTCCTACATACAACCATAAACTTAGGAAATGTTTAGTGAGAATCGTTCATCAATAATAATGCATATATATGCAATAATGCATTTTACTTTGGAGGCATAGAGGACAGAAGAACTTTGTCCACTTTGAATTTCTCCTCAAAGGCGTATGTCTGTGTTAGAAAGCCAATTTAAAGTATGTAAAGTAAGACTAACATTTAATCACAAGTGGTGTGGCAAAGCCTACCTGTAACCTACAGATATCACAACAATAATAACTAATAACACGTATTACATTACACCAAAACCATCAATTACAGGTTTAATCTTTTGCTTTTTGCGATCTTAAAGGTCCCATATTATGCAAGTAAAAAAAAAACACCGGTCTTTCCTCGTCTCCCATCGTATTCACAGTGAAGCCAAGCGATACATACGCTTCGTCATATTTCCTCATCTTAGCTTTGGGGTGACTTTTGTTTTGTCTCATTATCTCCGTCTCTCTCTCTGGCTTTCTTTTCATCCCTGTTTTTTTGCATTCCATGTTTTCTTTTGAGGGTTTGTTTACTGCACTTCATATTGCCTGCTCGGTGCAAAAAAAAAACCTACACCAGCTAATACTCCCTGCACACACTCTGACAACGCGAGTGCCACTGCCAACTACTGTAGTGGATGTGCAATTATACTTTATTCTAATTCGAATTGCCTCTGTATGTGACCAAATGTGTCCCCTTCTAAGTCATGGTGTTCAATTATGGACAGAAAAGTGGTTATGCAGAACATTAAGATGTCACAGTGAATTTGACCTGTGACCTTTAGGAAATAAAGTCATTATTTCATTCATTTATTCTATTAGAGATTTGTGTTAACTTGTGAAATTTTGAATTATGGCCAACATGTTTTGGGAGGCCAAGATTATGTTGACCTTAGACCACCATGGATTCATTCTTGAGAATTAAAGTTTATGCCAAATTTGAAGAAAATCACTTAAGGCATTCCCGAAATATCACATTCACAACAGGACATTGGTGGTTTCTACTTGTGCCATTTAAAAATGATCATTAAGACAGAAAATTGTCCCTGCTAGAGAGGTGGATTCCATTTCTGGCACAATGGGGAACTACGATGTTTCTAAATGGGCATATTTAATCTAGCAGTCTAAGATAGCATCTAATCTTGCAGTCATGTATTATACAATTGACCAATAATAGATCTCTACTGTTTTGTACAAATTCAGCAAACGGTAATCCTCTTTGAAAGCAAGGGGCAATGAAAGTCCTTTACTTTCTGAGAAACTGCACAAAAAATGACTAGGCCCCTGTATTTTCTAGTATGAGTGTGTGTGTGCGAGTGTGTGTGTGTGTATGTCGCTAATGGAATTAATGAGCATTACAGCCAACAACTTCTTCTTTTTCTTTAGCTGCAGCTATGGAAAACACACACACACACACGCACAGGGTCACATACATAGACTTTACTATGAGAACAAGCAACCACATAAACACACCAGTCACAGTTCATTGAGGAATCCCGGGGCCATCGGCTGTGACTGGCCAGAACCCGACGAGCAGAGTCTGCCCACTGGAGCCGTCCCCTAAAGTGTTTGTTTTGGTCTTGGGGACCGCTGGCCTGCACAAACCAGGTATTTACCATTAAACGGGAACTCTTGGCACAAAGACCATATTTACACAAACAGAGCTTCACTACACAGCCCAGGGCCACTCAGTACTTTTCTCAAAAAACAAATAAAACATTATAATCAATAAAATTCTTATGAAAGCTCTCTGGGAAAAATAAACACAATTTGTCAGTTCCCTGCACTACCAGCTTCAGTAAAGTGCAACAATCTTGCTATTTAGTTAAGTAAGTAAAATATATTGTTTGTACTTCTGTTTTGGCTAGCAATAGAGAACACATGTGAAGCTACTCTGAAACTGTAATGTTATCTACTGTTCATATTTAGCTATAGCTTCATTACATTAACATCAGTCATTCTGATACCCAGCCACATTAAGAATTTGAGTTTAATTGTTTTCTTCCACAACTCTCTGTTTTAACCAATCTTTCAATATCTGACTTTTTTTTAACTTGCTAAATGTTTGGCTTCACTAGGTAGTCACTAAGAGGCCGTCCACACGGAGACGATTTTTTCCTTAAACGCATATGTTTTGCTTCGTTTGGGCCGACCGTCCACACGAATCCCGTAAACGCATAGCCCGAAAACGCACTTTTTTGAAACCGGGTCCCAGGGTGAATAAATCCGAAATCGCATCCCTTGCGTATTCGTGTGGACGGCGAAGACGGATATCTGCGTTTCTATGATGTCATCGCCACACCCCTCGGGCTTAGCCTTCCACCTGCTATATCCCGCGAGACGTCTCATAACAACATCAATAACAATGTCGGACTACATGCTCGTGTTCCTGCTGGAGAAGATATTGAGCCTATTGGGGTTACTAGGGTTGTTATCATGCTCCTGTACCACCACACTGAGCAAAAAAGGCTGATGGACTGATGGGTTCTTCTACTGCCGATTTGTAAACAGCACTCAAGCTTTGTGCGCATGCTCCGTCTCTTCCTCTCTGTTTTTTTGTGAATTTCTGAAATTGAAACAGCGTCACCTATAGGCCTGGCATATGAAGTAGCGTATTGAGACGGATCCGTGTGGACGCAAATATTCCTGATACGATGCCAGGGAAAACGGAGAGGAAAAAGTTTGTTTACGTACGTGTGGACGGCCTCTTACTTTCTATTATGTTTGGTCCAGGTCAGGACATGTCTAGTGTGCTTATTGGACTTTTTATACTTAAAACTGCTGCTTGGGACAGCCAGAAATGGCACATAAGAGTTCCAAACAACAAAACAATGAGATAAAAGATGGAAACTACATATGTGTAAAGGAGATATTTCCTGCGATAAACCCTGTCAAAGACACCTGCATTTTAGGCAGCCTGACCCCCAAAAAATTACATGAAATGACCATGACTTGCTGCATTGTTTCCGTGCAGGTGGCACATAATTCTTACACATTATGTGCCACCTGCACGGAAACAATGCCAATGTAAAGTCAACAGGGATCCTTTTATGTGCTGGGAACATGGATTCCCTGGTTTAACTCAGTGATGGGTCGAATACAAATTTAAAACAGAAGTGAAACTTGCTAGCTAGCAGGAATACTAACAGTCACCATGACTGAACAAGATCAAGTACCATTAAGCCTAATGAAAGCCTGATGTCATCAACACAAAATCCAAGGAAAGTGCTGACACAGTGCTGAATATACAATTAAACGACAACTGTTACTGAAGTACCAAAGAAGTCAACGGAAAAGCAGATTTAAAAAGAAT
>CAFUXE010000878.1:633155-663899 GCA_903364295.1 Serranus cabrilla | reverse complement strand
TTCACGTCTGGAAAGAAAAGTAAGCTTAGGCAGGCTCCACTGAGACACAAACAATAGTCAAGTGCAGGCGCACACCTCTCAAAGCTTTAAAGGTCCCATATTATGCAAGTTTTAACCTTTTTTTAAACATGTCTCTAAATCAAGGTTATGAACCTATTTTCTCAAAAAAACACACACATCCAGCCTGTTTGAGCTCTCTCAATTTCAGCAGTTTCTGCCTTATTTAGGTTTCAATGATTTGAGTGGGCAGGGAGGCTATGTATGATATGATAATTTTCTGTGGGTACATCATAGGTGACATTGCCATTTCAAGCATAATTACCACCCCAAAAAAGGATTAATGCAGCTTTAATCAAAAGAAATGTTAAGTTTCAAACATTCAGATATCATGTCATGTCTCATGTTCAGGTTGTAGCTGAGGATGAAAATTGTTATATTTCTGACTTTTTCCCCAACAACCCAAAACCAAAATCCAAAATGAAATGTTTAATACAAGCTGCATAACGTGAACCCTTTCTGGGTTGTGAGCGTGAGATCAAACTAACTAACTAAATCAAACCTCTCGCCAGGAATACCATAAAGAGGATGTAAAGCATTCCAGTAGCTGCGTCTCCTCCCTCCCCCTCACAGAGCTGTGCTGTGTCTTGGGCCGGCTCTTCCACATGCAAACAAACAGACGGGCTAATCGGGGCTGTTCCTGTGGGGAGGGGGGGCTGCAGGAGTCACATTTCCACCAGACTTTCCCAGAACTTCCCACAGCTGGGCTTCGTACCCCAAAAAGCCCTGCTCTTCGTACTGCTCAGCAGTGCTGCTGCCAGAGTCATGGGATCACTATGATAAATATTTACAGAGGCCAAGGATTCCAGCACAGAGGCAACTTATTCTAGAAGAGATTCATTGTGTATGGATGAAGTCACATTAGTCTGAACCAGACTGAGGTCTACATGAGGGAAAGCACCATGAAGAGAATCTGAGTGCAGGCTGCAGTGATATCAGCCATACAGACCCTTCTCTGACATCCGCACAATACGACGCTAATCATTAGTTATAATGAATGAATATTGAAGTATTCAAGTATTTCTTTGAGTAAAATTATAATTTTTGTTTTATTATGCAAACAACTGCAAAACAAGGCAATCAGAGATGGCAGACTTCACCCCACAGTGTCCTCTGTTGGCCAGAGGATGTACATGCAGCAGAAACACAGACGGACAGACAGACGGACGGACGGATGGACGGACAGACGGACAGACAGACAGACAGACAGACAGACAGACAGACAGACAGACGGACGGACGGACGGACGGACGGACGGACGGACGGACAGACAGACAGACACCGCCACTCCGTGGGGTGAAGTAATAATGTCATTTAGAGCACTTATTTGCAGAAAATGACAACTGGTCAAAAGATGCAATGTTTTCAAATGCAAATAAAAAAAAGTTCATAATTCTAATCATGTTTTAACTTAGAAAGAGTTAAAAAATTCATATTTGGCGGAATATCATAATAATACACCAGTCTTTCACATTGCTGTTGGGTGACTTTATTCCACTCCTGGAGCAAAAAATTCAAGCAGGTCAGCTTTGTTTGATGGCTTGTGACCATTCATCTTCCTCTTGATCACATTCCACAGGTTTTCAATGGGGTTCAGGTCTGGAGAATTGGCTGGCCATGACAGGGTCACACCTTTATTGAGCTGGCTGTGGTGGCATGTCCAGGGATTATTGGTTTATTATAAAGTAAAGAGATACAGTGTCTACTGTGTCTGATGGATGTCTCACTGGTGATACAGTTTACCAAGGTTCAATTCCATGCGCTTATTTTAGAGTTTGTTCATTCTTTTGCTATCAGAAACGACTTACTGCAGCTTTAAGATGACAGGTAGTTTGGGCATGTGGCCCCATCTCTTATCAGCTCATCACTCAGAGCAGCAGTTTGAGCTAAACCCAGGCCCAGGTAAACAGAGCTGCAGGCATGCAGAGGTGCCTTAATGAGCCCATTGTGTTGCACACTGTGTGGGGCCTTGAGCAAAGAGGTGAAGGGGCCACGAGACAGCAGGGCAAAGTCTCATAGTCAATCCAAAAAGTTAGATTCCTCTTAAATTGCTATTCTGCCAACAAAAGAAGATCATTACACATTTTCAATGCAGCTGACACCAAGCAGAATAAGACACATGTACCTATGAATTTATAAGAAAATGAATGAATGAATGTCCAAATGTTGTGACATTTATGAAGACAAGACTTAATTCAGTCACCAACTGTGACACCCCAGAACCCAAACTCCTCTGTTCCTGATAAAAAACAGTACAGAAATAATCACAACTACCTACTCTGGCCTAAATGTCCATGATTGTGTACTTTTAGTGCCACTATCACCCCATCAGTTTGGTGCTGAGAGGGAATTGTAATATCCAGTGAAAGACTCCATTCAGCCCACCTGCATTAAGTCCTGTCAGGTGAAAGTGAAGAGAACTGAAAACACAGAGTTCCGCAGGTCACCCCGGAGGAGTGTTTAAAGCAGCTTTAAGTGCAGGTTGTCACTGAATTCCATAAGAGCTTTCTCCACGTGGCTGGGGAACAGAGGGGGCATTAAGCCCAGAGCTGGGAGAAGGGGGAGAGGAGCTGGGGATGTGGACGATGGTCTTTCTGGCTCTCAGTTCCCTCAATAATGAACAGAGGTAAAGGGTACAAATTGCATGTTGAATTCAACATAGATTGAAGTGTTTTAAATTTGGCCAAATACCTCTCTAACACTACTACTGTACCGTATTTTCCGGACTATAAGTCGCTCCGGAGTACAAGTCGCACCAGCCATAAAATGCATAATAAAGAAGGAAAAAACATATATAAGTCGCACTGGAGTAGAAGTCGCATTTTTGGGGGAAATTTATTTGATAAAATCCAACATCTTGAAAGGCAATTTAAAATAAAAATAGAAAAGAGGTAACAGGCTGAATAATTGTACGGTATGCTTACGTTACATACTGAGAACGTGCCTGGTATGTTAACATAACATATTAAGAGTTATTCAGATAACTATAGCATAAATAACATGCTAAGAAGTTTACCAAACCATCCGTGTCACTCCAAGTAACTAAAATCCAATGAAATCTTCATCCTCGGTTTCACTTTTAAACAACTCCGCTAACTCTGGAGGCAGAAGATGCGGCGTTTCCTCTTCTACGTCGCTTACGTCAGACTCGTCAGCACAGGCCTAGAGCGCCCTCTTGCGGTTTAGTGTGAAAATAACATGTGAAATGATATACCGGTAATAATGTGTTAATAATTTCACACATAAGTCGCTCCAGAGTATAAGTCGCACCCCCGGCCAAACTATGAAAAAAACTGCGACTTATAGTCCGGAAAATACGGTATATCACAAAAGCAGATAATGTAATAAATGGTGGTTAACAGTGCCCGAACTCAGGCCCCTGAAATGAACAAACAACTTTTTTTTACTTTATGCCTTGTAAGTCATGCATGATGTCATTAGTTTAGAAAGCTGTGGGGTCACTTGTCATTAAAATGTCTGTTTTATTTTTTTAAGTACTTCAGTGTGCATTTTTCACACATAAACATACAGTACATCTTGAGCTTACTCTGGACCACTGTACATATTTCCCCTACAGATTTGGCATTCCAGTGTGGGATTGCAAGCTTTCCCTCCCTGCGAGAAGAAAAGTCTAGTTTGACTAGACCAGGGGTGTCAAACTGATCCAGTAAAGGGCCGAGTGGCTGCAGGTTTTTGTTCCAACCAAGAAGAAACACACCTGAATCCAATCAATCAAATCACCTCAGCTGTCTTCAATCAGCTGATTAATTGGATCACCTGTGCTCCTGCCTGGTTGGAACAAAAACCTGCAGCCACTCGGCCCTTTGCTGGATCAGTTTGACACCCCTGGACTAGACTGTCTAATGTGAGCGTTTGGCTCGAATTCAGACTGATAAGGGCTCAGATGATTCAGCAAATTTCCGAAGAAGAGAGCTGGAGAATCTAACATTTGGGGATTCTAACACCACCATGGTCAGCAATCAATCACTGACCTTCCGATCAGTGGACTGCTCTACCATCTGAGCAAGCCTCATGTGTCATGTTGCTTGTACTCAGTAGTGTTGTGCTCTGCCTTTGCCTGACTAGTTTACTTCATTTGTCTATAAGCGATTAGTTAGGAGCAGTACTGGATCTCACTTCTTCTCTTTGCTGCCTCAAAACATTTGTATTACCAACCAAAAAGCAAAATTAAGCTATCATCACACACAGCAGCTGTGAGAGAATTATTATGTGGAACAGTTTTTCTTTTGATGTTTATTTATTTTTAACTTGATCGATCGTAGAATGGGCTGCATTGTGTATAAAATGTACGAGGGGAGTTGGCTGCACTGTTGCTCCTGTTTCATCAGTGAACTCCCGGCATGCTGGCACACAGCAGTCATGTCGACAGTCATGCCAAGGGCCACGTTCCTCCTCTCCATCACACCAGTGTGAATCTCCCTGAGCTGATTTATCATGGAGTTGGAGGCAACCTCAAAGTGTGCCAGAGACGTTGTTCAGCCAAAGGTCTGACCGCTCACTCCTATAATGTTCAGAAAAAGTTGGCTGGCCTACCTTGGGCTCAGATTTGCCTGTCATGGTCTTGAGCAGCTCGTGGAGGTGTGGCCAGTTGCCCTGGGAGTACCAGCCCGGTTTGTCCAGTGACGGCAGCCCCTCACTCTCCTCCACATCGTTCACTGCAGAGAGGAAAGAAAAATCAGACACCGCAGCCTCGAGTCCTCTGAACACAGCGCTCACCAGCAGTGCCAAGAAGACGCTGCATAATCCAGCTGTTGTCTTCTCTTCTCTGCTTTTATCTATCATTATTCTTATTCATAAGAATATGAATAACAAGAACAAGAAAACAGTTGCTACATAGCCATGTTGCTGTGTAAGGAGAAAGAAAGAGATGCTGTTGATCTATCAAAAGTTATCTCTTGAGTTTATATATATATAAAATTGATTTGCGTTAACGCGTTAATCAACGCAAATAATTTTGCGTGTTCATAAATATTAATGCAATTAACATTCTGTTTAACGTCTTCCTTTGTGGGAGGCTGATGTTACGTAACAGAAGCCATGAAACCTGCAGTGGCCAGCCTGAGAGTTTCACTTTCACACCAGCTACTACATCACCCTACGAGCGCCTGTTTTCACTGTCAGGGCACATTGTTTAAAAAAAAAAGATGGTGGCTTTGGCTCCTGCCAATGTGAGTAGTGAAGTTGCAAGTCAATCCTGACCAAAAGCTTGCCTTTCCACCAGAAATATCCACAACCAATCTCAGGCTGGACCTTGATCATGTGGACAGCCTTGCAAAAGTATCTGTACATTAGGGAGCTAAGTGTGACCTGGGAGGCTGCAGTTGGCAAAGCATATGAACGCAAGAGGCTAAAATATTCAAATCTAGCAACCAAGGCAGTACAATGGGGCTGGAGAAGAACGTCCTGTGGAGATTGGCTGCAGAGGCTTTGTATTTTTGCATTATCAATATATGAACAAATTGCTGCAACAACTTTTATTAATTAATTAATTAAGTCAGTTTTATGACAAAATTCTGAATAGAGCAACTTGACACAGTGTTAAGCTGCATCTCAAATTAATTTCCAAGTCCCCAGCTTTCAGATAGTGTTCATCCCTTCTATGACCTGCTATCTCCCCCTAAAAATCTACTGCTGAAACACCCAATTTTGGGTAAAGTGACAAGGGGGTAAGATTACTGTCGCTATTGTGCCTCGATATGTGCTATGATACAGACGGATCAATGTGGAAATTATACAGTGGTTCACAAGTCCCTCAGGTAGCTGATGTAGAGTTTAAGTTACCTCTCATTCTGTCACTAGACTAAAAAAAAAAACTTTCTGTAAATGTAAGTGGTCTCACACAGATGTCATGTCTCTGTCCTGAAATCTGATCCTGTCCACACTGACAGGGGTATGTTTGATATGGAGGAGACTCCCTTTAGATGGAGTTTCATCACTCAGACACAGTGAAAGATGAGATGAAGATGAGGTGCTGCCAGATGTGCATTCTAACCTTTGTCTATAGCCCATCTGTAACTGGCAATTGTGTGTATAAATGTATGAACTCTACTGGTATAACATGCTGCAGAGGTATCATGTTTGAAGCTGTAATTGACCCTTTACTAAGACCCTTCCTCCCCCAGGATTATGAGAATGACCACAGCAACCAGCTTAGCCCGTACCCCAAGTAAGTTGTAATACTAAGGCTAACTATCTACCCTTCAATAAAAGAACAATGCTGCTACAGGTTTTCTATGTCCTCATCAATCATTGTAACGGCAAAAAAAATGTTTCAACTTTTTATTCATGTCTATTTTCATAGATAAGTCTGTGCATGTATTGATTTGTTAAAGCTCCTTATGTGGGTCTGGACTGCAGTGCACTGGACTCTATCCAAGCATGTGAGTGTATCACAGGGCTAACATATCCGGGCAATTTAGAGTCACGAATTAACATGTTATTGTAATGTTGGAGGACATGTAACCTCCACAGAGAAAAGGCTCACCAACGATGAAATGAATATAAGAAGTGGAAGTAAATAAATAATTTATGAGCTGATTGTAAGTTTAATATACTGTATGTCATCACTACAACAGGTTGGAAAGTGTTTAATCATCAGTCTTAGAGTCCTAAACCTTTCTGTGTCAAAATCTTCTAAATAAACTTTATTAGCTAATAAATTAAAAAAAAAGAAACTTCTACTCCAAACTAAAAAGGGAGTAGACAGTAGGCTATGTGTGGAGGCAGAGGAAGAGCATATGCTGATGTTTCTTTGCCAACGTGGCAAAACTCAGGAAGAGCAAGGGAAGAAAGAGAAGAGAATATTTCACTGAGTGGATCATCCTGTCCTCACACATAACACATCCCCAGTGTTATTGCTGGCAGGAAGACAATCCAGATGAGGGTAGCATTCCAACAGGCTGGCTCTGCCAGTACACACCTTCAACAAGACCCTGACCTAGGATCAGATGCCTGGGTTAATGACAGAGTAAGACAGACCAGGACGGTAACTGGGGTTAAGTGGACTGTTGATCCCAAAAATCTGAGCCAGTGAAATGTTGGCAACTGATATTAATAGCAACACAACTAACAGCTGTTTGAAATATTCACATCCAATATAAGAGTCTAGGGGATTGCATCTGGACTGACCCGTGATTCCGTTTAAAATAGGCCTAAAATAATACAAAGTACAAATCTGTACTCTTACATTAAAGGGCACCGACTGTTTGAGTTTTCAATGTTGGGGCTTTCTCTTTATTGTGAGTGAGGCGAGAAGAGAAGCTAACCAGAGATATCAGGATGTGGTTAGCCTAGCTTAGCAACGTGTATATTGTACACGAACTATGAAAATATAAAAAACACAATTCATGGTTTTAAATGATTTCTTCATGGGCCACATGTTGGTGTAGTGCAGGGGTCATCAACACGGTGCCCGCGGGCGCCAGGTTAGCACTCTTGCCTCACAGCAAGAGGGTTGCTGGTTTGATCCCGGCCTGCGGCCATTCTGTGTGGAGTTTGCATGTTGTCCTCGTGTGTCCGGCTTCCTCCCATTGTCCAAAAACATGCAGCTTAGGTTGAATTGGTGACTCTAAATTGCCCGTAGGTATGACTGAGCGTGTGAATGGTTGTCTGTCTATATGAATTAGCCCTGCGATAGACTGGCGTCCTGTCCAGGGTGTACCCTGCCTCTCGCCCAATGCCGCTGGGATCAGCTCCAGCCCCCCATGACCCGGGCTAAGCCGGACAAGCGGTTACAGAAAATGAATGAATGAATGATTTCTTCACATATTTGTGTCCCGAACTGTGTCCAGATACAGTCAGTGAGCACAGATTTTGGCCTCTGTACAGGTGTGATGTCACAAACCTGGCAACTTCACTTCCATTTTCCAAAATAAAAAAAACATAAGAATACTGAGTATTGATATCTACCTGCTGTCTGTTAATAGCCAACTCAAAGGGAATACTAAAATGCCCATTTCTTTATCAATTACTCAAATACCTAGCCTGACGACGTCAGACTCAATTCCGTTCAGAATGTGAGTCTGTGAACTGATCCATTGGGCTGCGATTATGGAGCGTTTCAACCGAACCAAGAAAAAAATGCCGTAAGATGTGACGTATGTTCAGCCAGGATTCCGGGATGCCGACGGCCCTCGTAATGTCCAACTCGTTGTGCACGGCGAGTTGCGTGATGCCCATCTCAGTCGCCTCCTTCACCTGGTCCTCCATAAGTGCGACCAAAGGTGAAACCACCTTCTTTGCGACCATCGGGGCCAGCTGACAAATCAAACTCCTCACCTCTCCAGCGGCAGCTGTGTTCGTTGTACGCAAACCCAATCGCTCTTTAGTCACGTGACTGTCGCTCATCTGTCCATCATCGTGTAAAGCCCGCCCTGACAATTTAGTTGGTCATGTTTTTTTGATACATCGCATAGAAGCTCCTCAACGGAGCAGTGCCAGACCGAACTGCCCGCAGAAAAATGTTGTAGGCAGGGCAATAGTTCGGCTGCACCCAGGCTATCAATTACCATGAATTCTTCAAGAATTTGAAAACATAGTAAAAACAAGTCTTCAGAATTGTTTTACAATTTAACAATGTTACAATTTAATTTTGATAATTTCTTTTGTCCAAAGCAACGCACATCTGAGAGTTCATTCAACACAAGTAGGGATCTAATCAGAAGACAAAGCATGAGCAAGAGAGTCTAGGAAAAGTCCACCTTGGGATGTAGAGACCTGTAGCGATGGAGGTGCCAGATGTGAGCATGAGGCTGTGTTGACCCGAATAAAGGAGTTCAAGTATGCAGGAACTATACCTTATATTTTTGTAGACAAGGGACAGGGTTTTGAATTTAATGTGGCCAGCAACTGGGAGCCAATGCAGAGATATGAGTAATGGATTGACATGTGCTTTTTTGGGCTGGTTGAAAACTAGACACACAGCCATGTCCTGGATCATCTGCATCAGCTTGAAAGTGCATGCACGGAGACTGGCCAGTAGGGAGTTGCAGTAGTCTAAACATGATATCACACAGGTCTGTATCAGGAGTTGCGTCATATGCTTGGTCAGGTAGGGTCTCATCTTCCTAATAATCTTGTACAGAGAAAAGCATGATCGGGTGATCGAGGCCACATGAGCCTTATGGGTCGGTTAGTCATCAATCATCATTACCAAAGTTTCGCACAGAACTTGTGGGAACAACTTGCATTGATCTGAGCTGGATTTTAATTGGCTTATTTACAGGCCAGGATGACAGGATGCTTAGTCTTAACCAGAGAGGTTGAGCTGAGCTGAGAGGTGGTGATCTGTCATCTATGTAGAAATTGCGGCAAGGCAAGCAGAGATATGAGCTCA
Organism: Serranus cabrilla; assembly: GCA_903364295.1. Lineage (NCBI taxonomy): Eukaryota > Metazoa > Chordata > Actinopteri > Perciformes > Serranidae > Serranus > Serranus cabrilla. The sequence continues at coordinate 654,487 of CAFUXE010000878.1, read as the reverse complement.
AGACAGTGAGGTTGTTTGATGGGAAGAACAGGAGTAGCTGGTTATCATCAGCGTAACAGTGGTATGTGGTTGCAGTGTTTTAATATTGAGGCGGCTTTGTCTCAGATGTCTATCCCTTTGCTGTGTGGGTGTGTGTGAATGCTTAACTCACTGATGGCCAGGTGGAACCTTGCAGGGCCTTGGCCATCTGTGTGTGAATGTATGTGAGAACTAGGGTTCCCAAAAAAAAACAATACTCAGATCAGCAGCATAATTGTGATTTCACAGGCCTGATTGCAGTACTGCACTGTAGTATTGTTTTTTTTTCTATTGAAATCAGCTCCGTGTGTACCTAGCCTGTACCACTACACTTGCTGCTGTCTCACCCGCTTCCTTCTTCCACAAAATGGTATGATACCAGCCTGTCCTTGCATGTGATTGGCCACATGGTGTGCCCATGCCTCTGCCTGCATGGATTCTAAACAGAGTCTGTGAAGGCTCTGTGAAGTTGCGATGGATATTTTTTAAAGTATTTATTGAAATGGCCGGGACTAATTTATTTATCAAGGCTTATAAAGTTTATGAGAGAAATAGGACAGTACTCACCAAGGGTCCTAAAGGGCCTCTGCTGGGGCACCAAGGAGAAGAAACCGGGTTTCAGGGCGTTTGTGATGATGACATCAAACAGTTCTTCAAAATCCTTCCTGTAACAGCCAGAGAAACAACATTAACTGCTGCGATAGGCGCCTGACTGCTGTGTGACAGACAATGCCTGGACTGCTTCCAAATATACAAAAACACTCATAACTCAGTGAAGCTAAACAGTCTGTACAGATGATGGAAAACAGGGAGATTAACAAAGTAAAGACTTACATTTTCACAAAGCTACAGTCATATAGTGCAAGTGATCATTGGTGTCTCCAAGTACGCTATGGAAATGTGCAGTATAGGTAATGAGAATCTCTATAAAATCTTCCATATAAGGTGATAAATCAAGAAAATACTTTTTTCTTGTAAATTGAAAACATGTAAACCAATCAGTTAGATGAAAGTAAGTGTGCCTACTGTGAGCTGGAATGTTTATTTCTTTATTTATAATACAATGAACCAGCTTGCCATAATTACCAAGCGTACCTTGTAAAGCCTGATATTACAGTTTATTAGGGTCCGAGCATCGATGCAAGGGTCGGCGAGGACTTTATTGGAATTGAGGTGTTTCTTATTATTAGGGTCAGAAGCATCGACCGCAAGGGTCGGCGAGGACCCTATTGGAATTGATGTGTTTATTAGGGCCTGAGCACCGATGGTGCGAGGACCTATTGAAATTCAAGGAATTATTATTATTCCTAACCCAAAATCGCTAATTTGGGGGCCTTGTCGTATTCAAAAACTCATCAAACTTGGAATATACGTCAATCCTGGTTTAAATTTACATAATCTACTGTTCGTAGGAATGGGCGTGGCAAAATGGCTCAGTTGCCCTGGCCCCCTAGAACGTGAAAATGGAGCGGCACCCTATGGGGAGCATTCACGTAAATTACCGAAATTTGGTACACATATGTATCATGGGGAGACGCACCAAATGCCTCTTGGAGCCATACCCAAAACCCAACAGGAAGTCGGCCATCTTGATTCAAACATGGTGTTTTTGGCCATTTTTCGCCATCAGCACGCCTCGTACTTTAACAAACTCCTCCTAGAGATTACATCGGATCGGCTTCAAACTTGGTCAGTACATTCATAAGACCTTTGGGATCTAAAGTTATTAAAAGCTTTTATGGTTGTCGCAATATGTGGGTCTGGCATAGCGGCGAAATATGGCGTTTGGCCATAAAAAAGAATATTGTAATATCTCTGCCATACTTTGTCAGATATTGTCCAAACCTCTCATGTATCATAAGACTCCTGTGCTGAACAGGTCTGCGTAACAATATTTCATAAAGCCCCACCCCTTATGCTTTAACCACTCCCCTTTCATAAAATGACCACGATGCGTACTTTAACAAACTCCTCCTACAGATTTAACCCGATTGACTTCAAACTTGGTCTGTATCATCAATAGGGCTTTGGGGATCACATGTTATCAAAAGCTCTGTGGTTAGTTACAGTATGTGGGCGTGGCATGGCGCCGAAATATGGCACCAAAAATCAGGAAGTTGAATAACTTTGAAATACATTGTTCAATCCGTCCCAAATTTCTCATGCCTGATGAGACTCTGGGGCTGAACCTATCAACGTGTTCATATTGGGCAATAGTTATAGCGCCTGCCACTGGCAACATGCAGTAACATGTGCTTCCAGGTTTTACTCTTTGATGTCCTTCTTCGAACAAGTTCATCCGATCCATGTGCATCTTTTTGGAGAAAACTGTGCGTTTTTGTTCAACTGTGTAGGTGTGTTGGCACGGCGAATTTTGATGACACGTAAAAGACATGCTCTGACCACTCTAAGTGCTCTAGCTTCACTATACATTGTCCAATTTGTCCCAAATTTCTCATGCGTGATGACAGTCCAGCCCCGAACATGTCTGCATGTCAATATGGTCTGATAATTACAGCGCCCCTTGCTGGCAACAGAAGTAGTAGTTTTACTCTGTGATGTCCTGCTCTAAGCTGGTTAATCAGATTGACTTCAAACTTGGTCATAAAAGCCAAAGACAACAAGTTGATGATGCATTGCTGTGAAGATCGTGTATTTTCAGTTAAGGGCGAGGCTGTGGCAGTGCGGTGAATTGGAAGTAATCGCCATCAAACGAAAATTGCTCTAATTTCAGCATACATTGTCCAATCTGCCCCAAATTTCTCATGCATGATGAGAGTCCAGGCATGAAAACAATTATATATTGATATTGGCACATAATCATAGCACCCCCTTTTGGCAACAGGAAGTAAACATTTTTACTGACAAATTGTAATGGCGCCCCCCATTGGCGACAGGAAGTAACATGCTTTATGCTGTTTTTAGCTTAGCCCCTGAAGTAAGTTCAAGTTAGAAAAACAAATTTTAATGGGCAGACACATAATCATTCACACATAATCATTACCCCCAGTGGAAACACAAAGCGACTTTTTTAAATAGTGCAATGTCATGCTGCAAACCATGAGATCCACCTCATAATTGGTTCTTCCTGACAGGAGAGAATGCTACTAAATGTGAAAAACCCAGGACAACATGCCAGTGTCCGGTGGTTGCAGAAATGCGTGGCTACATCAGCTGAGTCCCGCAGCCACCCCTAAGAAAAACCCATACTGCAGCCTTAACCGTAAATGCCATAATGTAGTCCTTCACAGGGCTGGTACGGACTGCTGCACTGACGGCAGGCAACAAAATTGACACATGTCCACCAGAAGGTGGCGCTATAATAGAGGCAAAAACGTTTTTGCCCATAACTCAAATAAAAAATTCCAAGATACACATGTGCACTGCATTTAGCTGAATCTCTTCGCGAAAAAAGCTAAATTTACTTTTTTGCATTCCTTCAAGGTGCATGGTCTGATCTGCATGAAATTTGATAGATAGAAAAACAATTTTGATAATTAAAAAAATGCCAGAGTTACAAAAGAAAAACTTCCTGTAGGTTGCAGGAAAAACAGGAAGTGGTGCATATATGGGCAATAATGACTAATTAACAAGCAATCGCTCCCAGTCTGTGTCCTGTGGGCCCGAAATGCATGACCTCCATAAGTCGCGAGTTCCGACTAGCGCGGGAGGCTTGGACACCGTTGATACCTGCTTGCAGGTCTAGTTCTTCTTGTATTCAATCTTGAATTGTACTTACACAGGAAATACAATATTTACAGGCACTAGCGTACTGGAGAATATTCATTCATTCATTTTCCCTAACTGCTTATCAGAATCTGGTTCGCGGGTGGGGCCAATCCCAGCTAACACCGTGGAAGAGGCAGGGTACACTGTGGACAGGTCTCCAGATTATCTCAGGGCAGACACATAGAGACAACCATTCACACTCTCATTCACTCCTACGAGCAATTTAAAGTAACCAAATAAACCTAAGATGCATGCCTTTGGACTGTGGAAGGAAGGATGCAAACTCCACACAAGAGCCGCAAGCCGGGTTTGAACATGCGACCCTCTTGCTGTGAGGAAGAAGTGCTAACCACTAACAGCACAGGTATAAGACTAGGCATAGTCCAAATTCTTAAATATGCCTTTAATAGGGAGTGGACCTTGACAGAGACTGGACTCTAAAATTATGGTTATGCTGAAATTATGCTTTGACATGGTCAGGACCTCAAACTGTTGTAGAAGATACTTGGCTGTGTCTGGACTGATAGCACTTTATTTAAACATCAGAGAACTTCACACCAACTAACATATCAATAAAGCATGCATCACTCCAGCAATAACTAGCATTATCTAGTTGTGGCATACTGCAGCAGTAGCTTCTCTGGACAGCTTGTTGGGTTTTGGCCAGCAGCATTTTGTCAGACAGCACTGGCTATGCTGTGCTATTTCTGGCAGCTGAGTGTCATTGGCATCCAGCCAACACACCAAGCGGATGGAGGCCAGTGGCAATTTTCTCTGAAGAAGAAGTTGCTGTTTAATGACACAGGAGCGGATGCCTTTCACAACAAAGTGCTTTCTCAACAGTCACATGCTGACAAGATTAGACACCAAGGGAGAGAGAAACCTTTTTGGGTCCTTTGCCGGATTGTGACGGGTTTCTCTGAAGAACAGGTAGCTACATAACATTTGGAGGAAAATGGAATCTTGAAGCATGTGAAACAGCAGGGTAGAAAGGAAAGGCATTAGGGTAATGGGAGTTATGGAAAATGTTGAGAGGTAGTGCTATGGGGTGCATCCAAAGAACAGCATAACTGCATTACTTGGACCAGCTTTCTGCCTCTGCTGGACTACAGACAACAATCAGCTCTGAGCATGATAGCTGAGACAAGAGACCACCTAAGCAGGCGAGTCCAGTGTACAATAACAATGCTTATGCTTGTTATAGCACAGCAGCAGCATGGACATTGTGTTTTTGCAAGGCACTCCTGCTGGTTGATCGAGTGTGTAACAGGGCTTAGACTACAAAAATAAGCCAAAACCACACAGTGTGTACTGCAAATACAGGGAGGCCACTGATGCACAGAGCCAGGGTTCAAATACAAACAGCTGCAAAGTGCATTTCCATTCTTTTCCCAGTACACTTTGTATACGCCATTCTGATTATGTAGATGCTGTAGATCAACTGACATGTGGAGGCTGGCACCATGAGCTGGGTGATGGAGGATTTCAGAGATGGTGTTAAATGCCAGTGTGTGTGGCCGGACATCTGCTGCTCCTACAGTGCTTGGTGTTTCTATTGTTTTTAACCATCAGCATTAATCCGATTGAGTCTCTGCTGGTGTATGATCGCCAGTCCCATTTATTTCTCCAGCAAAATGTCAGAGATTCCTGCTGCTGGCGGAAATTCCGCCTCACCTGTGCCGGGCCCCTGTCCTACCCTCTCGGCAGAAGCATCGGTGGGCTGTTGAAGCTGAAACTCCAGCTGGCACGCTGGCCCAGAGTGCTGGTCGAACTTTTACCTGCTGGCTGCTCTTATTTTAACTCCTCGCGGACGTCGTGGTGGTGGAGAAACAGCGACAGTTTACAAAAACAAATTTCAAATCAAACCAAAATCAAAATTACTTTTGTTATCCCCAAGGGGAAATTCATTTAGTCTGTTGACTGGTATTACACAGCCTGATGGCTGTTGGAGCGAAGGATCTTTTGAATAGGAGCCCATCTGCTGCTTCTCCGGTCCATGAAGGTGCTGTGCAGCGGCTGATCCGAGCAATTTATGATGGTCTCGAACATCTTCATGGTGCATCTCTCCATCACCTCCTCCAGTGTGTCCTGCCTCACTCCAATCACTGATCCAGCTCTTTTGACCAGTCTGTCCAACCGCCTTGCATCTCTGTGTCGGATGCTGCCTCCCCAGCAGACTGCAGCATAAAACAGCACACTTGCCACCACAGACTGATAAAACATCTGCAGCATCTTATAACAGATGTCAAAAGATCTGAGCTTCCTTAAGAAAAAGAGGCGGCTCTGTCCCTTTTTGTAGAAAGTGTCTGTGTTTAGGGACCAGTCCAACTTATTATCCAGGTATGCACCTAGATACTTATAACTTGGTACCACCTCAATGTCCAACCCACCAGTATTCACTTGTTGAAGAGGGGATTTGAACTGGCGGAAATCTATGGCCATTTCCTTAGTCTTTGAGGTGTTCAGGAGGAGATGGTTCTTGTGACTCCAGACACTGAAGGCTTTTATCAGATCCCTATATTCACATTCCTGTCCATTCCTGATACACGCCACAATAGCAGTGTCATCCGAGTATTTCTGGATGTGGCAGGACTCAGAGTTATATTTGAAGTCCGCTGTGTACAGTGTGAATAGGAATGGAGCCAGAACAGTCCCTTGTGGAGCCCCTGTGCTGCTCATTGATGTCCCAGAAACACAGTTCCCCATCCTGACATACTGTGGCCTTCATCTTCTGTGATCCAGGAAATGAAGGAAAGATCCACTCCACATCTCTGTGAGCTTGTTCTTGAGTATGTTGGGTTGGATGGTGTTGAATGCGCTTGAAATATAAACAGCGAACAGTCTCATCCTCATTTTCGAGCTTTGAGTTGACCTTATTTGAGACCTTATTTGTCATCTACCAACCGCCAAAATACAATAAGGACTTTGTGAATGGCTTTTCTGGTCTTCTGGCTGAAATTATGCCACAGTAAGACCAGGCCCTTTTCCTCTGGGATTTTAATATTCATGTGTGTTGTCCTGATAAGCCGCTCGTGAAGGACTTTCGAAGCCTTATTGACTCATTTAATTTGGTGCAGTGTGTGTCTGGTCCCACGCATGAACATGGACACAGATTAAACCTCGTCCTCTCCCATGGCTTGTCTGTGTCCAATTTGGAGATCTGTGACGATGTGATCTCTGATCATATGCCTGTGGTGTTTACTGTTTCTTTCTCCTGTGCTGAGGTTAAATCTGGCGCTCCAGTTCAGAGACGTTCGATTTTTAACTCACTCAGTTCTCTGTGGTGTTTGATTAGCTCTGTGTTAGTCCTGCCTCTACTAGCACAGAAGAGCTCAACTCCTGGTTCCACTCCTCCTTTCGAACCATTTTGGACTCTGTGGCTCTGTGGTTAAATCTGAGCCCTGGTTTGATGCAAGAACTAGCGCAGCTAGACGGGAGTGCCGCAAAGCTGAGCGGAAGTGGAAGAAGGACAAGCTGCAAGTTTCTTTCCAAATCATCAAGGACTGTTGCTGTTAAAGAATCTAAAAGAGAAAACCTGTCAAACACCATCGAGTCCAATCATCACAACCCGCATGTGCTATTAGAATCCATTGACACTGTTCTTAATACCCCACAGCCTGTCAGCTTGGAGGCATCTCCTGATAAGTGTAATATCTTCTTGCACTTTTTTATTGATAAGGTTGCTACTGCTAGGGCTCTCATCGCAGCTCCTGCATCTGACCCCTCTGTCCCTGTTCCTTGCTCTGCAGCTCTTAATAAATTTGAGCCCATATCTCTGTCATTTTTGGAAGATTTGGTTAGCCATATAAAGCCATCAGGCTCTCCCTTTGACACTCTCTCTCCTCGCCTCTTTAAAGAGGTTTTCCCAAGTATAGGACAGTCGGTCTTAGCAATCATTAATAGCAGTATGTCTTCTGGTGTTGTTCCTTTAAGATTTAAACATGCAGTGGGGCAGCCCCTACTTCAAAAACCTGGCCTTGATCACAGTATGCTCGCAAATTTTAGGCCCATCTCCAAGCTGCCTTTCACTACTAAATTCTTGGAAAAAGTTGTTCATGCTTAATTAAAGTCCTTCCTGGATGAGCATGATGTCTTTGAGGTCTTTCAATCTGGCTTTAAAATTTTGCATAGTACTGAGTCTGCTTTATTAAAAGTTTTTAATGATATCCCTGTGGCAAATGACTCAGGTGACCATGTCATCCTTGTTCTGTTGGACCTTACCGCAGCTTTTGATACCATGGACCACAACATTCTAGTGGCCCGGTTACATCGACTAGTATAACTCCAGTTTTATCTGAATTTAGTGGCAGGAAATTGCAGGTCATCCAGTTCTTAATGTCCCTGAGACAGGCTTGGAAATTAGTTAGCTGGTAAGTTTCTTCTGGCTTCATTGACAAGTATAATTGTATACGGTGTAAAAGGTGAATAATAACGGCCCAAGCACAGAACCCTGAGGAACACCATGACTAACCTTGGCGTGCCGTGATGACTCATCATTAACATGTACAAACTGAAAACGATCTGATAAATAGGATTTAAACCAGTTCAGCGCAGTTCCTTTAATGCCAGTGTACACATACAAAGTGTATATTGGTTAAGATAAAAATGATATGACATGATTGATTAATTTTCATTGATTGATAGATTGATTGTATCCTCTCATCATATTCAAAATAACCCGTATCATCCAGATTTACAGTATGTTCACTCATCGTCATTCTCGGGCAGTGCTTTTCAAACTTTTTGTGCCTAAGGTAAACCTGTATTCATATTTGTGCAAAATAGCCTCTATAATACGTGTTCACCACAGTTTTCACTGTGAATGTTTATGTCAGGGGGGTCCGGCAGAAGTTTTTTGCCATAAAAGCCCAAATTTGGTGGCCTCTTGCATATCCTAATGTCACTATTCTAAAATATACGCTGATATGATGAGTTTGCCTAATTGACTGTAAACATGTAATCAGAGTTTGACATAGTTTTTGTTAATTCTGGGATGGACTCTGTTAACGCCTCAATATGCTCTTATTTTGAAAGCTACATGTGTTTAGCTACAGGAAGTAATTCATACAGATAAGCTTTTTGTGATGTTTGTAAACATGTCTGTGACGCTCGTCAGAAATAAATAAGATAAACTCCTGCACTTCATATCTGTTGCATGAATCCACAACACGACAAATTATTTAAAAGATTAATTTTATGTGTTCAACTGATGCACTGTTTCAGTAGCAGAAGGGAACAATTGGCTGTTTCAAAAAGTAACCTAAGTTAAAAACTAAACACATATAGTAATACTAACACAGTGGAGTTTAATAATTGTTTGCTTACGTGACTTGCAGCTACTGAACGGAGTCTACAGTGTGTTTGGATCCAACCTGACCGGCCCGTGTGGAAATTACATCCTGACAAACACGCTGTTTGGCCGGACAGCCAGCGCTAATGGAAAGCTCTGAATAAAACGCATTGAACGTTAAGTTGTTGCAGCGGCATCACCCAAATCTTACCCGGATACAACGATGCAAGCTATGTTGCTTTTCCTTTCTCTTTTTTTTTTGATTAGCCGCGTGCCATTAGTGCGTGCCAGCTCTCTATGAACTCGACGGGAAAACCACTTTCTTCCGAGCTGTTTAAAACAGTTTTAAAAAATAGCGGCGCAACTTGGTGCACGTTGTCCTGGTAATTTCTCTGCGTGGCGTGTGCGAACAGGTTGAAATGAATGCGTCTCACACCCAATGCGTGAGACTTGAGAGCCCTGCTGATGTTAAAAGAACAGATCAGTTGTCAGACTGTTCACATGCATTAAGGCCGACTTCCTGCCTATGGCCCGAGTGTCCTCGCTGCAATGTCCCCCGGGAAACAATGCACTGCCGACACGTCCTATGTAAATAATCATCTATAATGCAATGTTTCGAGAAAATATGAATTCAAAAATCTTCAAATAGTCAAAAGGCATTCCGCTGGGCCATGCTCAACCTGTATCGAAAATTTCAACGGTCAGCGAGATACGCGCTCCACAGGAATTACAGACGTTTCTTGAATAATAGATAGATAAATACATTTTGGAAAATACATGCTGTCCATTTGATGTATGTGTGATATGCCAACCTCTTCTATGAAAATAATTCCAAATTCTGTAAACAAAAGTTCAAAATTGTTGTTTTAGTACCTTTATGAGATCGATTTAGATGAATTGGCTGTTTTTCTCTGTTTTACAGAGTGGTGCCCCATCTAGAGGTGACTTACAGAAAATCAAGTCATATCATTTATTTTAACTGATGATTATTTATAATAATTATAAATAATTCTGATAGCCATCAAGCCATCATTCCTGCAGCCTCTGTCGCCCAGTACTTTTCCATTCTACCTGCCAGTCACTCCCACCTCATCAACCCAACTCCACTCTACCGGCCAGCCACTCTGACCTCATCAGCCCAACTCCACTCACCTGTTCACTCAGGTGGTTCAAATCTCCAATCAAACCAACATAGAGACTCCTGCCTCACACACATTTACTGCCAGATTGTTTTTTGCCTTCGATGCCATACTTTCCACCACTTTACTTTGGACTGCTTACCTGTTGCCAACCCTGCCTGTCTCTGACGCTTTGTCGATTGCCTCTGCCTTCCATCCCAAGCTATAAGTTTTGCCTCTACTCTAACTGGTTCCTGTGGCTGTGTGGTGTTTCCCTGCCTGGACAGCATTGAGAGAGTCCATCAGTGTGCTTTGTTATACTATACTGCCACATAGCTGTTTAATTTCTTACTGCTGCCAAGAATAACATCATTATCAACTACGCTTGCTAATTGGTGTTCTGTAATTGGAACCTCACCACACCCATTACATTTACAGATTACACATTTATACACAAAGAACAAGCTGTAAATACAGCATCTGATGCATTAACACATTTTACATTTGAAATGGCTGATGTGTGCAAATAATTACCTGTCTACATATGTACCACACAGCATTATCATTCATTTGGAGAGGTGTTCCTACTCACCTGACATACACATGATTTTTATGTGCATTATATTCATGGCATTGTCATGACTGGATGACTGCTTTGTCTACTAAGTTATGGTACAGTAAGCACTGTGGACTGGGTCCTGGTCTTGCTAAGGAAGTAGCCAGTCTATGGTCCCTGAGTCTTACCCCAGGATGTGTTCACAGATGAGCTTGCAGTAGTCACTATGGGAGCTGGTGATGAGGAGAAGGACCTTCCCAGCATTCTTCATGCTGCGCAGCCAGGTCTTGACAGAGTCAGAGCAGGGTTGCAGGTACCGGCCAGGGTCCCTCTTCACACTTGGGAAGTATGTTCCTGCATCCTCTGCACCGAGACAGAAACACAGGTAGAACACCAGCTTTGTAACTGATTTATAGCAAATGTTTTGTTCCGCTTTCCCTTACACAATCATATTCATAAAGATAAAGTGGAAGTCTTGGCCATGCTCCCCGCTTCTGAGGTACTGTACAGAGCTAAATATGGCAGTGCTCTGATCAGCGTTACACAAACCTAGTCCATCACAGAATATGACTCTTGGCCTTGAAAGCTGCAATATAATTTTTTACCCCACATTTGAAACAAACACTTAGCAAACACTCAAGCTAAATATGTAAGGTGTTTTCTAAAGAAAACAAGGGGTAAGGTTTTTGATTACTTAGAAAGCCTGTCAATAAAGCTCAAACATAATTTATTTTTGATCCTTTAAATCTATAAATAGATTCTCCTCAGTCTCATAAAATTTGAAGAAATTAGATTAGCAACTGGGTTCACAGTTCAGGTGGAAAAACTTGAACTCAGACACATTGAAAAGGTCCAACCTTTCCTACAAGAGCGAAATACAATTCTATATATTTTGTGATTTTTTAAGTCTGTACTGACAGTCCCATTATGGGGTCCCATTCTGTGTCACCTCTGTTTAATAAGTTTCCAGTTTTTGTGATGATCTCTTGATTATGAAGTGAAAAGTCTTGTTTGAACCCCAGGACACACAAACTGAACAGAAACTAATTCGGCTCAGCTCCAGAAAGTAGGAAAAAGACACAATGCCTTTAAATCCTTTGGCATAGAAAATTACCTTTTGTCTATTTTGAAACTTCTAAATAACAACTGCAGTTCATGGATTCATGGATTTTAGCAGCTCATGAAAATCCGGCTGTGAGAAATTACAAACGGTTGGACATGCTGCCCTCCTGTGTTGGAACACAAGAATATAGTTTGATGGACGAATAGGCTTTTTTAGGTTCTAAGAAGGCAGTAGAGGGTTTTGGCCAAAAGATGGCAACAAACACAAAGAAGCAAAAGCTATGATTCCAAACAGGAGCCCGATATTCACACATTAAAAATATCTCAGATGTAAACATATGGTTTTAATTTTCATCAAATTTCTTTAGAAGTTTTCATTGTATCCACAGACCATTACACCTTGAGTTATGAAAAAAAAGCATGTGGCACATGAACGTTTGGCCCTCAGTTAGAGAGGCTTTTCCTCCTCTGGGACCCTGCAGAAGAAAGTCTGTCCCGACTCATTACCCACAGCCAGGAAGGTCAGCTGAGGGAGGTTAAGAGAGCTCCCCTGCCAGCAAAATCCCATGCCACACTTATGTGTGTGAGAGGATAAACAACTGACCTCGCCAACATCTTTTGTGTTTCATCTGATCAAATACCATGCTGCCGGGATACAGAGCAGAAGCAGATTTATTCCACTGGGCCCTTAAATTTACCACCCAAGTACACAGCTGAAACAAGGTCCCAGGAAGGGGTCCACCCATGTCGTACCACATCAAAGCAGGATGTGGATTTCATGTGAAATTAACTAAATACCCAACCAGGGAAGAAAAGAATGATACTGGTTGCACTTTAAAAGGAACCATACACTCCATTTGCAGTTACCTTAAAGAACAATAGGCCATTTAGACAATTTGCCGAAAAAGCCTTTTTTGACCAGCAAACTAAAATAAAACAACACTAGTGATCTTGTCAACATTTAATCAAATACAGTATCTGCAGGCAGATGTATTTACTTCAAAATATTAGGTTTCCACCGAAAAGATGAAGCAAAAGTTGTTCAGTTAAAATGGCTTGTGTGTACAAAAGAAACTGTCCTAGGACATCACTGGAAAAAGTTGTATGCTCAGTAAAAAAGGTAGATTGGTGAAGACATAGCCCGTCACATTGAGATAATGACCTGCTGACAGGGATCAGAGTGTGAGGAGGGAAGTCAGTCATGGAGTTAAAGGCTATAGTTTGAATTCTGCATGTGGCGTTTTCCATTCACTATTTTTTAAATTTTGAGTGGCTTTTGCATTGTTAGAAATGCTTCTTTGAACTGTGGTTAAAGACCTCTGTTTCTAAGCAAATTAATTAGCCGGCTAGTTAATGTAGCTTTCAGAGACGCTAGTAGAGAAGCAACGTCTCAGCAGGAGAAAAAGATTTATTTTCAGCGACAGTAAACAAAACACATGGGCCTTTGGACAACTGTTCTTTATTTAGCTTCAATAGATATTAAGACCAGATGAACAGTGTTAACTTCACCATAACAAACAGCAGGGCTATAACTATGTTCTGGTACTTACATGTACCAATTGGGAGAGCAAGTGATGGTAAAAGCTCCACCAGACTTTCTGTCTTTCCAGCAGAGACACAAAGAGTCTGACAGTGGCTGCTCATGACTGGTACCGTGGCAACATGTCACTATCGATACACTGAGCTGTGGTCAGTCAGTGTCCCCTCACTGCCCATGTTCTCACACACTACGTAGCCCTGAGGTCAGGTTGGATTTCTTTAATTTGAGGCTGTGCTTTAACAAACCACCAATTCCTACAAGCCCCGGACCTTAATGAAGCAATGTGACCAAAGACAGAAGCACGACAATGGGCTTGTCCAAACATGGCTGCAACACTAACTCTTTAACAGAATATCTCAAAGCACAATGAGGGTTGATAGCATAACAAGAGAGTATGTTTGGATATCATTAAAGGGGCTAGTATTCTTCAGATTAATTGCTTGTCACCCCTCCTTTTACACCTCTCTAATGTTGGGTGAAGCTTGAGCTTGCTTTAAATGTATTGTGAAAACTTTCCAGTGGGCATTTAGAGATAAAATCAGGTCTTTGCAGGTTGTTCAGATGACAGCTTGTACAACTTCTCCTGGAGCATAATGAACCTAAGAGGTATCTCAGTGTTGTAACAGTGCTGATCATTTGCAAACTGCATACTGGAAAAAACGTAATGCAAACTGTTCTATCATCAATGGCAACATAATCATTATGTTACTGTAAATCACTCAGTCTTAATCAAATGCTTAGTCATATTCAACTAATACATGTATTACTGTAGATATTGATACTTTATTTTAAAATATTGATCGGAAATATAGATAATTTGCGGGATTAGGTGTCACTTTTCACAAGTATTTCAATATGAAAGATAATCTATTAAAGGTGCTTGGACCAGAAGTGACATTAGACTTCCAGATTTTCTGGATCCAGTGGCTGCTTATGTGAAAGCAGATAGTAAACCCTGATCTGTTGATGCTCAAGACTGATTAAAATGTATGTCTTTTATATGCCCATATTGTCCTGCATGATTGTCCAGCATTTCTGAAAAATACCCATTTTACCAAGAAGTGTAAGCACTTGCACACGTTAACCCTGCTTGACATCTGCTGAAACTACCGTTTAACTATTTAAAGAACTTCACAGCTTCAGTTTATTTGGTTGGGGTAACCAGTGTAACCTTAAAAAGACAACTTCCTATTTTCATAAATGCTGCCTGGTCTCTGTCTGCCATGAGGCTGAGGGTCAGGCTAATACTGTGGTGCATTTTGGGACAGGGCAACATGTGATCGATAAGTCTCACAGAGAAGAGCATTACTTGAAACTCTGCTTGGGCCATCACTGGTACTTACAACTTACTACTACTTTTGTGTGCAGGGAAGTAGAATGTCCCTCTGTAGACTCTGGCTGTGAAAGTAGGACTGGAGTGCCCTGAAGGGCCACAGGCCTGTGGTTGGGCACCAGGCCTGGACAACTGGAAAGCTGCCAAGCATCATAGAGAGAACCACAACCGGCAGCAGCTCAATCTCCCTCACACATCAAAAGAGTCTAACAGGATACACAAAACAGCTGCATTGCAAACTAGAAAAACACTCAGAGAGCAAAGACCTCCGCCAAGGCAGCTCAGCCCCCCCCCTCGCCAATCTCCATGGGTGCTCGGCTATCTCCGTGGGTGCTCCGACCCCGAAGCACCCACGGTTGAAACCAGTTATAGCGTCTACGGATCACCCCCAAAATGTAATCACTTCTTCCTGGTATCATTGCGGACAATTAAGAAAAATTTCATCCAAATCTGTCCATAAATTCTCGAGTTATGTTGCTAACTGACTGACTGACTGACGGACGGACAGACTCCGGGGATAACATAACCTCCTTGGCGGAGGTAATTAAGGCAGAGCACGGCAGTGTTTCACAAACAGCCGCACCAAATGTGATCAGGGGACAGAATGCAGAGGAAAGTTAGTTTTCTTCATCACCCCGAATGAGTAAGGAAGATAAAGGCAATCAAAACAAACATTAAAAACTATACATTAATCACGAGCATCATGCTCTGTGTATATAAAGCACAATGAGATGCTCTCTAAAAGAGAGCCTATAATCTCAAGTGTTCTCTCTTAAAAAGGCATCCAGACAAGCTGTGTTTTTACCAGCACCTGTTGAAACCACATGGAAAACAGTGGCTGGGCCATTTTGTCTGTGGACTTTCCATTTTTAGGAGACTGACCTCAAATTGCTGCATCATGTCCCTCATTGTGCACACTTTTTTCTTTATGTCTTTAGTCCGTTACAGCAGAGGATGATACAGAACTATCTGTGACAGAGGAGGAGAATACTGAAATGTTGACAAAAAAGAACTGGCCAAAGGGGACATTCTACTTCTTTATATTCTTAGTCCTATTACATAATATATACAAAATGACATTCTCATTTATATACACTATGTGTGTAATACATAGTGTACAAAATATGTGTCTTTCTGATCTCTGATCTAACCCCTAGAAAGACCTCGAAATGTCTAATGATTAGTAACTGCAAAGTAACTGAATCCTAAATTGTAATCTCGTGTAGTGACTAGCTAAGCATTAACATGTTTCAACATATATCTCTTCCAGTGCTGGCCAGTAGCAATTGATGAAGTTATCATGGCCAATGCTGCAGTAGCAAAGAGAAAGAACAGGTTTTCTTTTAAATGTTGAATGAAGAAAAACAACAAATTCATGTTGTTGTTTCATGTGGACATTTTTATTTAGGTACGCTTTTGGCTTTGGCTGATGATGATCTTGTTTTTTAACAAGAGCTCAGGGCTGTGAGTGACACCAAATCTGTCTGGATAAATAAAAAATAATCTGATGTGGGCATCATTCAGATTGATGGACCTAAATTAGCTAATTTACAATATTTCTTCACCAAACTTAATGAAATGTTGCTATGTGGTCTCGGTTGTAATGTGTCAGATGGTACTAAAAGACACTTAAATGTGTCTCTTAGTACCATCAACATTAGTTCACTCACGGCTGATTTTATCTTAAGGTTTTTTAATTCCAAAGGTTGCCTTTCATGTGAAGAAATGCTACTATAGCAGATAAAAAGGCAGCATAAAGAACAAAAGGCAGCTGAGAAAAAAAGGGACAGTGGTTTTTGGACATCCGTGTGCAGATCACTGTGGGGGCCAGTGACGCCAGTTGCTGTCACTTTCCTCTCAGAGCAAACGTGAGAGACACTGCAATCTGTCATTACACCAAACCACAGCTATATTTAGCCGGAGCTATCTTAAGAAAACTGTGAGGAGTCATACTTCATGGTCTGATTTCAGGAGGATTATGTCTTCAATTATGAATCCTCATAAACACTGTGCATTCACTTCTGCGCCGTAATATGTTCCTTATATCTGCATCTAAAGCATCTGAAATACATAGCTGACAACAAATCATTCCTGTACATTTGACATAAAAGTGACATTACCCAAAAACTTACTTCTGTACTTCCAAATTGGCTGAACCTTGCCAACTCACAGAAGAAAAATAAAAAGCACAGAGAGAGAAATGTGGAAAATCCTGAGCAAGTCTGGCCAAGTTCCTTTTAATCATAGGGGGTTTGTAGCATGAATGATCCTCCCCTGCAAGGTGCAATCTCTATAAACAATAGCTTCAGGCTACCAGGAGTAATCTTCATGCAGGACTCTTGGCAGACAACACATGTGGGAAAAAGGGATATCATATTTCTACATCCTGTAGAATGTGAGTCAAACTTATTTTTTGGACAAATAGCTTCCTGAACCCCTGTGCAAAATAACCAACAAATACATCCATATCTAGTTACTTACAAAAACTCCAACTCAAGTATAGCTGTATTTTTGATGATCAAACATTTATATTTTCTTTAACTAACTCCCTCTTCATGACTAACATCAGCCCATGATACTTACCTCT
Source organism: Serranus cabrilla (assembly GCA_903364295.1). NCBI lineage: Eukaryota > Metazoa > Chordata > Actinopteri > Perciformes > Serranidae > Serranus > Serranus cabrilla. Next base: position 637,254 of record CAFUXE010000878.1, on the reverse strand, counting down.
CTTTATATTACAGCATAGATCAAATTGAATAGTAAGACACTTACTGGTGGCTTCCTTAGTTTTGGATTCTCCAGTTCTCTATTCTCTTAAATGTCAGGACTGTCAAGAAGACTTACAATTGGTCGAAGACACACGTTAGCTCGTTAAATTTCACCATTTTCCACATGTGATCCATCGATCAAGGCATATGAAATGACTTGGTGTCGGTCTCATTGAGATTATTCACTTGCTCTTATCTTTTTCTGAATCCATAAAGATCCTTACAGTGCAATGCAATGTTTTTTCATGTTGCCAGAATCTGGTTCAACATGGCAACTACCTCACATTTTCATTGTGTTGTTAACAGCCACAAAAATTAGGCAGGCTAATTAAACTGACTGCAATTTTAGTTGTCTTAGCGTAGTTTTCTTATTTGCTGTGTTTTTTTTTTTCTTTCAGATCCCATCTGCACAGCAATACAAAACAGCAAGTCCCAGGCCGCCTCGAAGCAATCAATCACCTTCATCAGAGCAGGGCAGAAGGCAAACCACCAGCCCAACTCCTCAGGAGGGCTCCTTGCCACCGCTCGTGACTGGCAGCTCCAAGTTGACCTGGGAAGGCAACTCAAGTTCCCGGCCAACATTGCTACCACTTCACTTCACCCAGACATGGTGTCAACATCGGAGTCAACCAAGCAAGTGGTGCTACTAGAGCTGACTGTCCCCTGGGAGGACCGCATTGACAAGGCCAATGAGCAGAAGAGGGCCAAGTACTCCGAGCTCACCACTGAGTGCCGAAGCAATGACCAAGGAAAGCCCAATGTGAACCAGTCCAAATCGGGTGCAGAGTTTTTGCAGGTCACTCACTACAGCGAGTGTTCAAACTCCTGGGTATGGAGGACTGCAGTCGAGGAAAGCCACCAAGAACATCCTTGAGGCCGCAGAAAAGGCCTCCCGGTGGCTGTGGATCCGTAGGGAAGATCCATGGTGCACGACTTGGACAAAGGCTTGGATCTGATCACCCTGGGTGGGCGAGACCCGGAACACCCCATGACCACGGGATTATCACTGATGACCTGTCCAAGTATCACCGTGAGGTATATTTGAATTCTCTTCTCTTAAAATACAAGCCACTTATGACAGCATTTGGTGTTACTGTATACTTCAGTCTTGGACATGATGAAAATTCTCTAATAGGGAGAGGGATTTCCTTTGTTGTTATGTGATTATCTGAGACTGTAGTCCTTACTCCACAAACAGGCCAATCATATTTCTCAAGTGAAGTAAGAATAATATTCCTTAGTCCTGAAGACTGAAACCTGCAGATATATCCCTAGCACCCAATCATATGATTAATTAAGGATGAGTATCAGTCAATCACTGTGTGATACAACACTATCATCCATTATCCACAGGGAAAAATCCAATGTGACACGACCTACCAGTTAATTACTGTGGACTGTGTTTATTTATTCAATACTGTACAGAATGTGCTCAAACTGTTATTGTTGCATGCAAAACAGAAATTTTGCTTATCTGAGGGCAAACATAGACCAGATCAAAGCACAGGCATTGCCACAACGTAATTTAGCAAGTCAGACATAACAGTGTACATCCACACCCTGATGTGTGACGTCTCACCATGGACCATATGTATACATTTGTTACAAAGTTGTAAGGGAATGACAAAGGAACTTGAATACCAAACAGATCATTTGATACATGAAAATAGGTCGACAGTGATCCTAACAGAGGACAAGTGGCATTTAAATCTTACTTGTGGATTTGTGGTGTTTACATTCAGCCCTGTCCTCAGAGACAGAAGGTCGAGACAGGGGTGGGGGGGTGAAGGTAAATGTTGCCTTTCCTGAACACACATATTGTAAACATCTAACTCCGTCATGTCTCAACATTCATCCAACTGATGGATGATTTGCAAAGCTTACATGATTAAGTTGCCCTACTTTTGTTTTACGGATCTCACTGGTCTCAGGGCTGAAAGGCTTTATCCACCCAAATGACAAAAAACACATTTTCTTTCTTACCTCTATTGGTATCTAGTCAAGATGATAGCTTTACTTTATTTCCCCCAAGTATTAAGATAAGATAAAATGCATGTCTTCAGCATTCCTGTCCCTACCATAATACAGTGGAGGTGAATGGAATTTCATTTGTGGAGCCCAAAACATTCAAGGGCAGCATCTTCTTCCAAAAACAGTGTCACTGTTACTCTGGGTAATCCACAAACCTATAACTGAGCAGCTTTCATGGAACTACTTTCTACTAAAGAAACAGTTATATGAAAACTGTTCACAATGTAGTCCGCCTGTTGTGTCACAAATCACACAGTAAACTGATTGGACAGTCCTAACCCTCCGAAAATTCCTGGTTGCAGAGATTATTTTATGAATTAATTTATGTGAATCTCCAATTAAATACCAGCACATCCATTAGACATTTAAGTGGATTTTGCTGGCTACCAGATTTGATGCAAAAAGCCTACTATCATTTACTTAACTAACTGTCAACAACTTTAAGAGGTACATTAAGGAGAAAGTGACACTACACCAACTGGAAGGTGCCCAAATATCTCAACACTCAGATAATATACAGCAATCATTCATTACTCATACATGTTCAGCATTAAGAGAAAGTTTATCTGATATCAAAGCCATTGGTGTGAGCACATTTAAAATGTAAAGAAATACATCAAATTAACTCAACTTGCCACTTTCCAGACTCCTTTTGGTGAAGGGCTTGTGGTAAGGATGACTTCATCGTTTTAAACTTAAATCTTTATGAAGCTGTAAAAACATGGATACAATTGCTATGTCAACATACAACTGGCACGTGTTTGCTCCCTTCTTCACAAGTTAATTTAAGACAGCTGTGTGTTTAATGTACACTATAGAAAAACATCGCCTGTGACAAAACTAGAATTACAATGGAGAGCAAGTAATGCAGATACAAATATGTGGCTGGTTTAAAGAATGGATTGCAAATAGTTTTGCTTTCGTTGACAAAAATTGTGACCAAATATCGTCGTCAACGAACCTTCATCAAGTGACGAAAATGATCAGTGACGTAAATGGGGGTCATGTATCGATAACTATAATTAAATATATAATGCAATAATGTTGACGAATACAAACGAGACTAAATGCGGTTTATGAAATTTAAAAACTCTGCTAAAACTGCTAAAATGTCTCTTCATTTTCGTTGACTTAAACGTGATGAGACAAATGTTAAAACGTTTTGACTCGTTTAGTTGCGTTGTCATATTCATTTTGCAGTATTTCTGTTTCCTGTGTCTCACTTCAGGGGCTGCACCAGGTTGCTCTGCGCAGTCGCAGGCGATGTCGCTTCCTCAATCCCCACTCGTGGCATTATTTAGAAGATGCAGCTAAATTCACGACTCGTTACGGTTCACGATTTTTTGTTCACGATACGATTTTCTCACAATGTTTTTTTTAATCAAAATGAGCTACAGACAAATTATAACCAAATAAGATGATACTTTATTCGTAGGAAATCTAAGGTGCTTTCTTTACAGAAACTCTGTAAAAGTTTGTGTCCTCTTATAAAAGTGCAATTTACATGGACATCTTCAAAATTCAATATCTTAAATAACAATTGAATATAAAATCTTGACCAAAAAAAGAGGTCCTTTCTTTACTGACACACTCAGTGCGGTCACATGGTAAGATCGTATTGGTTTTTCCTAAGATCCCTGTTCACATGCTTTTGGATTAATCCGATAACGGTCTGTGTCCTGGCTGACTCCTGTAGCCCTTTCTACAAGACGGTGTTAAACTACTTCCGGTACATGGCTTCATAACAAACTATCTGGCGGTATACAGACAAAGATGGCGTTCGAGGAGTTGGACAGAGTGATGTTGGCATACGTTGGGCATTTTGCAGTGTTTGGAAGACTTGATGAACAAACAAACAGAGTTTTGGGTTTCGGTGATACAACATGAACTGTGCCGTCGGCGATTGACATTACAAGCTATCGCTATGCAGGCTTCGGCTAATAATACCCAACTGCAGCCGCGGACACGGTATAAACCACGCCCCCTACAAGCAGCCGTGGAACAGTACAAACCATTCCACCTACAAAC
>CAFUXE010000878.1:617111-631550 GCA_903364295.1 Serranus cabrilla | reverse complement strand
CTCATCAGGAGCATGCCCAGGCGTTGTAGGGAGGTCATACAGGCACGTGGAGGCCACACACACTACTGAGCCTCATTTTGACTTGTTTTATGGACAATAAATCAAAGTTGGATCAGCCTGTAGTGTGTTTTTCCACTTTAATTTTGAGTGCGACTCCAAATCCAGACCTCCATGGGTTAATACATTTGACTTCTATTGATCATTTTTGAGTGATTTTGTTGTCAGCACATTCACTTATGTAAAGTATTTAATAAGAATATTTCATTCACTCAGATCTAGGATGTGTTATTTTAGTGTCCCCTTTATTTTTTTGAGCAGTGTACTATATTGGCTGGGCAAAATAGAATTGCATTACTAAAAAGAGACAAAAATACAATTTTCATTGACTAAAACTACACAAAAATGTCATCGGTTTTCGTCGACTAAAACTAGATGACAATAGTGACGGATAATTCTGACTAAAATTAAACTAAAATGCTTTGACTTTTAGTCGACTGAAACTTTACTAGACTAAAAAGAGTATGAACGTGACAAAAACTAATAAAAACTAAAATGACAGCTTGACAAAGACTATACTAAGATTAGAATTAAAACAGGCTGCCAAAAACAACACTTATTGCAAGGGGATATAAGAGTTCACACTGCTGGGTGGTTACTGGTATCCAGAAAAGCAGGTTGCCTATAAGACAAGGAATTGGGAAGAAGTTGCAAAATTGTGAGAAGATTTGGTTGTTCAGGAGAATCAAATAACAAACCATAGATCTGTAGTGAAAGAAGACTTCACCGCCTCCAGAAAAGCAACCAGGCTATCAAACAGGAAGCTACAAACAATTATTCTATGTAGAGCTAAACAAATTCAGCAGTCAATTTAGCAGTGGACGCTGAGGTGCATGAGTGGTCGGAGATGTGGTGGATTTGATGAGAGCACTTAGGTATTTTTGCAGCTTAATACCATGTTTGAAATGAAACTGCTGACTTTAATGCCGTCTTATTTTGGATTTGCCGGATTACCATAAAAACCAGTGCACATGTCGTTTCACAGAGGCTGTCCCCTCGTTTACTGAGAAAATTAGGCATTACTTTTCTTCAGTTGCTCCACCTATGCTGGGAGATATTCACTGACTGCAAACCAACAGCTGAATCACACATCTGCACATTTCAAAAAACTTAAAAGCATTTTACAAGCAAGTGAAATGCTTTTATGCTTTTATTTTTTTCCCACCAAGCCAAATCCAGTGGTTTCAAATAAATGTTCATAATAAATCAGGTGCTGCTACAACTCCCTATCATTCCCTGCAGCAGTAGTATACATCACATCAAATGTGATGTCCACATACATATAGCCAATGGAACAAAAAATCTGTTTTGATTTTCTTTCTCAAGAGAAAACGTGGTTTAATGTACTCCCAGTAATGACAGAGTAGAGGAGGGACGGTAGACGGCACCTAACCAGTGGTCTTTACAGTTCTGCAGGCAACCCCCTGTATGATACATGGGCCTAAGTCAGATGATCCATGCATGTAAATGACCAGCAATAAATGACGGAGTAATCAACAGTTAGCAAGCTACCTGGCTTGAAAGGGTGAATGAGCGCAGTCTGTAGTGTAAAAGCGCTTTGAGTGGTCGGAAAGACTAGAAAAGCGCTATATAAGTGCAGTCCATTCACCATGTTGCCTAGTTTTTTGCCTCACCTTGAAATGATGCCACTCAGAAGAGATACACAGACCCTTTAGGTGTGGTCAGATGACACTTTGTACAACCTAGTTCATTCAAGGATGCCGGACCCTTTGCCGTCATGTTCTGTCTAAGTTCTGTGACTTAAAAAGTGTCTGCTGTTTAGCCTTTGTTTTTTTAATCAATCCATTTTTGCTTTGTTCCATTTCCTCTGTTTTCCACACAAGATAATCCAATCCAAGCTTTTGTGAGGACATTTGTGTGCAGACAAAAACTTTTTGCAAATACAACAACAGCAAGCCATGGCTCACAGCTAACATCAGGAAGCTGTGCCAGGCCAAAGAGGAGGCCTACAGGAACGCTGACAAAGGAGATCAAGGTAGGTAAGACGAGCTTCACTTAAAAGCTAAAAAAATGTTTTTCAGCTTGTGACCCTGTGTCAGTATAGAGAGGTCTGAAGTCCATCACCAACTACAGGAGCCCATCCTCCCACCCTGCAGGTAACAATATACTGGCGGAGAAGCTCAACAACTTCGACTGCCAGTTTTCATACCCTCCATCCACCCAACTCTCAACACCCAGCTACGCACCACCAGCCACCCCCTCCCCCCTCTCGTCTTCTCTGCCCTCTGACCCGTCTGCACTGAGGATCTGTGAAGAGGATGTGTGTCAGCTTTTTCCGCGAAAGAAGACCAGGAAGGCTCCGGGACCTGACGGTGTGTCACCCTCCTGCCTGAGAGTCTGTGCTGACCAGCTGGCCCCCAGCTGGTCAGCACAGACTGTCCAGGAGTTGGCGGATGCTTTAGTCCAGGTCTGGGAGGAGATCCCTCAGGAGACCATCTGCCACCTCATCAGGAGCATGCCCAGGCGTTGTAGGGAGGTCATACAGGCACGTGGAGGCCACACACACTACTGAGCCTCATTTTGGCTTGTTTTACGGACAATACATCAAAGTTGGATCAGCCTGTAGTGTGTTCTTCCAATTTAATTTTGAGTGTGACTCCAAATCAAGACCTCCATGGGTTAATAAATTTGATTTCCATTGATAATTTTTGTGTGATTTGTCATCAGCACATTCAACTATGTAAAGAACAACAACAATAAGAATATTTCATTCATTCAGATCTAGGATGTGTTATTTTAGTGTTCCCTTTTTCATTTTGTTGAGCAGTATACTTTTACCAATCTGACCTTGTAAATTGTTTTTCTGTTCTTATGTCTTCTTTACTATTTTAAATATTTGAAGGTCCCATATTATGAAAAACTTTTTTTTTTCTCGCCTTTACATATATTCTGAAGTCATCCTTCAGCCAACCACACCTGAGAGGATGGAAAACTGAAGCCTCTGCATTGTTGAGCTTTGTCAGCATTTTCTCTGTTTCATCCACCTACGTCACAGGCGGTGAGCTATTTGCATAGGTCCCACCCAAAGTTACGCCCCCTCTGCTCCCAGGGCCTCAACCCGCGAATATGAAGAAGCCAAAGTCTGTAAGTTAGCTACCGCTGCTAGACATGTCTAAGCTTAGCAGAAAGCATACAAAGTGTTATGTTGTCGGCTGTAAAAGGCAACACAAGTGTCTCTTTTCTTTGCCAGCGCTGGGAGAAAGAAGGACTCAATGGCTAGATTTGATTTACAGTGGCAATGTTCCAGCAACATATGAAAATATTGACAGTTTAATAAAAGCTATGTGCAGTTAGCGTTAGCGTAGCCTCATAGCCCGCTGTTGTTGCTAGCATCTGCTTTAGCCACTGTCGCTACGAAATATTCTTAATTGAGCTACTACTTACAGTTTAATAAAAGCTATGTGCATTTAGCATTAGCATAGCGTCATAGCCTGTCTGTTGTTACTAGCGGCTGCTTTAGCCTCTGTCGCTAAAGAGTATTCTCAATCGAGCTTAGTAATCATTTGGCTTCTGTTGGGATAAAGGGACATGGCATTCAAATTGTGTTTGAACTGTCACCGAATGCCATACAGTGTTTGTGTGTTTACGTCGGTAAATGTCTTAATATTCTGTAGAGTTTATTCAAAGGACAGCTGGTTAGCATTTGCGTTCGTGTGGCCTGTCTGTTGATGATCGCGTTTGCTCTAATAACTGTCGCAATTGAGCTTAGATATCATTCTGCTTCTGTGGGGAGAAAGGACATGTGTGGTATATGTGTGGTTGTAGTATATTTGATACCGCTCCCGTTGCTCCTGACGTGCCAGCCATGTTGCTATTTCTTTTCATCGTCTCTGCCTCAGGAACACCTCCGTAGCCCTAGCGACCATGCAGCCAATGACAGCAGTGCCTCATTAACATAGCCTCCCCGCCCACTCAAATCATTGAAACCTAAATAAGGCAGAAACTGCTGAAATTGAGAGAGCTCAAACAGGCTGGATGTGTGTATTTTTTGAGAAAAAGATTCATAACCTTGATTTAGAGACCCATTGGACATGTTTAAAAAAAGGTTAAACTTGCATAATATGGGACCTTTAATATTTGTATCTTTGTGTTTTTCGTTTTTTCTTTTGTACAAGAGCAGGCAAACCGGAGTCAAATTCCTAGTGTGTGCACACATACTTGCTGATTGTGATTCTGAAGATAATAGGTGGATTTAGACACAATAACCTGTAAATTACACCACTCACTGTTGGTGTCAACAGCATGAGAATCGAGGCCATAAAAATGTCTGGTCGTGACTTTTGGTAGCATGAGACCTCCTTCAGACTGTGTTAACATGTCTCAGCAAAAATGAAAGACCGTGGTGCCTGAGCTCTGTGTCATTCTTCCACAGCCTCACTGTGTTCTTTCTCAAGTACCCCTAAAAACAGCATAATTAATGCTTAACTGACGGCTGCCAAAAGCTACAGTGGGAGTATGGACATTTTTAAATATTGCACGACAATGCTGATAGAATATATTTAGATGCTCATCTAAATCCATGTTTCCTTTGATGTGATGCACAAACGGCCCTAAACATAAAGAAAAATACGCTTTAGCTAATGTTGCATTCCAATGGGTATAATAGCTTTTTTTTTTTTCACATCCAAATTCATGTCCATTTGCACTATCTATTCATCAGCTGTGGTAGAAATCAAACCAGAGATATTTATACTGCTTGTGAGATAAATGCTATATGTGACTTGCTCCTTATTCATTTCCACTGAAGGATGCAGGGTTACTTTGGATTGGAGGGGAAAAATAACCCAGCACTTCTGAACTTCCTTACGCATTCTTCCCACTGTACTGTAATTGGTTCTCAGGGAACCTTCCCAGCCCAACACCTAAAATAAAATCAAAACCGACAAAAACAACAACAGACCTGAGTTAGGAGAGCAGCCTGGCGAAGAAATCCACACAAAGTTTGGTATATTTAAGACACAGGCCACCAGGGCTGATAAGCACTGGGTTCACAATGCCATAAAGACCTTGAAGCACATACTCGAACACCAGGTCCTGGGTTTATTGGCAGTGTTGGTTAAAAATAAACAGTAAATGTTTTGTAAGAACCTTATAAAAAACAAACAGTAAAGCCCTGGATCTATCCAGACCACTCAAATAACATATTTAATATTTAAATATATATATAGCTGCCATTAGAGGAAAGCAACACAGCAGTGGCAGTCAATACAAAATCCATGTAGCTGCAGCATAAGATGAAAGAAAAAAATGTCAGTTGACTTTTGTACACAGTACACTTTTAGGTTGCAAATATGCAAATTAAGGTATTAAAGGGCCATATCTGCATCAATCATAAAAAAGCGAATCAGCTGTTAAATAAGGCATGTGAGACTGAATTGCATCTGATGTGTTCTGCTGAACTTTTTTCTTTAAGACACATTCCCATGTGTCAGTTACAATTAACACTGAGTTCATAGTTGAGTTACGTTCACATGAATCTCTAAAGAAGCATAATTCCAGAGACTGGAAGAAAAACAGATAAAAAAAAACTACAACAACTCTGGGCCGAAAATGAAGGTAAAGTTCACCAGGTTTTGTCCATCACTCGGACAAAGGACTACAGAGTAAAATATGTGTTTCTTGTAGACTGGTCATTAAGAGCTGCATGTGTCCACAAAATCTTTGGAGCTGCCTCTAAAAACATTAAAAGAACATTAATGTCAATGAAACGGAGTTCCTTGCCAAATACATATAAACATGATTATGTCGAGTGAAGTGAGCACCACACTGCCAAGGCATGAGTAGATGTATCTATCTGGCACTTGGTCACACAGTCTGTTAGAAGCATCCTCATTTACACTTCCACACTGTCAATTAACCCTAACCTGCTACTGAATGAAGCGACTGCATTGCTGTCTGCATGAAAAAACGCAGAGCAGAAACAACACTCAGAACTTCTCTGAGCAGAAAAGACAATTAGCATTTCTGGCTAGCTGGTAATCACTTGGTTTGTGGTATTGTTTTGCCGAATATAGTTGATGATTTTGTTGGACACAGTTGCTGAACAAGATATGCTTGTTGATGAAATCACCCTGCTCTGATCATGTTTCTCAGTCTTAAATCTTGGTTGGTTATTTTTGTCTTTTGCAATCGATGTAGGCTGCACCTAATTAAAATAAGTTATTGTCAACGAGTACATTTCCTTCATAGTTTGAGAAGTAGAGTATGTACTGTATGAGTTGAGGTTTAGGTTTCTCTTGATAGGGTGTATAAAACAAGCTTAACCTTGTTGTCACTAGAATGGTCGGTATTTTAATTGCGGTTTAATTTCATCTCCGTGAAATGCAATGCAAAAGGATGTTTGTGAATCATAAATTCAGCTCAGTTTTCATATACTGAATTGAATAAATATACTGTGGCTCAGAAGGTAGACCAGTTTCCCACTGATTGGAAGGTCGGTGGTTCAATCCCTGACCTTGGCAGACTACAAATTGATGTATCCTATGGTATGTGATGGCAAGTTGCACCATATAGTCACACACCAGTGTTTCAATGTCTGTGTAAATGGGTGAATGATGATCTGCAGTGTTAAAGCGCTTTGAGTGGACGCTACAACGAGAAAAGCATGTTACAAGTCCAGTCCATTTACCACATACTTGTGAGCAGTACAGTATTTCTGACTCTGTCTACGTTTATTTTTTATTGATTTCAACGAGGAGTGCACATTGTGGTACAGAAGTGATGATTGCCCTCAGCAATTGTATATTCATTACAATTCTGAAAAAAGAGACAGTTCAACTTTTGGAGCTCACAATATGTTTTGGAGTTGTCACCCTAGATTCAGTCAATGGAATCAAGGAGGAGTGTGAAAGGAATGTTAAAGGAATTTGAAAACAACAGCACTATCAAATGACAGTCTCTCCAGTGATGGGTCAGTACAACTCCACCAGAATTCGGCTCCCATCACATGCTCTTCTACAATGTCTCACTCTGGTTTCACTTTAATTTTTTTTTTGCGTGATGTCTCGAAATCAATAAAAACAATCGTACAAATGACCTTTATATATGTTTGCCTATGATGTCTGAAGGGGCTGCCTACAGCCCTCTTTCCATTTTTGTCTTTGTGCACCATAATTATTTTGAGCTTCTGCGTAATTTGGTAAACACCAAAGCTGCTTCCAGAAAAACATCAACATAATACTGTTGGAGCTGTTTAAGACATTGGGTTTGGCCTCCAACACCTTTGTCACCGCAAACACTAACTCCAGAATCAGTCAGTAGGCCTGGTCCTCTGTGTAACCAGAGACACTAGGGGACCAGGGAAGGACAGTGAGGAGTGACAAACATCTGATGCAACAGAACCAGCTGGAGTCTAAAATCAATGGCTGAATCCTTATAGCAGTACAAAACTGAAGCTTTAGTGCACAGTGAAGTCCCATCCATTGTTTATCTCAGATAAACACTAGCAGGTGTACTGTGATGTGGAACTCCACAACAACCAAATGTTGTATAACAGTTTGCAATGTATCTTTCATTGTAGTTATTTATTTGTCTCTCATTTTATTTTTCAAGACCATACATTTCAATTTTTTTGTCTGTTTTATAAATCATGGAACACATCTAGTCACTCACCTGTCTGCTGTCTATCTCCAGGAAATAAATCTATTATAAAAAATCTAAAGTGACATAAATGTGCATGTGTTTTTTAAAGAGAAATTCACCATCTGGAGGTCAGGGAATACTCTAATAGTCTTGTATTGTAGTGTTGTATTATATTGTATGTGTGTCATCTCTAAAGTGAATAAATGAAGATGAAAATAAACTGAGATTAACAACATTTGTTTGTATGTAACTGTGGAACCTGCAGAAGTGGGCTCATAATGTACACAAAGCAAAGCATTTCGGGCGTCCCTCTCCCCAGCCACAATGTCTAGCCCCTCCTGGGGGACCCCGATGCGTTCCCAGGCCAGGCGAGAGATATAATCCCTCCACCATGTTCTGGGTCTTCCCCGGGGTCTCCTACAAGTTGGATGTGCTCTAACGGGAGGCATCCTTACAAATGCCCGAACCACCTCAGCTGGCTCCTTTCGACACGAAGGAACAGCGGCTCTACTCCGAGCTCCTTCCAGATGTCTGAGCTCTTTACCCTATCTCTAAGGCTGAGCACAGCCACCCTACTGAGGAAACTAATTTCTGCCGCTTATATTCACAATCTCATTCTTTCAGTCACGACCCAAAGCTCATGGAACATAGATGAGGGTTGGAACATAAATGGAACGGTAAATCGAGAGCTTTGCCTTCTGGCTCAGCTCCTTCTTCACCAGAACGGCTCAGTACAACGCCCGCATCACTGCTGATGCTGCACCAAACCGCATGTCCATTTGTTCTACCCTCCCTCGTTAACAAGATCCTGAGATACTTAAACCTCTTCGCTTGAGGCAGTAACTCAAGAGGACAATCCACTATTTTCTGGCTGACAACCATGGCCTCAGACTTGGAGGTGCTGACTCTCATCCCAACTGCTTCACACTCGGCTGCAAACCGTCACAATGAGTGCTGGAGGTCCTGGTCTGATGAAACCAAAAGAACCACATCATCTGCAAAAAGCAGAGATGCAATTCTTAGGTCACAATACCGAATTCCTTCCTTTCCCCCGGCTGCACCTTGAGACCCTGTTCATGAAAACCACGAACAGGATCAGAGACAAGGGGCAGCCCTGAAGGAGGCCAACACCCACTAAGGCTGTGTTTGACGTTGTGCCAAGTATAAGGACACAGCTCTTACTTTGGTCATATAGGGACCGGATAGCTAGTAGCAACGAGCCCAGTGCCCCATATTCAATTTCAACTAATTAACTGAAATATTTATTTATTGATGTTATCACTTCTTCTTTTTTGACTTTTCTTTTTTTCTTTTGGGCCTATACTTATCCACCTCAGATGCCAAGATATGAGTGAAATGTTGAACTATGAAAATATCTTCTGCTGGATAGACAGATTGCAACATCAGCCCTGTGAAAGCTGCTGATTATGAGCTGATGGGGATGAACATTTAAAATGAAAGCACCGGGTAATTTTATCACTTACTCAGCTTTGATTACGATAACTGGCTTTAAAGTAACCCATTAACTGCTCCTAAAATAAATCCCATAATGTGGGGAAAATGGTATTTGGCAACTAAAAAAAATTTAATCTCTCTTGCTTTAGTTCCTGTTTCTCACCAGCCTTTCTATAATTTTGTGATGACTTGGGCAAGTTTTTTCAAGCCGAAAAAAGAAGAATCCTGAAGCATGCAGTGAAGGCTTTTGAATGCTATTCTGAATTACAGTAAGTCTCATGTTGGTCAACCATGATTTTTGACTTGGGGTCTCTGTAATTGCAGCCAACACTCAGCGAGGAGGTCCAGCTTCAGTCCTTCCATTCTTAAAGCGCTAAGTGCCTCTTAGTGGCATCTGGTTTATTAAAACGTTAAATCTGAACCACCATCACTTCCCAGCTCAAACACTCTATCTTTAGCACTTACTTTCCATTCCACGCTGCTAGAATAGGCACGTCAACCTGCAATTATTCCCTTCTCTCAGGCACCACAGCATCCTCAAATCTCTGGGAACAAATGGAGGCAACACAGTCAAAATACTCAAACTAAAACTCTCTCTCGCTCTCTTGAGGTCATTTCATAGCATCTCTATTGGATTCAGGTCTGGGCTCTGACTGGGACACTCCAGACACTTTTTTTCCAGGCTCTCAGGCAGCAAAGCTGCCCCAAGTTAGGAAGTAGTGCGGTGTGTTTTTCCAGATCAATTCAACCTTAGTTTCATTAGTCCACAAACAATTTTTACAGTAGCGTTGTGGAGTGTCAAGGTGCTCTTTGGCAAATTCCAGGCGTGCAGTGATGAAGTGAATTTATTTTGGAAAACAGTGGCTTCTTCCATGGTGTTCTGCATTGGACACCATGCCTGTTCAATATGTGCCTATGGTACACTCAGTTCCAATGATTCTTTCAAATCTTTAGCTGTTACTCTCTTTTTTTCACCTCACTGATAATTCTGTGTGTCCCTTTGGGGTCAACTTGCTGGGCACGCACTTCTAGGGAGATTAGCCACAGACCTAAATCGTCTCCATTTGTGGACAATTTGTCTAACTGTGGACTGGTGAATACCCAAAGTCTTTGACATTACTTTGTAACCCCCTCCAGTCTTATGCAAATCAACAATTCTTAATCAAAGGTCTTCAGAGAGAGTAGTCAGATCTCATTTTTGCGAGGCATGTACACCTAAGCAAACGCTTCTTGTGAATAGCAAATAGCAAAGTCAGAGTGTTTTTTCCAGATCAAAGAAGCCCTAGACATCATAAATTTCATGCCATTAATTGGACTCCAGGTTTGCTAACTCCTGACTGGACATTAAACAATTCTAATAATAATAATTGTTTGTGTGGTAAAGGGTTCACATACTTTTTCTTGCTATTGTATGTTGTCCGATATGCACCGATATGAACGACAAGTGACAGAAAATGGACAGTAAGGTGTGGGACACCTGTAGTTGACAGTGTAATGCATTGTAAGTATAAAAAGATGTTAAATAGTCTTTATGAAAGTTATTTGTTAAAGAAAGCAGACTTCTGAGCACCTTTGCATCATTATATCAGTGCGTTATTGGTGCACAAAACACAGAGAGAAGGTCTATTTTCATTCCAGCTAAGAAATAATCCTTACAATGACTTCCGTACTTAATACCTTACATTTACGTAATTGGTGTAGTTTTCCCCTGTAAAAATCTTTATAGGTCTAGAAAATCCTGTACTGGTCAGAATCAGTATTCATAAACATCAAGTTGAAAATAAAACAAAAGCATGTTCAGAAAAACACATGATCTTTTCTCCTTTAATGGCCAGGCTGCAAAAGGCATTTCAAATATTTTGACACAAAAATGTGACTTAGATATATGTATTGTTCAGGATAATTTGGAAAACAGGCCACTGGAGGAGCATTAAGTCATGTCTGGAGTGTAGCAGCAGCATGTTAAGAGTCTTGGAGGGGTAAAACAATGGTTGCAGCAGACCCTTCCCAGAATTACCGCCCCGCCTGCTGTCTGAAAGCAGATGAAAACGCATTCTCTGTCTGTTTTTCCATACAGTGCATCTCCCATCCTAATTACATGTTTATGGACTGTGACTGCCTTTTGCCATAGACAGCATGAGCTTACCCAGAAACCTAAGAGATCTAAGTAGCCGTTTACATTAAACCACACAGTGGCCAGATTTAGATAGAGAAACATTAATTCTGACACACCAAAAAAAGAAAAAGACTAATGAAATAAAAAAGCAGCCTTGCCTGCGGTCACAGTCACTTTCCTGATGAGATACAGTGGTATATCTGGATCTTAGAAAGTTGTTAAATGTTGACTCCACCCCCACCCTGCTCTGTCATTTAATTCTAAGAGTTTACCAAAGACGCTCGTGGCTCACTGAGCACTCATCTGTGGCTGCTGGGACGTTGGCAGTTTAAATGATGCAAACAAACCCAAACCCAAAGATATATTGTGCTGCAGATTTTGTAAGGTTTATGAAGATCGTCATGTTAAATAATTTTTGCAAAAACCTGATCTCACATTCAGCTTGTCAAGACATACCTTCAAAATACTTTCAAGCTTCATTGCTTTAATTTTGTAATTATTCATTTTGTCTAAAAAAAACACTTTGTTTGACTGAATGTTGGTATTGCAGCCAATGATCACATTTGTTTCATATTTCAAAAACTAACGTTGACTGGCTCACATTGTATGTATCTGTACTTACTTTTTTGAATGAACAACAGCTGCTGTCGGCAACCAGAAGAGATGAAAGAAAACTTCTAACAACAGTGTTCACGTGTGATTCATGTACGTTCGTATCTTACCAATCACAGCCTAAGAAAATCAGGTATTGTGTAGAAATTAGCGCACGCCCACTTTTCTGCTGTAAGTCTTTTTTTGTAAATGAGGGCCAATGTATTTTGGTTTTGGTGCAAACCTTCACTGCGTACCTTTAGTTCCATTTAATTACCTCCATTAAGGAGGTTATGTTTTTTCTATAGCATGATAACAGAAAAACTACACACCTGATTTTAACTAATCACGGTGGAAGGGTGTAGCATGTGTAGCACCAAGACAGAACCCATTCAATTTTTTTGTTAATTTTTCACTTTTAACATTGTAATAGGGCATTTAATTGGAAAAGGTGTGTATGCTCTACACATGGCCTCCTAGTTCTACAAGATTTATTTCTCTTCTTAATCCTAAATTGAGTATATAGAAGTTGCCTTTGGTTTATTGCCAAGATATACCAGAATTAGGCATTCAGTAATAAATAAATTGCAGAGAACAACCCTGAAAAATAAATTTTTGGGAAAGTTGAAACAGTGACTTTATTATGATTCTTCTGCAAGACAATACATTCTGATTTGATCTCTACATGCCACAGAGCAATGTCTCTTTCCCATGTAAACACAGTACTAAATTACATTTTACAGCTCTATGTACTACCTCGGTGTAAAGAAATACTTGCTGGAGACCTTAAAACCCTTGTTGAGAACATGACGTGTATGTAGTTATCGACAACTGTGAGCCATCCAGTACATCCACAGCTATGTCAGCTCAGTGAATCTGAACTGTGGATTGGGGCTCCTCAAAGAAGCAGGCATGAAGCATGAAGCAGGTAGCAACTTAGAACAAAAACTCACTTCTGCCTCCTGGTGTCTTATAAGTGCACTGTGGATCCCAGCAGAAAACCACAGAACAGTTTGTAAAAAAATCACAGAGGAAATACAGGCATGAACCTGACAGCATCATGATAGACTTTACTATGTGGAATTTGATCCAGAAAACAAATTATACTGGTCTTGAGTTCAATGCATCGAAAAACACTACCTGCTGTCTGTCAAAATTAGAAATTTCAAGGGAAAAGATACACAAACGACTTTCCATCATCCATTAAAAACTGGGTGTCATTTAGAAAAACTGACACACAAATACTCTCTAGTACATGTAGTCTATCACAGCCTCACTAATACAGTCTTCCGACTGGAGGAAAATATTTTCAGACTTTGCATAGGGTTGAAAACAACAATGTTAATTTTAATATTTGTATAATCACCTGCCAGAAATCTAACTTCAGATCACCCAAATCAGACAAATCAAAAAATGATTTAATGTCACCTAAAGAATTTGACAGGACTCCCTTCACTGCCGCTCCGTTCAGACAGAGAGAGCCAAATAAAGAGACAGGGAGCCCTGACGCTTCAGAGTGACGGTCCTCCCTGTCAGGACATGGCACCCGTCATTAAAGGTGACATCAGAGCAGGGAGGGCCTTCCACATGAGGTAAATCCTCTATAATGCTGGAGACCAACTTGGTATAAATACAGTGAGCCCAGTGCCCTGGGAAGCAGCAGCTGCCACTCAGACAGAGAGCCTCCACTACTAAGGATATAACAGCGCAGTGCCGGGACATCAGCCTCCCGACACCCCCCACCCACTGTTTCTCTCAGCGTAAACCTTCCTGGTAAGGCGGCATTTTACTGATCTTATGTTAGTGCATGAGGGAGCCAGGCTCTCACTGAGGGGAGGCTCGCTGCAGAGCGCTGATGGCATTACAAGTGTAATGAGCCATGTGCTTTGACTAGGCTTACGCTGTGAGAGATTCTGTGGCTGTAGTTTAACAAGTTTTAATTACAAAGTTTTTTTAAAAAAAAAGTGTTACTATTCACAGTAGCCACTTACTTCAGGAGCGTAACACTGATCTGATCCATTTAAAAATAAAAGATTCTGAAAATGATTTGCAGCTCTCTCCTCATCCTAACTGATTACCTGAAGCAGCAACCACATGCACTTCATTTCCACTGTCAGTGTCAGTGAAGTGCAGCAACACAGGACCTGTGCCACTCTGAGATGGTCTTACAGGGTCTTTTGGTTGCTGGTTGTCATTATAGACAAATGCAACAATGCTTTTTCTCATAAATGGGACTCTGTCTTTGCAGGTTTAGCTTCCCAAGATGGACCTGAGGGTAACGAGCGTTCTCCTGATCCTCATAGCTTTGGCTGAGGCAACCCCAGAGAGGTACTACCAAGTGAGCAAGACTCCCTACCCTGTCAAGAGTCATCCCGTCAAGAGTCATGGTGAGTCACTTCTTTTCTCACCACAGCTGTTCATGTGAATTTTTTTTTTTTTTTACTATAATAACAATCTTGTGCCGATATGCTGAAATCAATATAAAAGTTTCAAATTAAACCGGGGCAAAAAAAGCAGGAACAGCATCTTCTTATGTTCAGTGTAATAACTCAACTCCAGCCAAGTCCCTTCATTTGAAATCAGTGCAGGTTGCACAGTAACACTGCATTTAAACTGTA
>CAFUXE010000878.1:600338-616202 GCA_903364295.1 Serranus cabrilla | reverse complement strand
AGGGGATGTTTATTAAAGGCAACCAAATGAAAAATGGATTGTAGTACTTTGCAGTGTTAACAGGTCACACATGATTCAGCTATTGTGCTATTTTGTGACTTTTCCGACTGCCAAAGAGTCCACTTCTGGCACAAATATCCTCTGTGGGGTTTCAGAGACTGTCTTATGTGGTTTGAAAATGACAGTCCTGTCAAAGCCTTTTCTTCTCAAAACACCCTTTCAAAAGAGAGGCCAACACTATTGGATTAGATTATTTGACAATCATGCATCCACAATTATAGCAATTAAAGGAATGCATTTGTATCAGAGAGGATTCCTGTGCATCATTAAAAACAAAGCTGTGATAGATCAGAGACTGGATGGAAGTCTTGTGTGTATGTGTATGTATGTGTGTGTGTTTGTGTGTGTGTGTGTACATATATATATATAATTTCCCAAAAATTGTGATGCTGTGTAAAATGTAAATAAAAAAACAGAATTCTGAATACACATTTGATATGTACTAAAAACAAAAGTTTATCAGTTTGAACATAAAATGTATTGTCTTTGTACAGTTTTAATTGAATATAGATATCACAGAGAATTAACAGATCATTCTGTTTAGTTACATTTTCGACAACTTCCCAGCTTCTTTGGAATCCGGGTTGAATGTTGATGTTAGTGAGAAATATAGATGAGTGAGCAATAATCTCTAGCAAAGCAGATATTGCAATTTGCAGTATAGTCCAGTCAAATTAAACTAAAATGCACAGGAGTCAGGAGTGTTTGGTCCCAAGCCAGCAGACATAAGTTTGGTGTGAACACCACCTCAGGCCAGTCATGCTGTCAAGACTATCCTGGGAAAAGGATTTTCTCCATAACCCACCCTACAATCATAGGAAGCAGTGTTTTAAGTCAGATTGCGGTCTTATGGAAAAGAATGCCAAACCTAGGGTTATTCACCAACCAAGAAGGCATCTTAGGTAATGCATTTAAAAAGGCACAAGTTGCTTTGAAATAAAGTTATGTCTTGATCATTTACACCTTATTTCAGTTCTTCATTTTGTTGGTCTGTATTGTTGTATGCCTGTATGTGTATTTTCATATTCACCCAAAATTTTTGTAGAATACTGTGCAGTACCCTTTTTACATTAAAGACCATAATTCAGTACAATAGACAACTCACTAGATCCATCTATAAACATCAAACTGAACCAAATGTATCCAAGAAAGATACCTGAGACATTATGATGTGTGGATCATATTACCTGAATAATTACACCGCACAAAATATCTGTATTTATGTTTTCCTCAGCTGTTGCAGGCCAACCAGGTCCTCCAGGTGAGCCAGGTCAGCCAGGACCAATGGGACCATCTGGACCTCCTGGAAAGAGTGGTACAGGGCATACTGGACCACAAGGCCCACCAGGACCTCCCGGACCGCCTGGCTACTCTCAAGCAGGTAAACCCGGTTCCCCCGGGGGCCATGGTAAGCCAGGTAGCCCTGGCCACTCTGGTGAGAAAGGGGCACCTGGCGCAACTGGACCAATGGGTCCCAGAGGTGCACCTGGTACACCTGGAGCACATGGACCTGCTGGAATTTCTTCTGTTGGAAAACCTGGACCATCTGGCATCCCTGGGGCAATGGGACAAAGAGGAGAGCCTGGTTTGAAGGGTCATCCTGGAATTCCTGGCCTTCCTGGCAATAAAGGAGAGAGAGGCATTGGAGTACCTGGGGTTCAAGGACCACCAGGCGCAGTTGGACCAATGGGTCCATCCGGAATGCCTGGCAAACCTGGAGTTGGTAAACCTGGTGCCACCGGCTATCCTGGTGAACCTGGAAAAAGTGGAATTCCAGGAAGAGACGGTGCTTCTGGGCCAATGGGTATGACAGGACCAAAGGGTCACACCGGGGCTCCAGGTACAGGAGCATCAGGGAAACCAGGCCAGAATGGAACCCCAGGCATGCCTGGACCCATGGGTGCTAAAGGTCCACAGGGTCCAGCTGGTCAGCCAGGCTCCCCTGGCATGCCAGGTGTTGGCAAGACGGGTGAACCTGGAATACCAGGTAGCAGAGGAGCCCCCGGTACTTCAGGAACCACTGGTCAGAAAGGAGAACCAGGCCCAACTGGTTTTACTGGTCAGTCAGGTGCCCCTGGTCCAATTGGCCCAGCTGGTCCACAGGGCGCAAGAGGATTCCAGGGTGAGGCAGGCGCACAAGGACCCAAAGGTGACATTGGTATGGTAGGTGCACCAGGCCCAAGGGGAACCAAAGGGGAACAGGGTGCCCAGGGTTTCACTGGAAAACCAGGTAGCCCTGGAGCTGTAGGTCCTTCAGGAATTCCAGGGCATAATGGTCCTCAAGGTCAAAAAGGTAACCAAGGCCATGCTGGTGCTCCAGGACTCCCAGGTTCAAATGGTGCCCCAGGACTAAAGGGGCACACCGGCCCTGCAGGAGGACCAGGAAAAAGCGGTGAGAACGGAAGACCAGGACCCATGGGACCAGGTGGGCCACCTGGTCCTTCAGGCCCCTCTGGACTTAAGGGCCATCCAGGTCTTCCAGGCCCACCTGGCCCAGCTGGGATGACAGCTAAGGGAATTTCTGGTCCTCAGGGTCCACCTGGAATTCCAGGTGCCCAAGGTCAAGATGGTCTCCCAGGTCCTGTTGGTCCTCCCGGTCCACCTGGCCCACCAGGAGAGGTGGTCTACCACCATGAGAAAAGCATGCCAATCAAGTCCCACGAGGTTGTGATGCCCCATGAGATGATGAAGGCCCCCATGTCTGCCTTCAGTGCTGTACTGACCAGAGCTTATCCCCCAGCTGCAACCCCTATTCAGTTCAACCAGGTTCTGTACAATGGGGAGCACCATTACGATGATCACAGTGGTGTGTTTACCTGCCAGATCCCAGGCCTCTACTATTTCAGCTATCATATGCATGTCAATGGTGCCAACGCATTGGTAGCCCTCTACAAAAATGAGGAGCCAGTTATTTTTACCTATGATGAGTACAACAAAGGATTCCTGGATCAGATGTCAGGCAGCACTGTTCTTATGCTGCATGCTGGTGACAGAGTTTATGTCCAGGTCCCTGATGAGGAGAGCAATGGAATATTTGCAGCAGATAATGTTCACTGTGCTTTCTCTGGGTTCTTGATTGCCTCAACGTGATTAAATCACCCTCAAAACCTTATAAAACATTGAAATACTCAGAGAAATGGATCACTTAATAAAAGTCCACATTGAGACAGCGGATTAAAATATATAGTTGTTATTTTAACAAGTTTTACTGTCTCATTCAAATCTTTAAGATAACAAAAAAATCTTACTCGACTGACAGAGGTCTAAATCCAAGTTGAAATTTTAAAATATATGTTTCAAATTGATCCCTTTCCAAACTTTACCATGGGTGTGCCTTTGTTACTTTAATAAATATAAAACAATTTTGGAAGATATCTTCAGTGGTGCTTTACAACTGCCTGTAACATTTACAGCACATCTTTTCTTTGTGTTTGTTTTTATTAATGTCTGTTGTTAAAGATTTTTCCTGTAATATACATACAAAAGACACACAGACCTGTTGTACTATATATTATTAGAGAACAGCACATTCTCACAAGCACTGTGATCAGCAAAACAACACAGAATGAGAAATTCAAACTGCTTTTTTTTCTCAAAATAACTATGTCCCATTGCGTGTGTTAGGTTATGTGCCACTTACTGACCAAGACACAGAATAAAACCTATAGTTTGAAAAAGAAATATCTTCCTGTGTGTGCTGTTTTTATTTAGAATATGGGTCCTTGACAAGAAGACATTAAAAATAAGCAATAAACTAAAATGTGTGTTGCTTTGGAATAAAAGGCATACCTTTGAATGCAGATGTGTTGTAATTGTGGTCAATCGCAGCAACCATGTCTTTCCAAAAGTCCGAATTCACCTCATTTCCTCTCTGTACACAAAAAGATAGTTACAATTGAACACTTGTTTCCACATTAAATTTTCAAGCATTTATTTGAAATCATTTTTCATCAAACGTTACCTTATGCAACATGTCCACAACTCTTCCACAGAGCAGAGCACCAGGTAGATCAAAGTAGTTGTCATAGAAATAGTATTTTGCTGCAAAGACCAAAACAAAATGAAATAAAATGCAGTGATATGGTGATGTGAAAAATCCAAGATAATGCAAATTAGCCTTCTTAAGAGACAACAGCAGGAAATATATATAGGAAATAAAGATGGATAGAAACATTATACCAGATCTTGTGAAGGAGCTATTGAGGCTGTTGAAGTGCTTCCACTCCCTTTTTGGACCATAATGTTTGATGATGTCTTCTGTGCTGAGGTCATTTGTTCCATGAGTTGCTCTAATTAACCAAGAAATAAAAAAAATTCAGAATCTCCGTTTAAAGGTCACTGAAAGCTATGACAACTTTGACAAAAGGAATTGAAAGAATGTTTTGGATGGCAGATCACAAACAATTTTGCAGCGAGAGCCTACCGCAAGACAGTTCCATCTTCAGCCAGCTTCACAAGGTTTCCATCCTCCAGATCCACCACTAGTCCTTTAAAACTGGAAACAAACTTCGGCATGTTAGAGTATAGTCTTAAAACACTGATCATAGGAAACCAGATCACTACTGCTGTCCTGTACTCAGCATACAGCTGTCACTACAGGGCATATCATATCCCCACCCAAACAAACATTGACCTGTACATATGCATACTTATCACCCGATCTACACCCAATGAGGAAGTCACTCTGAGTGGTGCATTCTAAACATTTATCAGAGAAGCTTGTGTCTTTTTTTTTCTCTTCTATAGTATATTCTTTTCATGCATTCATACTGAATGTAGCATTCCTTTTCCTTTCTCTAACCCTACCTCTTCATTCTTGACAGCTTTGAATTCTTCCCCTTTCTTATAGGCCACTCTATGTTCTTAATGTAATATGAATATTAATATGTTACCCAATGAATCAGAATTAGTTAACCCAAAATGTTATTTTACTTATTGGGCAATTAGTCCTTACACACTTATTATGCTCTTTGGTCTCCCTCAAAAATCAGTCCACAAACTCCAACCGGTTCAGAACGCTGCAGCTCGGATCATCACCAGAACTCCCGCCACCTGTTGTATCATTTCGGTACTACAGCAGCTTCACTGGCTTCCTGTCAAATACCGCACGGACTACAAGATCCTGCTTCCCACTTTCAAGGTCATCCACCACGTCGTTCCTCCATACCTGACTGAACTCCTTCAAGTCAACATTCCCACTCGCTCCTTTAGGTCCTCCTCATTCATCTACCTCACATTCCCATCAGACCACCATGGGGTCCAGAGCCTTCAGATGTTCTGCTCCATACCTCTGGAACTCTCGCCCCCTAGACCTCCCGAACATTGACTCTCTTTCACTGTTCAAAACCCAGCTCAAAACCCATCTGTTTAAACTGGCATATTGTGCCTGGAAATCATTTATTACATCACAATTCTGTTCACTAAGTTGTGAAATTATTACTTCTTTTCACCTCTAAAAGACATTCTTATTATTATTCATATTACATATACATTATTTTTCTAATCATGGTTTTGCAGACGCTGTATGTTTGCGTAGAGTCCGTTGTATCTACTCAGTCATGTGTGTCGAGACACTAAAAGCTTACAGGAAAAAAAAGCGACATTTCATATTGATTTTACTGGGATTTGGGATGGGGAGAAAGTGGTAGAGAGGAGCAGTGGAAAGCAATTTTAGGATTGTGTTGTTTAGCCATAGGTATTAGATGTGGGCAGCCTTAATAGTCCTAAAAGATAAACAGGTAGTCAGTTTACATGATTATCTTACAGTTTTATTCTAAATGATAGAAACTACTGTTGTTGCTGTCTCACCAGAAATCCCAGGTAGCAGGGGTTAGGTTCAGCAGGTCCTTGTCATAGCCTTTATGCTCCACCAGATACCGGGCGAAGCTCTCATATATCAGCTGCAAAAAAAAAAAAGACAAAATAACCTCACTATATGATATCATCAATCAGAAAAACGAGCAGCAGTCAACAAACAATGAAATGCAACTATGTTCCACTGAATGCCATCAAAATAGGTTTTTCTTCCAACTACACAGGGCGATTTATTTGGCTGAACACTTGATGATCAGTGACAAACAATATATGCTGGGAGAAAATGCAAAACTTTTAATTGTGTTTGTTATTTTGTTTGCAACACTGACCCACTATCATCTTACAAACTTGTATGGACACATGGAGACACGGTGACTAATAATTGTCTATTCAGACATCCAACAGACACAGAGAAATATCCATTTAGAGTCCTGTTCGTGTGCACATTATGAAAAATAAGTCACATTTCCACTTTTAGCTGCTTCACCTTTTTTAACTGCTTAGAAAAATAAAGTATTCATTTTTTAAAAGTCTTCTGACCTTTAGATAGATAAAGTAGTTTATTATTATTACGTTATTATAATAATTATGATCGCTATTAATATTATGTGCAGTGCAGGTCGCATACTATAAGTTTTACTGTCGGTAAGGTCTGGAAAACCAAAACAATGAACTAAAGTTCCACAGGGTGAGAGTAACTACAGAGTTGAGTGTTAATTCAGTGTACCTGTAGGTCCATCATAACCGACACCTAGCTTACTTGTTTTATCAATTGCTAACATCAAAATGATTGATTAGTGAAATCTTAAGTTTGATAAAGTTATTTCAGTTGCTTACAGGGAACCCAATACTCTACAGTAAATATCTGCATAGTAAATATATCAATGACTGTATTCACTATGCAATATGCACTGGTCTTAAATACACACTGGATTTAAAGAGAACTCCTTTGCATCACAAAGCTTGTATATTGATAATAAAAATTTCAAAAACACTTATAGGCAGTGCTTTTCGAAACGAATTTAGTTATTGGATAAAGCATTAAGGGTCCCTTTCCAGAGCTACTGTACTGACAAGATCGGTGGACATACATGTGACATACATGGGGACAAGAGAGGGGGCATACATGAACTCCCGGCCAGATAAACCAGGCCATAATGTTTGGCTATTCAACAGCTATTTAGGTCTTGTCACCAGGTGTCACAGAATCAAGCAGTACCCTGTGACTAAGCGGTGACTGTAGTTTTTAAAAGGAGTAATTGCATTATGATAGAAAAATTTGCAGGCCTCAGAGGGGCTTTAAAGACAGACATGTATGATCATCACCGCCGACGTTCATGTTGTGAGACACGCAGAGTGACTACAGCACCAGGAGCATCGCATCACCTTGCACACATCTCTTTTCATTTAAGCATGAAGCACACTAATACTTATTTTCATCACAGCGCGCTGTACTGGCAAGACAGAATAGACACATGACCGTGGAGCATATTGACGATTCCGTGCTATTTTTAATCAGAATGTGTTGCGGATCAAAGCGTCACGGCCACTGTATGGTTATGTATTGGAGCTAGCAAAACGCTGCACACACTCACCCTGGAGGTCTCCTTCAGATGGTAGCGGCAGAGCGTGTGGTCCAGGTCGAAGCCGATAACATCACTGTCCGACAGGCTGAAGTACTCGCTCATTGTAGCAGACGCAAGGGAACCGCAGAGAAAGCGCTCTGGGGCCGGACCTTACCGTACAACCATCAACTTGTGCACAAACACTACTGATGTGTATGTGTGTGTGTTCGTGTGTATGCCAATGTCACTGTCTGACGGTGGGGATTTGACTGCGGTCTGGTCGCGCGCTGCTCAGTCTTCGCTTACGGTAGCGTGAAAACAGTTCGCCGAAACCGTTGTCCTGGACCCAAACCGATGACCATAGAACGGTTAACGTCACCAAGTTACCATATGGAGCCAGGAGTCAAACTCCTGTGTGCCAGGAGAAGGCGACAGAGAGGCGAGTGCGGGAGCGTGTAGTGCTTCCGGGTGTGGTAAACCGTAAAAGACAGTGTGTTTGCGCAAAATGAATGTGAAAAGGCGCATTCCGTTTTCGTCTGGACCGCACAATTCTTGTCTTTTTTAATATTATTGATCCTGTTATCATGAATTTGGTGTCTAGTTATGATAAGCATCGCATTAGAAACCATTAAGTTACAAGTTGATAATAATAATAATGATGTGGAAGTCCATTTCTGCCTGCATAATAAAAAAAGGAATTTATAAAGTTTTTTTATTATTATTTATTTAAATGAAATAACAAAGCATACATTCAGTATACATGGGCTTGTAAAAATAGAACAGCAACAGAGAGCCAGTGGGTTTATCAGACAATACATAAATATTGAAAAGCATATGGAGTGTCTTAATAGCCTTCTTGTTAGTCGAAATTAAAAGCAGAGACTGAATGCCATCCAAAAAAACGTTTTTTGTTGCTATTCTATATTTATGAATGAGGAATTTTGCCAAAAATCATCACCAAAGAAATGTGTCTTCTTTTCTTGGGTTTTTAAAGAAACCAAACATAACATTTTGCCATAACAAATTTGTATCATCACTGACAAAAATGCAAAGGTCTTGCCAGAATTTTCTGGTGTGAGAACACTGCCAAAATAGATGCAAAACAGTTTCTGAATATCCATCACAGAAAGAGCAGTATTTTTGTGTTCATATATTTTTAAAATGTCTGCATGTAGCGATTGGCAGGATGTTTGTGAAAGTTAAGAAATATGAATGTACTCCGTTACTCAAAATGAGGATGATATAGTTCATCAAAAATGTTTCCTTACAAAATCGTTACCAACGCTAGTTTACCAAATTTGATTAATTGCAAATGTGTTTAATAGCGCCTTGCTGGCTTTCCATGCCCAGGTTCCCCAAACATCATTAGGTCATGGCCACTCAAGACTACATAATTATTACTTGTGTCCATGATTATTTAGGACTATATTTTGTATAGTGTATTTTCCCCTGGCAGGAATGGGCACCTGTAGTTATCCCATATTTTTTATCACGAGAACTACATAATAAAAAAACATTAAGGATAACATTTTATGAGTATTTCGTCCAAACTCAGTAATCAGCTTTTCTTTCTGCTGCTGTCCTCCAAATGGGCCGCCAGAGGGGACCTGACGTCACTGAATGTCAGCCGCTCCCCTCTCCTCAGCAGGTGCAGGTAATTGGCACACTGGAAAGTGAATCATGAACTACTACCAGGAAAATTCACACGGAAGTGGCTGTCACTTCTCTCAGCGTGTTGTGTTGGCTGGGTGTGAGCTGAGGGTATCATTAAAATCACTGCATTTTATGGAGGTGGATCATGAGCGAGAAGGGATTCTCCCAAACTGTTTCCGCTAATTCCTGACAGGGAATGACATGCTGTGATTGACGACTTCAACATGGAGATCCAGAAGAGGCTTAATTCGTGTTGGCAGAGTTTTGTTGCATGTTTTAAAAAACCTAACCAATCTGAAGTGGAATCCAAGAGTCGGGAGAAACCTGCCACGGTTATTGTGAATCCGGGTGCCAACTTTAACTCGGAGCAGGAGTTTCCTCCAAGAAGATCTATACCGCCGCTTCCTGTAGACAAAGCGGGGATTTATTACATCGCTCAGTATGATTATTCGGCCCGTACGGAGGAAGACCTGAGCTTTAATGCTGGGGACACGTTACAGGCTCTGGATAAAAGTGCTGGTGAATGGTGGTTTGCGAAAGCCGTCACCGGGGTCTCGGCCTCCAAACAGGGATACATCCCTGCTAATTATGTTGCACCTGTGGAGAGTATCGCCGCAGAAACGTAAGTATTATTTGATCATCATCATCATATTCTAGTCGTCTAGTCTTTTCTGAAATCGCGATCTCCTCTAATTTTCTTTTTCAATGACAGTCCTCCAAGATTGTTGCACCATATTCGGGATCTCCACTAAGAGATATAAAGTCCTTTAAGAACCACAACTAGGTTGACCTATGTCACTTTATGTAATTTCACAGAGGTTTAGCACTGTTGTTGTTTCTGAGTAATGTCTACAGAGTTGATTCTTGTGTTAAACAAGTTAATGATTGTCTGTGAGCAGGAAATACATGCAGGGTTAATAATTCCCATGAAGATAGGACTCGAAAATCAACACGGGACATTAAAATACTTTTGCTGGCATTTCCTGGATAATTGTACTGTTTACAACAGTGACTATATCATTCTTGAGAGGTACAGAAACTGGTTACGCAATAAAGTTTTTTTTTTGCTGCAGGTTAAGTCATTGTTTAACATAAACAGTGCCTGTCTCACATATAAAGTATCCAGGCATTGTTTTCACTTATTTTAAAAGGAGCATTAAATTCATTATTGCTGTGTAGCTTGATTGTTGGAAAAAGTAGTGTCACACAAAAGTCCAACCCTTATTTGTTATGCATTTTCAGACTACTTGGCTTCTCAGTCAAACCAGTTTCTTCTCAGCTGTACTCTGGTTTTTCCTGTTTTGTTCACAGGGATAAAAATAGTTCTGATTCCCTCCATCAGACCACAGATCATTAGTGTCATAGTTTAGCTATATATCAGAAACTGGAGACTAGAGAAGAAAAAGTTTCAGAACACATACATACCTGGAGAAAGAAACAATTAGATTGTGTGTAATGTAACATCACTTTAATTGAGGCTTAGGGTTTTACGTTTTCATTTTACTTTCACTGATGAATCATAAATCACATGTCTATTCTTTGTGGGCTCACGTCTGAGCTTGAATGATTACTTACCAGTTCAAATTGCTGGACTAAGCTTCTTAAATGTGAAAGGCTTCTCAATTTTTTTTTCTCAGTTTGTTCAGAGCCAGATTGGGGGAACTTTTGAACAACAAATACAGAGAACCACGAAGAGACCAAACCAACAATAATCAGACTTTCAGAAACTGTCTGTGACTTGCAGTCCCAACCTCACCGTTCTTGCTAAATATGTAATTCTTTAAAAAGGGTCATGAATATTTACTGGCTAAAGCAGTTTTTAACCACTGTTGCTTAAACAGGGGAATATATATGTTAAGGGGACTATTTTGAGGAGTGGATTGATACAGATTTGGTGCTGCTGTGGAATTGAAGTAAGGTACAATGGCCCTCATTTACGAAATGTTGAAGGTCGTACGATCATTTCTACGCAAGACTCTGCGTTAGTCAATTTGGACGTGAGCGGAGGGTACGATCAGATCTCACGTCAGGTCTCAGCTCGTGTACGCAATTATGGGTCAGCGTAAAGTCCCCATGTCTGAGTCTCATAATTGTTATAGGCTGTTGTATCGATGCCTGGAGTGGATAAAGCTCTGTGGTGTTTGTTTGTGAAATTGTGACAAACCAAAGCATGTTATATCATTTATCATTAAAATAGCATATTAAATCAATAAACCCCGCAACTGTTAAATTCTTAAAACAGGCTACTAGCCTCTGTGATTAAATGTTTGCTGTTATCTGGTAAACATTGAACCAGTGGCGTGCACAGACTTTTTGAAGGGCAGGGGCCAGAAAAAAAAAAGGGCACATACAGCGCGTTCTTGCCTCTGAAAAGGGCACCAAGTTCCGTGGGTTTTCAATTGCACTTTAGACATTTATATAATTCCACGAGAACTGTGAAGATTCAACATTGGACTGCGAAGAACACACATAAATAAATAATGAAATACATCTCCAGGGGGTCGGGGTGTCTTCCCCCAGAACATTTTCAATCAAGTAGATGCCATTTCCTGTATTCTAGTGCATTTTAACACCATATTAGCACCAGATAATCCTGGACTCACCAGGTTCTGTGAGATAGAGTTCTGGCTCAATATAGATCAAAAAAGGGCCCAACATAAAAGTCATTGCAACAGTAATGTTTCATAGTTTTTTTGGTTCAGATAGTCTTCTTGAGTTAAGTGTGTTTTCTTCACCCAAGAGGGCACTTTAGAACGCAATTTTCAATAAATGGGCCATGATATTGGATAATATAGGTAATAATAATATATAATAGGCTCGATATTTCGAGAAATTGCGTGTTGGAGGCACTCCGCTCCTCAACCAAGCACAGGTACTGAAGTAGATCCCGAACGCTGTCACGGAAAACGGTTAATTACTGCCGTTTATTAGACAGAGAAACAGATTTGGAATATAACAGACTTCCAAAAGTTATTAAAAAACAGGGAGAGTTATGCCAGAAGTTATCAGAGGAAAGGAGACGCTTGTGGTTAGCTAAGCTCAACCAGGATCTACAAAGGAAAAATCTAGACACCAGGATTTGGGTCTGACCTATTGGTACAACCGAACAAACGGCAGGAATTAAACATTTTCCGTGAAAGCCTTCCGGATCTACTTCAGTACCTGTGCTTCTCTCGAAATATCAAGCCTTTTCTTGTGGTCTAACTCCATCCCTGTATGCCCTTGCATCTTGGGTGCGTTTTAAGGAGCTTCTTTTTTTTTATTTTTTAGACAAGGCTAAATTCACTTTAAGTGTCGCGAGCGCACAATTCTCCATTGTACTCCATTCATTTTTTTACAACAAGTGCCTCCAACATGGCGACTTCCTGTAGGATGACGCGCTGATGACGCGCTGTGAAAACCCTATTTAAACCAATGCAAAGTCAGTCGAAATGCCGCTGTCAAAAATGTAGCTAGTTATGTATATCAGCGGATTCTAGCGCGCACACAATTACTGCCAATTCATTTTCAGAGAGAGACGGAGAGAGACCGAGAAAACTGCGCAGTCTGTATGTCGGGACTCCCGACATGTCCCGAATTGGACTGTGGAGGCAGAGAAGCGTTGTGCCTCAATGATACACATTGAAGACAGCGTGAGAACAAACTAAGCATGCGCGAACCTCCTAAACTGCGTTCATTTCACGCAGGGCAGAGGCAGAGGTTGAGAGGCCGTCCAGACGTACGTAAACGAACTTTTTCCTCTCCGTTTTCCCTGGCAGCGTATCAAGAATATTTGCATCCACACGGATCCGTCTCAACATGCTACTTCATATGCCAGGCCTATAGGTGGCGCTGTTTCAGTTTCAGAAATTCACAAAAAAACGGAGAGGAAGAGACGGAGCATGCGCACAAAGCTTGAGCGCTGTTTACAAATGGGCAGTAGAAGAACCCATCAGTCCATGTCCATCTGCCTTTTTTGCTCAGCGTGGTGGCTCAGGAGCATGATAACAACCCCAGTAACCCTAATAGTAACCCTAATATCTTCTCCAGCAGGAACACGAGCATGTAGTCCGACATTGTTGTTGATGATGTTATGAGACGTCTCGCGGGATATAGCAGGTGGAAGGCTAAGCTCGAGGGGTGTGGCGATGACATCATCGAAACGCAGATATCCGTCTTCGCCGTCCATACAAACACGCAAGGGATGCGTTTTCGGATTTATTCACCCTGGGGCCCGGTTTCAAAAAAGTGCGTTTTTGGGCTATGCATTTACAGGTCTGGACGGTCGGCCCAAACGAAGCAAAACATATGCGTTTAAGGAAAAAATCGTCTCTGTGTGGACGGCTTCTTAGTCTGCCTCTGTCTCGTATTCACATACGCCAGTTTTGAAGACAAGTTCTCCTGAGTAGTAGCATTCCTTATACCGTTAAAACAACACATTTCATGTTTTCATTTTTTTATTTTTACAACAAAAAATCAACAATCAAAACACAGTTATTTAATTTTTATTTCTTTTTTTCATTAGCCTAGGTGAGGCACTGCCTACCCTGCGTCACCTGACTGCACACCACTGATTCTTTGGTTGGGTAGAAATAATGGGTTGTGTTTAATCGATGCAGATAGTGTTAATAGGGAAATATGCAATCAGTCAAATTACCAGTGAACACTGTGAATCTGTGGGATGGCTATGTTTGACCCGCTCTGAATCTTTGCCTAAATTCTGATTGTACAGATGGTATTTCCCTGACACCAAGAGGCTGGATGCAGAGAAGATGCTGTTGGCGGCAGGAAACCAGCATGGCGCCTTCCTCATCAGAAACTGTGAGAGTCAGAAAGGGGAGCGCTCCCTCTCAGGTAAGCAAATATGTCACTGTCACAAGCTGTGCCGAATTTTCCTCTAAAACCAAACAGCCATCGACTGAACTTTAAACCTTTTTTTACCATTTGTTTATTTCAAAAGAACAGTGTAAATGAATGTGTGTTATTCAATTTTGAAAGATGAAGTAACTTTTTACATAAATACATAATTGAATTCATGTGTAAGAAAACATTTGGTTGTTCAATTCAGCAGCAAAACACAGAGGTTTTTGTTGGCCTGTGTACAAAATAACTCAAAAAGCACCGCATCGATTTGGATGCCATATTCGGACAACGTCTGTATTGGGACAAGTAACAAGTGCTTAGATTTTGGTGTTGGCCGGTGGTCCGGATCACAATCTGGAATTTATATTGCAAATTTA
Organism: Serranus cabrilla; assembly: GCA_903364295.1. NCBI lineage: Eukaryota > Metazoa > Chordata > Actinopteri > Perciformes > Serranidae > Serranus > Serranus cabrilla. The sequence continues at coordinate 601,891 of CAFUXE010000878.1, read as the reverse complement.
TATTATTGCATCAGTGGCCATATTGCCTTCACTAACTGCCGCCATCTGGTAGATGAAATATTTCAATGCACGAGCACTTGAGGCAGACGCATCCCGAGCGATCTCTAAAAAGACAGCGGCAAAGACAGAGCAAGACGGCACCACAAGTCCTGTTTACTTTTTATCTTGCCCAAACGTAAAATATATGCCCATAATAAACAGGAGGAATGTGTTGTTGTTGATAGTCATTTAATTTCTAATGTTAAATGTCCGTTCCCCTGCATCACTGCTGCTGTTAAACATGACTCTACACCACAGTCATCTCACGTTTCGCTTTTGATCATTACAGTCTGTTCACCCTTTCAGTTATTTTCTGTCACTCAACACTTAAAAAATGTGACTCCAATGATGAAACAATCTGTGTCCCCTTCCATTTTATTTTTTAAGTCCAGTATTTAAGTAGAAATACTGATTCTCCAGTTCAGGGAAAGTGTTGCTATTACATACTGTGAATTATTTCATCCGTGTATGTATTATTAATATAACACAGCAGTGACAAAGAAGTTAAACTAATATGCCATTTATCTTTATTTCCCATATACTTAATGTGTCTGTTTCTTCACTGGCCAGAGACTTTATATTGAGTGTAAAACATAGATTTCCAGATAAAACAGCTGCGGAATAATGCCCCACAGTGCATAATTTGTTAGTCATATTTGTTTGTTTAAAAAGGAGATTATTGCTTATAATATTGGAATATAAATGACAAGTTTTTAAAATTTAAATTTAGGTAAATTTGTTGTTATATTAATCAATAGATTAATCGATTACTTGAAAAAATAATCAATAGGGACAGCCCTAATCCGTATATAATTGAGTAACTGACCCCTTGGTGGAGGACTACCAGTTTGTGTACTCCTCTGCCACAAATCTCACATTTCCAAACAGCCTCAGTATTATTATATGACTCACTCATATCCCCAATTGACTCAAATTATTAATGGTATCAAGGTCTGTGCTCCCATAAAGCAGTGTGATAATGTTATCTCTCCCTGCTCTAATCTGTCTTTTGACTCTGGCCTTGCTCTTTCTATTATGACCAAATTCTTTCCATGTCCATTCATTAAAGCCAGTCAATGACCACATTCGTTTCTCAGCCACTTACTCCAGGGAGATTCAGAGTTTCTGTAATCAGGTGGAAACATATATACCCCATGCAAACTTTACTGATTAATTTGAATGACATTAATGGAGCAAATAATGGCAATATTTATTCCATATTTTATTTGTATGTGTTAAGGGAGCAATAATAGCTTGTGATAGGCACGGAGATGATCATAAAAGGCTGAAAAACAATTATAAAAAGGGTTGCCGTTCTATTACAGCATAATATTTCAACTATTTTGAGTATTTTTAATTCTTATTTCTTCCTCCTATTCCTGCATGATGTAAATAAAAGCAGTAGTGACAAACAAACACTTACTGTAGCAACATGAAATCTTAAGTATTAAGTTGATGAGACATGTTTGGATCCTATTGAAAGATAACGAACAATATTCTCTTTTCAAAATGTA